>CM053515.1:20534106-20587998 GCA_028627145.1 Eidolon dupreanum | reverse complement strand
AATTAACTTTTTATGCCAATTCAGCTAAATGCTATCTCACCCTACCAAGAAATGCATTCCATTCTTCTAAGTATTAGATTTTCAGTAGACCTGTGTTAACAAAAATTTATGCCCAATTACTATTATTATATTTTTAATTTTGTCAATTAAAAAACTGTGCAAATGTCCCTCTTGTTATTAAGTAGCTACATAACATCTCAATTTTGCTTCTTGGCCCACAAAGTCTAACATATTAACTATCTGGCTCTTGACAGAAAAAGTCTGCCACTCCTGATCTAAATAATATACAAGAAGTCAAGGATATAACAACAAAAATATTTTCCTCATCAACTCTATCAATTCTGAAGAACATGAGGGTTTTTGTTTTTGTTTTTGTAATGAATGTATATTTTGCAATATAGCAGAAAAACCCACAATAGTGTGTGAGTGAGTGAAGGTCAGACCTCCCGGAAGCTCAACTGCCTGCTTCGAGCCCAGGCTGGGCCAGTCTGGCTATGTGCTCATCTGGGCCAGGAACACATCATTCATCCTGACAGTATTATCTGTGGAGTATGGTATAGCACTAAATACTCATTTATCACCCTCAGCCTTCCAACTAAGGCATTATGGTCCAGGGTCAATCTTTTTTTTTTAATAATTTTTTTTTTTATTTTTCCATCACAGTTGGCATATAATACTATATTGGTTTCAGGTGTACAACATAGTGATTAGACACTTTAATATCTTATGAAGTGATTACCCCAATAAATCTAGTATCCATCTGACACCATATATAGTTATGTCATTCTTGAACCTAGATCTGTAAAATGAAAACAAAGGTCCAGAAAACCTCTGGGGTCATAACAGTAGTTCCTGAGACCAGCCATCAAGCCTATCCCACAAAACAAAACTAGATAACATAGACATAAATCCTGAGTAAATACTGGGAATAAGTGATTATGCTCATAATCACAATTAAAAACAGCAATAATAATGATAAAATAAAATATTACAAATAAAATAAATAATTAAATAATTAAAAACCATTCAGAACACTTGCAATAGGCATATAAAGATGCATAAGGAATGGATTTTGCCTTAGACAAGAAATTAGGACATATCAATCTCATGTGTATATCATAGTAAACAAACTAAATACAGAATAGCTCTACTTAAAACAAGGTACACAGGATCTTAGAACTCCAAGGTGGCCTCTGAATTACCTTCCTGGAAGCCTAAGCTCCCACAAGTACAGAGTTTGAAAACGACAATAATGGACAACCAGGAGCTCCAGATTTCTGTGTCTTCCTTATCCATAATATCAGGACAACCATAACAGCTATCTCAAAGGCTTCTGAGAATTAAATGAGATAATAAGTAAAAATTCTTTTTACGGTGAGTAGCATACAGTAAGCACTCAATAAATATTAGCTATTATTATCTTTTTTGTTAAACAATTGTCATCATATTGTATATATTGTAAATATAATTATTCATTTGTATTATTTCTCTTAATTAGACTATCACTATTCTCCATATTATCACATACTCTTTATTGGTATACTTTTAATTTAATGGGCCACAAAAGACACTTTAGTTTTGGATTTTTATAATAATAAGGATAATTACTTCTGTATATATTTATTTACTAACTGTATTTTTTTCTTATGTCTGTTCATGAGTCTTATTCAAGAACCTAATGGGAATATCCATGGATCCTTAAAATTAATGTTGGTTCCAAGTGGAAACAAGCTTACCTTCTGGGCTCCCTGTCTTAAGAATGTGCTGGCAAAAGTTTCCAAAATACAATTGAGAAATCCAGCCCCTGTGATTGAAATCCTGCCTCTTTGAATGAACTCTGTCCTGCAAAAAAACAAACAAAAAAAATCATTGATGTTATTCCATATTTGGATATTAAAGCTACAAGGCTTCCCAACAGGATAATTACCAGTTATGATTAACACAAAATAATATCCATAGTAATTCAATAATTGTCACAAAAAAAAGATTTTGCTGAAAGGACACAGTTTATATAATATAAGAATGGTCTTATTCAAACTAAAGAATATTTATTTCCAGTTGCAAAGAGAGTAAATTTTATAAGTTCTCATCACAAAAAAATTGAACTATGTTAGGTGATAGATATATTAGGTTGTTGTAACCATTTTGCAATATACACATATATCAAATCACTATGTTATACAACTTTAACTTACACAATATTATGTCAATTGGATCTCAATAAAACTGGGAAGAAGAGAAAACATATGGGTGTATTATTCTAACAACTGTAGAACATAGGATTTCTAGTCATATCTAATAAATAATTCTGTGATAGGAAAGTAAATGATCTTTAAAAATTGCTCTATTTGACCCACAATAAACAACTTTAACTAATTCTATCATGCTGCAAAATGGCTTTTTAAAACTGAGTGAGACAATTATCAGTTGTATAACCTTGAATAAATTACTTAGATTCTATTAACTCAGTTTCCTGACGAGTAAATTGGGAATAATCATATTATCTTCCTTTTACGACTACTGAGAATGAGTTAATACATTTAACAGTAACATGAACAGTTCCTGACATACAATGATCATTCATTAAATGTTAGCCCATTACTAAAGAGAGATAAATAGAGACAGGAAAGCCAGAAGCCTGGCATGACTTCTTTCATCCTTGACTGGAAATGGAAGTGAGACATCCAATAAGCCACTACCATATTTAAAGTTCTACCAATATTAATTTTCTCCAATTTATAAAAGAGATTTGTGTAACACTTGAGAGTGACTTAGCAACAGGATATGGACCAATCTGCCTATATGAGAATTCCATAAACCAGTTAAGAGGGTGCAGAACCCCAGGTGAGTATAAAGTCAAGCAGAGCTACATCGAAGTGAATAAAAAACGTGGTTGCATTTACCTGCCATAGCCCCCATCCACCCAGCACAGCAAAGCACAATCAGGAGAAAACTCCCAACTCTTAACTTCACCACTGGGAAGAAAAAAGAATAGTGGAATGTATGTCCAATATTCTCGCTTTACAGGGGTGCTGCCCAAGGAACTGGTTTCTATCTCACCTGACTCAGAATGTTGAAGAGAATGGCAGTATACTTTGGATGCCTGGAGGCTGCTGAGGACAAAAGCAAGCGTAATGGCTTATTAAAGCACAAGAGAGCTTGTAATAATGTAGACAGACATCAGGGAGAGCAAAGAGTATGATTCTTTAGAATATGGGTAGACATCCTTAACTGGAAAATTACACACATATGCCCAAAGAATACTCCTCAGAAAAGGTTTTAGAGGCCCCCAAAAAAACTCTACACAGACTGATTAGTGACGGTCATCCCCTGCAGAAAGCAAGTCCATAAGGGCTAGAAAAGTTGGTTGTCTTTTCAAATGCCCAAGTCTCTCAAAAATAAAAAAAAAAATAAAAAAAAAGAAAGAAAAAGAAAAACTACAAAATATACAAGAAGCAAGGAAATATGGCCCAATCAAAATAACAAAATAAATCTATAGAAACCAACCCTGAAGAAATGGAGATTTATGAATTACCTGACAAAGAATTCAAAATAACCATCTTAAGGCTCAGTAAGGTAAAAGAGAACACAAACAATTTTTTTAAATGATATATGAACAAAATGAGGGTATCGACAAAGAAAAAGAAAGTAGTGAAAATAATTTTCAGGAGCTGACAAATATAACTGAATAGAGAAATTCACTAGAAGAGTTTAACAGCAGACTTGATCGAGCAAAAAAAAATCAGCAAACTTGAAGACAAGTCAATTGAAATTATTGAGTCAGAGGAGCAAAAAGAAAAAAAATGAAGAAAAGCAAAGAAAGAGTTAAGAGGCTTATGAGACATCACCAAAGAGAGCAATGTACACATGATGGGAGTCCCAGAAGGAGAAGAGAGAGAAAAAAGGACAGAGAGCCTACCTGAAGAAAAAATAGCTGAAAACTTCATAAATTTGAGGTAGGAAATGGATGTCTAAATTCAAGAAGTTCACTGAACTTGATAAAAAGTCAACATCGAGAGAGCATCCATAAGATTTTCAGTGGATTTCTCAGAAAAAAATAAATAAGAAAATAAATAAATAAATAAAAACTGGTAGGGCCAGAATGAATTGGGATGATATATTCAAAGAGCTGGGGGAAAAAAAAACAAAACTGCAAACCAAGAATACTATATCCAGAAAAGCTATCTCTCAAAAATGAAGAAATTAAGGCTTTCCCAAATAAATAAAAGCTGAGAGAGTTTACCACTTGGTATGTGGATTACACTTAACTCTGCCTCGTTTACTTATTTGTTCAACACACATTGACTGGGAGGTTACTAAACACCATAATGGGTGTTTGAGGCCCACAGTGAAGGAGACCATCTCTGTCCTCTAGTGGGAAAGACAAATAGACAAGTGAGTGTCATATCAGCAAATGGAGGCAAAGCATTCCATCACAGGAAAACCACGAGGACTCAGGCAAGAAGGCATGAAGGAACAGGCCTGAGGAATCACAAGTTTTCTGAAATGCTTAATACTTAACATGGGGCTTGATGAATTCTTATCACGGGAATGACCAGAGCATAAGGTGGACATGGGAGATGTTAGGAGATGAGGCTAGAAGAACAAATGGAGACCGGGTTGCAAATGGCCTTCTCAGGTTGAGGAGTTTAGACTTTATCCTTCATGTGACAAGGACTTATCTTCTGAGGGGCAGGTACAGATCAGCAATGACAGGCACCACTGACCAAAGGCTAAGTGCTACCACTCACTGCTTCAGATAGTCTCCTGACCCCCATTTTCAGCAAATGAGTTCAATGAGCATTTGTTAAATGAATGAATGAATTTAAAACAATCAAAAAGATATTATAAAGAAAATATTTCCTCTATCTTCTTAGATCTCTTGAGATGAGAGCCGAGCTTCCTCTATGTGTATTAGGGTATGTGTGTGTGTGTGTGTGTGTGTGTGTGTGTGTGTGTGTGTATGAGCACAATGTTGACACTAAGAAAAATATTCTGAGAAAATCGTGGATCTAAAAAGCTGTGATTTTTGATCAAAATAATGATCATAACCTCTTAATTAGACTTTCTCTCTAATCCTCTATCAGTATTCTTTACATTTAGGTCATACATACAGAAAAACGAAGCCTTCAAAACGCTTCTCTCTGCCCCCTCACTACACACAGAGTTATCCTAGCCAATCTGACCTAAAGAGCCTAGGCAAATAGTCTAGGCAAAGCAGCTTCCACCTCTTAGATTTAAGCCTATTTAAAATGATTTGCTTATGTAAAACTACATCCTAGTGACACTAATCTTTCTTGTCTTTGTTCCAGATTAGTCAGAGTAGAATTTAACAGTGATTTTAATATTTAAAAATGAATAGTTGAGCAGTCACTCACTCTTGGGAGAGATGCGCTCTTCAGTCCTCAAGGCAAGTGTAGGTGAGGGAATAATAACTCCTTCTTACATCATATTCTAACCAATATTTCTTTCTTCAACCTTTGGGAGAAATAAGTACTCAGAAAAGCACTCTCAGGGTTTGTCCACTTATCAGAGAATAACAGGACAGTAAAGCAAGGTCATGCCCTTGCGATCAACAAGATGAGAGTTTATACTATTATATTTTAAGACTGTCAGAGAAGAAAATGTTGCACTTTCCCTAAATAAATCATTGACAAAGCACATCATATATTTTCTGCTTACCACACATAGCTAACCCAAATTCCTCATGCTAGATAAGCTTCCTTGTATGTTCCTGTGCAAAACACAGCTGGTTCCACAGCAACATGCAGTTTAATTTCAGCTCTTTTAAAAAAAAAAGAGAGAGAAGATGATGAAAGAAATACAAGATGAATAGATGGGTGGGTAGGTGGATGGATAAACAAATGCACAGAGCTGAAAATATTAACAGCAGCATCTCTGGGCATTAGAATTATAGGTGTTATTTATTTACATTGTTCTTTTTACAAATTTTCTACAATAAATATGTATTATTTGGCAATCACAAAAAAATATAAATAAGGCCCTGAGGATAATTTTTATATAAATAAGTTATTCCTTAAAAGGCTCTGTGCTACCAAGAACCACTTTCAGCAAAGGTACATGCTAACTTCTGACTTACCCTTCACCTAGTCTCATTAAATCACCTCTTAGCTCTCCTTTTCCCACACTGTGTAACCTCAGTTCTTTGTGCCTTTTGTCCTAAGACTTCTCCCACGCCCGAGCTTGAAATGTTCTATGTTTCACTCAAGAGACATAAAGATGATTCAAGTTTTCCCATACCTGTCTTTCAGCTCTGTTAAGCCTAAAGGAAAGACCGCATCACATTTATGATGTTATATCCTCTGGGTCACACCTACTCTTCAAAAAACTGTACAGTAACAGTGCGTATTATGTGTCAGTGTATTATCTTCTAAGATTGTTATTCTTAAATTTTTTTCTTTTTTACTGAGAAAACTATGGTAAAGAGACGTTAAGTCACTTGCCCAAGGTCGCATAACCTGATGTCATGCAGATTCATTATCTACCACCTCAAAACCCTATTCCTGCTCCTACTTCAGTTAATGACACAACTATCTTCCTAGTCTATGAGATGAGGAATCTCAGCAACATATTATGTGGTTCCCTTTCCAATCCATCCAAACACTAACTCAGTCACCAGATTGTATTTATTTTAGTTCTAACATCCGTCAACAGTCAATGTCATTCTCTGCTTGCTACCATTACTACCTAGGTTTAGTACAGCATTCTCTCTCCAGGACCAATGCAGATGCCTCCCAATAGGGTCCTTGTCTCCAGCGTTGATGCTCCATAATCCACACTGCCCCAGCTTCCTAAACAGACATTGATCTTATCACACTGGCTGTTTACTTAGGCACAGAAAATAAAGCCCACATGCTCAGTGAAGACCCATCTAAATTGTTGCATGTAGCTATTGTTTGTTCATTTTCATTGCTGCATAGTGTTCTACTGTGTGAAAACACTCCAAACTGCTTACCCACCCTCCTGAAGACAGACATTTGGAACAGACCCAGTTTAGGGCTATTATCAACAGTGCTATAATGAAAGTATTTATAATACACCCAGGTACATATGTGGACGAATATCTCTAGAATATCTAGCAATCAAATACCTGAGCCATAGGACTGGCACAATTTCAACTTCAACAGATAATGCCAAATGATTTTCTGAATGGTTATAGCTGCATTTTTTTCTTCATTGCATCAATTCCAACGGCAATGACTAGCACGTGGTAGGAAATCAATAACACATCAGGAATGAAAGGATAGAGAGAAGGAGAGAGGGTAGTGAAGAGGAAGGGAAAAAGCAAAAGAAGGGAAGAAAATTATAGTACATCTCAATACTTTTGTCAGAGAATCATACATAAGTGTAGAGGTTCCACAGCTCAAGCCAGTAGGGGGCAGCCTTTACCTGGCTGAGATATAAGCCACCACAGTATCTGGAGAACTACTTAAAAAGAGAAAGCTCATTCACACACGCAGTGCCTGTATCTGAGCCACAGCTATCGCTTTGTCTACAGGTGGACATTATTCAACATAGGACATGATGGAATCATGACAGAGAAAGCACAACTCAAATTTCAGAACACCTTTGTGAAAGTGAATGGCAGTTGATACCATCAATCCCCTACTTTTGGGTCATTTAAATTTTTGGTTCCTTCTGGATTGCGGAAAAATTTTAAAGTTCAGAGAAAAGATGAATCAGGAATTAATCCCCAACGTATGCAGCCACCAGCTCTGAATCCTCAAAACAGCAGCAGTTTCTGGGAAAGCAAAAGCTCTTAACAAGATCCTGTCCTTGAATTATTGACTGGGTAAGTATGGCAAATCTTTCCTGATGGTTTGCATGATGGGAATTTCATCAAAGTGTCTCACAAATACTCTCGTTGCAATGACATCTCAGTTATAATCACAATGTTTTTGACATTCTCCTGTAACCACACGGAAGGATGCCCCAAAGGAAAGGCAGGGTCTGTCGAGAGGCTGCCTGCTCACTCCCTGCCCAACACCCTGGGTCTGACACTGCTGTGGAGACTGCCCGGCTCGGAGGTATGCTCCACCAGCCAGAGCAGGGAGTCTCTCCCACCCTGTCCTACCATAATACACCGATGTATATTATTGTGCTTCCTCAGAGAACCATTTCAATGTACAGTTTTCAATAAGTGCTATGCAGTTTTCAGACTTCCCATGCACATGCGGCACACACACGACATGGATTAAGAGTGTGGTTCCTGGAGTCCGACTCCTTGGATCCCATCTCATTTCTACACAGAATGAAGACGTGTCCACGTGCCCAAGTTCATGAAGTTCTGTGAAGCTGTCTCCTCTGTAAAATGGGGTTAACACCTATTTCACAGGTTGCTTCAAGAGTGAATAAGGTAAGATGTATAAAGCACCCAAGGTATATGGGTAAGAACTCAAAAAATATTAGCTAATGATATTAACAACAGTTAGAATGAATGGCAATGGGAATAGAGAAGGCAGAGGGTCAAGTCTTAGTGAGTGAAGAAAGTGACGTGATCCCTAAATGACAGCAATAAGGAGGAGGAGTGGAAGAGCTTGATGGAGTGGGGTATTGAAAGAACTTGGGAGTGGCCATAAGGAACATCTCTTGAGAGGGTGATGTCTCAATTCACTCTGGAGAATGAGCCTTTTAAGAGCTGCTATTTTGCAAGGTTTACACTAGATAGAAATGGAATCTGGAAATTCATTTTTTATTGTTAAGAGCAGTTTAATGTCTTTTGAGGTCCCCTGTTCTTTCTGGATGTCACTAGATTAAATTTTACGACTTAATTTCTGGATTCTTGGAAGGGATTTTATGCCTTGTTTGCAATGCCTTACAATTCCATGAGAGCCCAAGGGTTGTATAGAAGTACATATTATTCTTTGGGGAAATAATCTGTACCACAGATATTCAGAATTCTCTTTATCAAGGAATCTAAAGTCCAATGAAATAATAGCAGAAAATAGATCATTATGAGTATATGCACTTGCATTTTTTTGCTTACATCAATTATATGTTGATTATAAATAAAATGTGCAAATGTCCTGAAAAATATACTAACACCAATAATAATATTGCTATCTCCTACCACCACCATTCTTTATGTTTATAGAAAAAGAAGAATAATGTCTGAGAAGTTAAATGCTCGAGGTACAAATCCAGCTCCAGTAGTCAACTCTAAAACTTTTGTACCTCATTAACTTCTTGGTGGCACTCGATCATTATAAACCACTTATCGATGAGTCCATCCCTCCCCACTCTTGCATTCAAAGCCCTTGGAGCTCCAAAACCCTCTCATCTCTCCAGCCTTCTCTCCTACCCTGCTACCAAATCAATCTCTCTGTCTCTCGCTCTCTCTCTCTCCCTTCCTCCCTCCCTCAGAGCTACTTTTAACCCATCCCAGGTTGTTGCCTAAATTATTAACAATGAACAGCAGGAAATGCTGTAACACTAGGGAATAATCGAATGGTGGAATCGCAGGAGCCCATTGGCCTAATGTGGATATTCATCATAGGGCAGGGTAGCTCAGTCTCTTAAAACAGCAGTCCCCAACCTTTGTGGCACCTGGGACCAGTGCTCCCATGAGAATCTAGTGCCTGATGATCTGAGGTGGAGCTGAGGCAGTGATGCTAGTGCTGGGGAGCAGCTGCAAATAGAGATGAAGCTTCACTAGCTTGTTTGCCCATCACTCAATTACTGCTGTGCAGCCTGGTTCCTAACAGGCAGTGGACCAGTACCGGTCCATTGCCCAGGGGTTGGAGACTCCTCTCTTAAAACACAGCATTTAAGAATTGATAATCAATAATAACAGATAATACTTTTTAATAGCCTACTGTAGTAAAGCACTGTATTAAGTCCTTTATACATATGCATTAGTTAATTCTCACAATAATCTTATGAGGTTGAAAACAAATCTTATAGATGAAAAAACAGGTTCAAAGAGATAAATTTGCTAAGTCACACAAAACAAGTGGCAAGGCCACTATTTGAATCCACACAGTTAACCTCTGATCCCACATCCCTTGCACAGTCCTACCACCTAAAGAAGGGCCCATTCAATGCAAGTTTGCTGGCATGAGGCTTCAAAATACACAGTAGTTTTTGTGAACTGGTCCGAGAAGAGGTTTGTCTTGGGATACTGGGCCCACCAGTGCATGCATGCTATTCAGGGCTGTCTTCAAGGATATGTGGTCTATGTGGTCACACAAGACTCAGATACCAGGAAGGCTACACATTAGTTGAATGCTCTGCTGTCACTGTTTTGGAATTCTTAATTTTTGAACAAAGGAATCTGTATTTTCATTTTGCACTGGGCCCTGCAAATTATGGAGCTGTTCCTGATCCGTGCACTACTACTACCAGTTGCCATGCCGTGGAGAGTTTTCTGAGATGCTTCAGAAGGCATGTTTCAGCTTAGCAAACTCTTGGAACTACAACATCTACCTCTAACAATGTGTCCTAAGCAAATAATATAGATGAGGGCTTAGACAAGCCTATAAAGATATTCATCATGTCACTACTTATAAGAGTAAATAATGGGAAATAATGCAAACGTCTCCAAATCAGGACATTAATAAAACAAACTAGAATAATTTTATCCAGTGAAGACATCAGATCAGCCATAAAAATCATTTTTTAAAATGACATAATAAATAAGGAAAGACAGTTCAAAATGTAATGATAAAATGATGTAAAGGTCAGAAAACCATGTACAGTATTATTCCACATTTCTAAAAATGATTTTTCTACAGAATGAGTAAATAAACTACAGCGACTGCAGTATGCTCCCGCAATGGAATGCTACACAGCAACGGGAAAAGAACAAACTACTGATACACACAAGATGATGCTCATAGACATGATGCTGAGCAGAAGGAAATTGAAAAGACAGAGTGCATACTGTGTGATTCCATCCTGTGTGAAGATCCACCACAGGCGGAACTCATCTACGAGGACGGAGGTCAGAACATTGGTTTCCGTTGCGGTCACTGACTAGAAACAGCACACATCTGATGCAGGGTGTGAATATATTCTGTTTTTTCTTATATGTATTTGTGACTGTTCTACAATGAACATGGAATTCTTGTGGAAAAAAAAAAAGAAACATTATTTTTAAATACAATAAATATTTGGAGCAAGATTCATCCAAACTGAAAAAACAAACCAACACGAAAAAGAACAAACAAAAGATTCATCCAAACTAGACCTATGTGAGGGCCGGAAGGTTTTCCTATCTTTGGTCAAGGGGCTTTTGAGTCATCCCAGAGCAGAGGGGAGAATCGAACAGAACAAGATAGGAATTACCACCTTAGTTCCTCTCAAAGCTACAACCCTCTTTGAGGTCAGATGCATATTATTAAATGGAGCAGCCTCCACCTCCGGCACAGAAAACGTCTCATAATGTAGCTGTAAATGCAAACCAGGAAACCAAACTCAGCTTGTCAATTTTACTTTCATCTCTTTGCTTAGCTACTAATATTAGTCTCTACTGGAAAGATGGCAGTCGCGCTCCCTCCCAGGTGTAGATCCTCCATCTGATGAAGGAGGCAGATTCTTAGACTAGGTATGCTGCCATCAGGCTCCTGTCTATTGTCTCAAAACTTTGAGGTTGTTCTGCATGATATCCATGCCTGGTTGATAAAATACTATAATTTTTAAGACCCAAACTTTTTATTTCCTACAGATGCGAGAAGCTAAAACAAGAAAAAAGAAAATTAAACCAGCATCTGCTTCATAAGAGCAGAGAATGCAACACAATTTTGACATTAATCTGACTTGTTTTCTTTCTTCATCCCTTACTTCCACTGATAATTCCTCTCTTGCATAAATTCAAGAGGGAATTCACCTGAATTTTGTTAAACTTTACAGCACGGTGTTTCCTGCTGAAATGTGTTTACTGTTTGCCGGAGAGCCAGATTATAAATTGGTCACACTTTATAAGAGTAATGGGAACTCTGCACAAAACAGAGTTTCAAAAACGGTGCCAGCTATATGTTTGCTTACCACTGGAACTGCAGGATACGGACTGGTTATCAGGGGTTTTCAACCCCAGCTGCTCAACAGATTTACCTAGAGGACTTTAAAACCGTTGATTCCCAGGAGCCAGTCCAGGCCCATAAACTAGAATCACCACTACAAATGGACAGGCTTAACCTCCCCATGGAACCTTACACTAACACACAACTCAAAACCAAAGGACAAAGGAGGGCAGGGGAAAAAAATCAATAAGCATTCACTAAAATATTTCAAAAGCTCTTACTTGTACATGGCATAGAATG
Organism: Eidolon dupreanum; assembly: GCA_028627145.1. NCBI lineage: Eukaryota > Metazoa > Chordata > Mammalia > Chiroptera > Pteropodidae > Eidolon > Eidolon dupreanum. The sequence continues at coordinate 20,575,717 of CM053515.1, read as the reverse complement.
CTCCTGGCTAAACATTACTGTCTCCCAGTTCAATCAACACCTTCATTTTCAAACAGCTTACTCCACTTTTCAAAGTCAGTACTTCAAGGAGCTACCCCACTTTGAAAAGAACATTTATATTCACCATCAGTTTCAACAACTTTCATTTATTTACCTAGTTGCCTTATACTCTCAAGTGTACAGCACCCCCATTTATTGCCTTATTAAATCTTCACATTACTCTGCGAAGAAGCTCGGGCCAGCTGTATCCCTGTTCCTAGAGGCAAACAGCATGTAAGTAAGTGACCAAGCAGCAACAGAAGAGAGGTCTCCTTAATCCCCTTTCAAGACTCCTCTACATCGAATGTCCTATGAAATCCTACTGGACTTTCCCAAATTGCACTTGCCCTTCCATCCCTTTTCATGTCCCTCCCCACATCCCCATTTCAGTCCATAAAGAGCAAAGAGCTACAATCCCTTGAGCAGATATTCATTCATCATTCAACAAATGGCCACAAAGCCTCCTCTGCGAGCCAAGCACTATGCTAGACACTGAAAGTACAGCAGGATGGGGAAACAGAGATCTGTTATAGAAACACACACATAAAAGGCAAATGAGTATCTTCTGGAAAGCATTCTTATTGAGCCAAAAAGAAGACTCCTACCCAGATGTCATATTTACACAGAAAAGGCCTGTTGCTTGGTTTTCCATAATTGGCAGTGCGTTCTGCTAATTGTTTGATCACCCATTGGTGCACTGGAAATCAAGGTCAATATGAGCACAAGGAGTAATGTTTTGGGACAAATACAGTGGTATATATTCAGGCTATTAGATAGCTACACCCTCAAGCCCTTTATCACCAGGACTGAGGCTTAGAAAGAATTCCTAGATTAACAGAGCTAGAATATTTTAATATTTCAGTGAAAGCAAATTTGGAGGTCAACCAAAAAGGCCAGTGCTAAACACATGGAAGTAAACAAAATATCAAATCTACTCCTAGAAGGAAAAATAAAGATTTCAGAGCGAGGAAAAAATGGATACAAGAAGAAAAAATTCCCAATATGCAAATTATACTATTTGTAACTCACCAAATGAATACTTCAGACTTGGGATGTTTTAATGCAGGAATTGAAAAATAAGAAGTTCAAAATGTTATATATCTTATTTGTTAGAATGAAGAACGTTCATATAAGTAACTTCAATAACAAGGAAAATTTACTGAACTAAGAACAGCTGCTCATTATTTTAATCTATGTTTAAAGTTTGACTTTGGCTTGTTTCTTTTACTATATTCCCAGGAAGTATTTCTTTGATATTTTATAAATGTTGAATCAACATATCCAATGTTATTAACACACACTTCACAAAGCTGAACATTTTCTAATCTCAGAAATCAGGTTTGTACACGTCAATGGATAAGCAGAAAGTCTTAGACATGAGAAGGTGAAGGCATGGGCCATTAGGATGCTCAATGCTGAGTATGGGAGAATGATCTTGTTATTCAAAAGCAAAAAAAAAAACCAGCTTGGGAACATCATGAACAGAGTGAGTCTCCACTGATGGTGATAACTTAAACTTTGCTTCAAGATAACAGAAATGTTATTACTTATCACAAATATACATACAGCTATGATGAAAGGGCAAAGCCCAAGAAAATGCTCTTACAAGATGATTATCTTTTAGAATTACATTACTTGAATAAGGTAAGTGTCCATTATTAAGGACAAATCAAATGCATATCAATTACATTCCCACAAAGTACAATAAAAATAAGGAAAAGAACCCAAAACTAACAAATAAATACATTGTAAAGACTAGAAGCAAATACAAGACAGTAAGAAATACATTTATCTCATAACGTAAAGTTTCAGAGGGCAGAAACCATGACTCCTCTTTCTTGTGAGAAATCTAAAACAATATATTCTATCCTCTACTTCCAAAAGTAAATGCCTGTGCCCTACTCTACATAACAAGGCACATACCCACAAGCTGACTTTTTTTTTTTTTTTTTTTTTTAGGGTTAAGCTCACTTTTCTGTTTCCTGATTTGGTCCAAGTGTCCTATGGCGGAGCTGTGCACCAGGCCAGCATCTCTGACTGGACACTTAGGCAGTTCCTCAGAACACCATGCTCGACATCTCTGCGTCCACAACAGCCAGAGTCGCAGCCCAAACCAAGAGGACCCACAAAACAGGGGAACTCAGTCCATGCCAAATGCTAGCATTGTCCCTTGGATGCTCTTCTCTCCAGTGCTTAAATCTCACTCTGCAACTAAAAGAGAAGGGTTCCAGCCCCCACGACGCTCGAATGTTGCAGCTCACATCCCCAGAGAATGTGTGCTGAGGGAACTCGAAATCACACATGGAACGTCTTCCTGCAGCATCATGGTAAATAGTTATACACACCATTTCTAGATTAAAATAAAATATGCTAAAAAGTAGTCATATGAATTTTTAAGATTATGATAATAACAATAAAAGTAATAATACTAGCCATTAACATTTGACCACTATGAGCAAGCACTGTTCGAAGCTCTCTGCATGTACTTATCTCATTTAATTGTCACAAAACTCTCTTAGGTAGGGATGTTATCCCCATCATACTGATGAGGATACTGAGGCTTGCAGAAGTAAGGTAAATTGTACAAGGGCATGTAAGTATAGTTCAGAGGTGGGAGTCTAACTAAAGAGTCTCGTCGGTTTCTGTGGCACAGGACACAAAAGCCTGTCTAAGTCTAGAGGAGCCAGGTCGGCTGTGTGAGCAAAGCAGATCTGTAGACTGTTGGACAAATGAGCCAGGTATGGAAAGACAGGAGACTATGAGGCTGCCTCAGTTCCTGCTGATGGTCCAGTTCCTGGTTCCTGTCCCTTGAGAGGCTCACTCGTGGGTACAGAGACATCCTCGCATTCATACCCAGTGGTAAGTTACTATTACTTCCCAAGCATAACAAAGACAATGCAAACCCCAGTGAAGAGGAAACGTGAGCAGGGAAAACACGTGCAGTGTCCCTACCAGTGTACTCCAGTCAGTCACGTCCAAGTGCTCATCTCTCCCTCACACGACCCATTGTTTCAGGACCCTCAGCCCTAGGGGTAGATCCTGACTGGTCACAGCCATCAGCCCACATCAGTCCTCTGATCACTTCTGTTGGTCCAGGAGGGAGCAGGTGATCTAAGCTGACTTACACAGATTTAGAGGAATGACTTTTCCCCCATAGTTGGGAGACAGGTTCTCTCCCTTCCACAGATCTCTTTCCCTCACAAAATGTGGATAAAAAAATATGCTGACCCTTGTTGCTACTGGCAACCATGAGAAAACCTAACATGAAAAAAAAAGGATACACAGAAAAAAGTAGAGCCAAAAGGACAACAACTAACAAACTATAGTCCACTCGGTTAGGAGGTAGTATAGTTCCTTACTGACAGTGTCATTGCCAACAGCACAGATTCTGGAGCCAAACTGCCCACGTTTGAATCTTTTTCTGACACTTACTGTTCACCTTACCTTGTACAAGTTACTTCTCTAAGCCTCAGTTTGTAAAATGGGGATAATATTATTTTCAATCTCAAAGAGTTGCTATCACGGTTAAATGAAATAATATATAAATAAATAAGTAAATATATATATATCTCTCTCTCTGCAGGTGTTTGTGGGTAGACAGACAGACACACATAGACACACACACCCCACCAAGCACTTAAAACAGTGCCCAGGAGACAGCAAACATATATAATTGATGGCTGCCACTGTCTGAGGCACAGAGTGCCAAGCTGGGTTCTGGGAAAGTGAGATGAGTAAAAAACATCACATCAACCTATCTCCCCAAAAAGATGTAAATTCCATTTCACAAAAATGGCAGGAAAAAATATCCAATGGAGTTTAATAAAGGAAGAAAGCATGTTAGAAATAAGCAGTTGTGTGATGACGTGGACGGAGGAAGGACTAATGTAGCTCTTGCCCAAGAAGAAGCCACAATGGCAGAGATGTCAGCAGGAAGCCAAACCAGGTCTACATACAGGGACACGGAGCGAGGCATGGTCAGATTCTCCAGGAAACCCATTTCGAGCCCATCTTGGAACTGAGCCAACAGGCCATGCTCAGGGACAGAATGACATCTGGTTTTCCATCACACGCCCACACCTGCTAACCAACACACAGCTTGCAGGTCTAATTTTAGACTCGGCAGCCATGACCATTTTTCTTTCTTTAAAAAAAATTGTCATATTTTATCTTCTGGGTGCAGTGGCAACCATTACTCACATTCCTAGCAAAGGAGGCGAATGAAAGTAATAATGTGTCCTTTCTTTGGCGTCCCTCCCAAGATTACCTCAATTGAAATGCCTGCCTAAAACGCCTTTCTAAATCCATGTCAAGAGCTAAGACAACGTAAGTTTCCTAGAATCTAGACACAGCTGTCATCACATCATCCCCTGCTCGGAAACCTTCATGTGGCTGCTTGATGCTGAAAGGACAAAATCCATTTTTCATAACCTGGAATCCAAAGTACTCTGCAGTTCGCAATAAATCCATCCTTTATAAAAGTCCATAGTCCTACCTCACTGCTGTGTGCTCAAGGTGGAGTCCATGACACCTGGATTCAGATCTCGGATCAGCAACTTATTAACTGTATCACCTTGAGCAAGTTATTTATCCTGAGCTTCAAAACACTGCAGGTGAAGAATCTAGCTTTGACCTGGACATAGCAGGTGTCAATAAATACTGGCCTGCTGTGTCAATAACTTCAAAGAGAATGTTTTAGAGAAGACAACAGCATAACACACCAAATAAAGAAGAAAAGTGTAATTGTTCAAGTCTTTTTATAGGAGAACCAAATCCCACTTTGTTCCATCTGCCTTATAAGGTTATTGAATACATAGGGAAATATGTAATCATAGGGATTCCATCACAGTATTGTTGTAATAGCAAAAAATTCAGAAACAATCTAAATGCCTTTTAGAAATGGACCGAGAAAATTACATAAACAGATACTACTGCTAGGTGATAAAAATGTTTCTTTTTCCCTGGAACTGTTTAACACTTTTTTTACAAGTCACCAGTATCATTTTTTTCCAGAATCAGAGTGACAATTTTAAAACATACTTTAAAAAAAAATACACAAAGGCAAAAGGTCTTGAAGGAAGTTTCCCCTGGATTCTTAGGGCCAGTTATTTTATACCTCACTGATGAAGGTTCGGTTCAGCTAGCCAACAGCCCAGATATCTGAGAAAACTGAGGCTTAAATGAAATATAAGAAATGAAAGGCTTTGGTGTTTTTTACAGAAAATCAGACAATTTCATCCTTTTACTACTTCTATATACAAAAAGAAATATATTTTTTTTTAAATAGCAAGCTCTATTCTGTAGCTAACAGCTTTTGTACTTAATCCTAAACATCCATGTTCTATGTCAGGAGGGAGATAGAGAAAGAAAAAAAAAACTAGTGGATGGTTCAAAGCAAACCCAGCTCGGGTGCTAGTAAGACTTGGCATTCACACTCATTCAGTGTCCTGCTGAAGTATTGTCAATGTACAACCAAAATTATGGGGAGCTGTAATGATATGGACAAGTGGTGGAGCTTCAGAATGGATTTTAGATTTTTGGTTTTTAATTATTTGGGTTTGAGGACCTTACTATTTTCATTAAAATGATAGATGCATAATAAAAATTCAAACCATACAGAAAAATACTAAAAGACACAGTAAATTATCCTCTGAAATCATAGTTCACAGCAATAATCACTATTAACATTTGGTGCTTGTTACATTTTGCTTTTGTTTTTAAACCTATCTCAAAGGACTTAATCATTTCTCCCCCATTATACTAGCAAAAAAAAATTTTTAAGTATATTAAGTGCTAGCAATGTTGTAGGGAAATGAACTCTCATGTACTGTTGCTGAGAATGTAAATTAATGTTTTAACACGTTGGAAGACAATAGAATCTGTATAAACTAAAAATACGCATGACCTGATAACCGAATATATAACTTTGAGACAAAATTCACGTGCCATAAAATTCACCCTTTTAAGGTATATAATTCAGTGGTTTTAGTATATTCAGAGTTGTGTAACCATTGACACCAGTTCCAAAACATTTTCATCACCCCAAAAAGAAAATGCCATACCCATTAGCAGTCACTCCCTCCTTTTCCTCCTTGCCCAAAGAAGGAACCTACAGATTTGCCTATTTCAAACGAAGGGACTCATACTATATGTAGCCTTTTGTAACTGGCTTCTTTCACTGGGCATAATGTTTTCAAGCTTCACCCAGTTTTAATATGAATCACTATTCCATTTCTTTTTATGCTGAATAATATCCTATTGTATAGATACCTATCACCAGTTGATAGACATTTGTTTCCTATTCTGCCTATTATTAATAATGGTGCTGTGAATATTCCTATACAAATCTTTGTGTGGACATGTTTTCAATACAATGTAGCTGGGACATGTGGTAACAATGTTTAACTTTCTTGAGACACCACAAAGTCTTCCATAGCAGCTACACCGTTTATACTCCTACTAGTAGTGTCAGAGGGTTTTACTTCTCCACATCCTCTCCTGTACTTGCTATTATGTGTCTTGTTATTATTATTTTTATAGCCATCCTAATAGGTTTGAAGTAGTATCTCATTGTGATTTTTTTGATTTGCATTTTCCCAATGACAAATGATATTAGGCATATTTTCATGTGCTCATTGGCCATCTGTATATCTTCTTGGAGAAATATCTTCTCAAATTTTTGTCCATTTTTCAATTGGGCTGTCTTTTTTATTAGTGAGTTGTAATAGTCCTTTATATAGTATAGATACTAGACTCTCATCTGATATATGGTTTGCAAATATTTTCTCCCATTCTCTGGATAGTCTTTTCATCTTCTTCACAGTAACCTTTGAGGCATGAATGTTTTTAATTTTGATGATGTCAGTTTTACCTATCTTTGCTTTTGCTGCCTGGGCTTTTGGTGTCATATCTAATATATCTATCTATCTATATATAGAAATATATAGATATTCAAATGGATGAAGTTTAGAAACATTCTATTAAGCAAAAAAGGTTAAATGCACAACCATTTAAACATAACTAAAGCACGTATGTCAAAAGATGCACAGAATCAGACTGCATGGGCTGAGTACACAAGTAAAGTACCTAAAGGTATTTCTTCAAGGTCTGGAAAAATACTCAGCACACTGCTGACACTCATCGCTTCTGCAGAGAGAAAAGAGGCACCAAGAACAGGTAGGGTGTTCCAAAAGAAGTTGAGTTCTGTCATTTTTCTCCCAAAGGGAAATCTATTCACTAATTACTTGTGTGATAAAAAATTAATAATGTGTAATTTATGTGAGTTGTAAACAGAGGTTATAAATATGAAATCATAGCTTAATACAGGTGCTCCTTTGTGCATCCCTGCACCCAACCTTTCTGTACACATACATATACACGCACACACATGCAGAGGTAATCTTACCAATTCGGATTTTCCATACTCTCCCGGAAGACAGACTCCTCCTTCATGGATGCATACTGTGTCCACGTAAGACAGTGACTCCGTATAGCCATGTTTCTTTCCCGAGGATTGAGCCATGATTCCTCTTCCAACTGGATATTGGGTACCTTTAAAATGCTCACCTGTCCAATAGAGGGAGGATGGCTTTCTCAATTTAGGAAGAGCAGGTTACATAAGGATTGCATCCAGAATTGCTTTCAGTCTTAGATAACTAAGAGGACAAATGATCCTGACATACGAATGACAGCTCACCACTGGCTCTAAGAACTTGATAATCAAACATACTATGTCCTTACTAAATGCTGGTGACGACATGCAAATGGCCTAGAATTTATGGAGGATATACTGTCCCTGGTCTGATTTCCCTAACTGCTAAACACTAAGCAAATTAACAGTCTCCTTCGTGTCTCCTCTAAGGCTGGTTATGGCCTTCTTAAATTGATGGATTCTAATTGGGCCCACTTAAGGGCTTGCACACAGGACAATATCAGGTAAAATATTTTCTTCATTTTAAACTCTGTTCAATACCTAGAAACGTATGCTTTCCTAGGTAGAGGAGACATGGAAGACTACAAAGGCAGAGTTGTACAAGTCAGAGGTGTCCTTAAATTATTTAAGAATTGAGATACAACACGGAGTTGAATGCCTTTTTAAATAATAGATTCAAAGTGTGTATATAGGGCAAAGGCAGGGTACACACTCTGTGGAAAAAGTCCATAGTAATTCTCTACAGACACTGCAACACATTTTACCATCTGGAAAATAAAAGAAAGTTCATTTTCATTATCGTATCAGCTTTCTCTTCACTAAAGAATGTGAGAGAGTCTTAATCCATGATAAGGAAGTGATGGAAGCCACCATTTTTTCTACATACGGCCCAGCAATGTAATCAGCAAACTCATGGGCAAGAGTCTAACTGGGTTCCACATCACATACAGAATCATTCCTGGATTGAAACAACCACCTGAAACATTTTTAAAAGTGTGGATGAAAATGGTCTCCTCTCATTTCCTAATGATTTTAAAGGGCTCTTGACACTAATTTTTCTATGGTTCCAGCAATGTGATTAAAATTTTCTACTTACCTTTTTCCCAACAATCACCAGTGTGCTTAAAGATTTCAAAGAGAGAAGACAATTTGCGATCATAAAGATGTCATCAATATATTACTTTATAGAAATATACATAAGACTTACAGAGAGTACTGAGAACCTCATACTCTCTGAAATAACAATTCTAACAGTGAACTAGAAACTGAAGTTTTTATCTTCCTTACTAAAGATCTAACTAATAAATATTTGCCATCTGCCAACTTCTGATCATTGTTATCTAAGAATTGTATTTAAGCATGGACAGATTAGAAAAGGTAGTCACTTCATGTAAAATGTCCAAAGTCTCTTTAAAATAACTGCCAACTATCTCTATGCCCACCAAGGGCCCTCCACATAAGAGAGAGGAGACAGAAATGGACAGGGAAAAACTATCCATCCCTGGAGCATCTGCCCAAACTGAGGCTGGATACGACAGACCTTCTTCCTCTGAAGGGCCATAAGGTAGGAGAACTGTGAAAGTTCTAACACTCCTTTACACCAGAAAATGCTCTTTTCATGACTTGGAAAATTACCCAGTGTTACAACAAAGCTAAATTCTGAAATTCACTTGCCTTCCTTAAAATCTCTGGAACCACATTCCGACAGATTGCAATCCTCTTTCTATAGATGATCCCTGTTGACACATCTAGAAACAGAAAAATTTTACACTCAAAAAAAATTTTTTTTAAGAAATGTACTCATTTTAAAAGTCAATAAAATTTTTAAGGTCCATTTCAATTTTCTATATGTAGAATTCCTAAAGAAAATGTTTAACTCAAAACTCAGTGTCCCTGACCACTGTTCTGGGCCAAATTACTTTAAAGGTACTTATCTGTGATCAAGGAATAAGAGTAAAAAAGCTACTCACATGGTACAGACTAAATAAAGTCAGGGATAAAAGAATCATGAATTGTCCATTGCTATGGACAAAACTCCAATGACATGGGCCAACAAGCCTCCTGCTCAACTCAAACAAAGAAAATGTTTTAGCAAAAAACAAAAAAAAAAGGAGAATTTGATTATGCCACCTTCTGCACCAAACATGTTTCAAGCACAATGGTTAAAAAATTTAAACCTATAATGAATTATAGGATGTAAAAAAACAAAACAAAACAAAACAAAAAAACCCATACTCAATAAATGTGAGATAAGAAAAAGGAAGACCAAATTAGAGAAAAAGACAAACCTCAAAGTGTTGTCTTTTGCTCTGTGAATTACTGTGACTCGGCCAGGCTCCTGCCAAGTTTCCTCAAATCTCCAGCTATAAGAGCCTTGGACCTTGGTGCAAACACTCTGACTCTTCAGAAGCTGCTGACAGGGTGACAAACTGGTCCGTCTCCTCTGCCCACTGGCATCTCTCCAGCTACCTCATCCAGCATTTACAGCACACAGACTTGAAATGGATGAGCCACTCCTGGAGGCAAAGATGCCCTCGTCTATGTTAGAAATCATAATTAACGTTCCTATACCACTTTGGAATGTGCACGTTGTTCTATCTCTTTATCTTCATGACAACCTAAAAGCAGGATTACTACTTCCCCATTTAACAGATGAAGAAACTGAGGCACCAAGAAGTTAGGTCATACAAATAGTAACAAAATCAAGACTTGAAATCAGATTTCTCTGATGATGAGTGACAGGTTTCTCCCACACCGAGTGCAAGTACATGAAGAAATGTTTTAAAAAAAAATATTTATAGAGTTAAGGAAGTGCAAAAAATATCTTCACAAGCAAAAGACAGTTTTGTGTTCACCAAGCATAGAGAAGGCCTCAGTCACGTAATGAACAGAAGCATCTCATTCGTTTACTCAGAAGGCTTAAGAACATTTTAGGTGTGGGCCTGGGTGTCTCCAAATGTTTATACATTGATTATGTTCATCATTATAGCTTCCTGCATTGCCCAGTTCTCAAGTTCAAATACCGACAGTGAATGACATGTGAATGACAGAGATAAGTGAAGACTCCAACATTCTAGCCCAATGGTCGACATTTTCTGTAAAGGTCTAGATTGTAAATATTTTAAGTTTTGTGAGATAAACAGTCTCTGTCACAACAATTCAACTCTTCTGTTTTCATAAGGAAGCAGCCATAAGTAATATATAAACAAATGGACATGGCTATGTACCAATAAAACTTTATTTACAACAACACACAGCACAAGTATAATTGGTCAACCTCTGCATTAGTCAATACTGAACCATATTACAATTAAACAGTAACAACTACATGATCTAATCATTTCACAGTCACATCTCATATACATGATATTAATCACATCTATTTTACATCTATAAAAGTATATATGAATATATTACAGGGATATAGTCATGTGACCTTGGGCAAGTTATTTAACCTCTCTGCACCTTCGCTCTTTCATTTATTAATAGGAGCAATAATAATATCTACCCCATACATTGTTATAAAGATTAAATTAGTTAATAAAAGAAAAATTTCCCGGCACATATTAAGTACCCAAAAATGTCAGCTGTTATGATTGTCATCAATTATTAATAGAGAAAGTAACAAGAGTATTATAATATATTAGGCAAGGCTTCGACTACTGCAAATGCTGGGTGTTCTTTTCCATTAGTCAATACAGAAATAAACCTGTTTAAAACATAATAGGCCACACACACATACACACACATCTTTACAAAAATCAGTATCACTTAATGATCATCACTGAAGCGAGGTATATTCAAAGAACTTACCTCTTTTTTCCTCTATAGTTATCACAGAGATAACATTTTTATCCATGGGGTTGGGATACTAAAAGAAAACACATAAAGAATTACCATCCATCTTTTACCAAAGTGGATTATTTCACAGTAACCACAGTTACTTGTAAGAACAGTAATTATTTTCTAAGGAATATCTAAGGCCAGTTTTGAATCAAGGTTCTTAATTTTCCTACTTCAGCCTAGATAAGTGAGATGCTGTCATCAGCTGGACCTGTTTAAAATCCAGAGGGAAATTGCTTTAGATCCAATCTAGCCCTGAGTACAGAGGTAGGTTAGGTTAAACTAATTAAAATCAAATAATACTATTAATATTGAATCAGTCTTATTAAAATCAAGAGTTTTCTGGGCCAGGCACTGTGCTAAAAGCTTTGTTTGCATGATCTTGTTTAAATTTCCTAACAGCCTCTGTTGTGACTGGGTCATATGTTATCATCATCCCATCTTTCAGAAATGGAAACTGAACAAAGGTCAGAGAGCTTAGAGTCACCCAGCTAGTTAGTGGTGAGCCAGAAAATTAAACAAGGCTTAAAATAGTGAATTCCTTCACTACTGTCCTATACCACTGCCTGATGGCTCAGTGGTATCACAGGAATACAATCATAGAAGTTGTCTATGCCAGGTACTCAATAAATAGTTTATTTATTGACTAAATTCCCCTGAAAGACAATTCAGATATAACAAGGCTAATAATAGTGACCATTTTTGTGCTAGAAAGTTTATATAGATTTCAGTTTAATTCTCAAAACTATTCCATGAGATATATTGCTGTTTTTTCCAGTTCATGTGTGAGAACTAAGGCTCACATAAACTATGTAATTTGTTCAAAATCACCCAGCTAATGAGCAGCGAGACTATAATTTACACAGATACTCTCTGTTGCCTTCAAAGCCTGCTCCTCTGACTTACACTTAAATAGGCTCCATTACTCAAATCCAACCCTTTCCATTGCTCAAATGCATAAAAAGAGACTCAGGGAGGGAGCGGAAGTGACTTCTTCGAAGCCACAGAACAGGGTGGCTGCTCACCTGGGTCTGCCTAGCACTCCTTGGGCCTTTTTCCCAGAGGCTTACTGCATCATCATGTGCTCAAATATGAAGAGAAAATTACAGGAAGTCTTATCCAAGACATCCCAAGGTCCTACAGAGGAGGTGAGAGCAGTGAAGGGGCTAAGGGGCAAAAGAAGAGGGGCCCTCCACTAAGCAAACTTGAGGTGAAAGTCTTTTGAACCCCAGAAAATGGCATACAAAACTCAGTGAGTGTGGACCACCCCCAACCCACAGTTGTGTGCGTGCGTGCGTGTGTGTGTGTGTGTGTGTGAAGAGGCTGACAGATTAACTGGCTTGACTGATTGATTTTCACAGAAAAGGGTCCTTCAATTTCACACAGTCTTGTAGCCCCAAAAGACACCAGATTGGAACACAGGCTCTATGAAAGTAGGAATATTGTCTTTTTCAGTCACTCCTGTATATCTACCACCTAGCACAGTGTCTGGCACATACTAGGCCCTCAATAAATATCTGTTAAATGAATGAATGGTTGGAAGATAAACCTCGCTGACCTCAGGGATTAATTTGAAAAATAAACCTTACTTCATTCAGGGTCCAATCTGTAAAGACCAATCTCAGTGCTCAGCAGCCTCACACCTCATTGTGCCTCATGCCATAAACTGGCATTCCCACTTCAACCTGGCAACTGTAATCTTGTTAATTAATCAAAAATACAGCTTTTAAAATATTCATATAGAAGCAATCAAAGTGTCCTACAATAGATGATTGGATAAAGAAGCTGTGGTACACATATACAATGGAATATTACTCAGCCATAAGAAGAGATGAAATACTGCCATTTGCGACAACATGGATGGACCTCTAGATAATCATGCTAAGTGAAATAAGCTGAAAATCACATGACATCACTTACATGTGGGATATAAACCTAAAAGCAACAAAGGAACAGGAAAAACAAACAGAGACTCATGGACATGGACAATTGACTAGTGGTTACCAGAAGGTAGGTATGGGGGAGGAGGGAGGGAAGTGGTAGACCAGTGGGGGTGGGGGGGGATTAAAATAATTTCTTTAGTTAAAATAAATTAATTATTTAATAAAAATAAATTAGATCAAAATAAAATAAAATATTCACTCATTTACTCATTTTTGCTCCAGAAAGAAATGCTCAAAATTACGATGACTGCTTTCTTGATGTTTAGTATTTCTTAAAGATAAAGCCCATTATTTCTTAAAGATAAAGCCCATCAGGTTTTAGCTATTCTGTTCCTCAACAAGGGGCCTCACTTACACAGCACCCTTGAGGCAAAGGAAATATCTGAGACTCACACAGATGCCCTGAATTGTGTGTGTGTGTGTGTGCGCACACGTGTGTGTGTGAGAACTAGAACTTTTACACTAAGGTAAAATGAGAGTATTTCCTTTACTACTGTCCTAGTTTGTTCATTTTACATTTACCTATACATCCTGACTGAATATTATAAATACAGTGTAAGCTGTTAGAATATTATTGAACTAAATTATGAAAGAAGCTGGGTATGTAATCACCAGAGAAGGATAATGATCAAAGTTTTCAAGTTCTGATTACTTCACTAAGTTACTAGTGAAATTCCTAGAGTATAAACTTAGAAACTTCACACTTTTTTTTTAGAAACTTCACACTTTTAATAACTGTAATATCTGCTTATTAAGTCAAAAGGTATTAGTTTAAATAATAATAGAAAACTACTTATTCTACATTCAACAGTTTTTTGAGTACCTATCATGCCAGGCACTGTTCTAGGCACTGAGAAGATAGCAATGAAACAAAATTGTAACCTTCTTAGAGAGTTTACATGCTAGTTGAGGAAACAAACTATATATATACCAGACTAAGGGATAATAGGGGGATGGAACATTGTGGAGAAGGGCCATTGTCAAATATTTAGGGGTAACCCATTAGACAATGTTTGTAAATACCAAAAGTAAATTAGTGAAGCCAAAGAGATTCTGAACGATTCACCCTGATAAAATCATCTGCAAGATTCAAGTCATTTTCCTATGCAACTACTTTTGGAGATGAATAGACATGAGCCTCAAGTTTCCATATGAGAATGGGGGAAAAAATTAGAGGTTTATTTACTATAGCTAAATACCATGACATAAAAAACATACGTTTGAATTTTTTTTAACTGAGGATTTATTGTGCTGAGGCTCCCCCTACCTGGCATCACTTGAAATGATCTGACACCATTTTGTAACTTGAATATTCAAGATTCAATTAACAAAAATTTATCTGAAGTCAGATAATAAGGGGTCGAGACTGGGAACACTGCTCAGTAAGGGTCACCACCAGTAATGCCAATTTAGGAAAACACAAAGCAGGTGACTAGGAATTTCTAGACACCTTTTCAAACAGTGTGACAGTGGAATGGATCAAGCTAGGTCACGGCAAACTCATTATAGACTTATTAAGCACCTACTGTACCCATGCAGGGTGCTATGTTAGAGGCTGCCACATGTATTTTTTCATTTATTCTTCCCCCAAATGAGTACATCTACATCTATTAACAAGGATGAAGATAAGGAGTCTTCGTGTTAAAAAGGTGATGGCATAAAGCCTGCACACAAGCAGGGCCACATTGGGATTTTCTAGTCCCCAGTTCACTCCTCCCATGGAAGCAGAGTGGTCTGATGACAAAGATAACTTCCAAAAACCCTGTCCATCCTTGGACTTGGCTCAGTGGATCACAGGTGCAATAGCAGAAGAATTACTACATGGGGCTGTGTACATTCACCATGTGTGCCATCTTTTCTGGTGACTTAAGGTGCATTTGACTTAATTTTGAACTTATGATTTTTATTTCCTTCAGAGAATGTATAAACTAACTCCCTTTCCTTTCCCCAAGGTATTGATCTACTGCAAATAATCACAGAATATATGTATGTAACAGTCTAATGAGAATAAAATGTACTCTCCTACATTGTTATATAACCTTTTCATTTATTTTTAACATATTAAAAGAGGACAAAATATGCAAGAAAAAATGGGTAAAATACAAAATATACATGAAAACAAACACATAGCTATGAGAAGTGAGAGGCCAAGAAATTGAGTCCATCTAATTCCAGGAATAACATTCAACATATTGTGGGAGGAGCTTCATGAAGATATGGTTTTTACCTCTCCTATTCACAGGAGAAAAAAAATTTACAAACTTTCATAAAGTCTACTCTTAAGAGAGTTAAGGAGTTATTAAAATATCAGCTTTACAAAAACCTCAGAAGTCAATGCCTGCCTTTTATAGTACACTCCCCAGCCCCCATTGAAAAAAAAAAAGTCAATGACTTCCAAAGGAGTCATTGTTTACCAACTTCCAAATGGCACAATCCAAGAGCAGTTGAGCTGACAGATCTGTATGACTAGTCCTGAAAAAAGGATCTAAAATAAGTCTAGTGTATTAACATATCTGCTTTATAAGCATTAAAGGAATCTTTATGATTCTGGCTGCTTCCAAACATGTACATGCAAAGGAGTAGAGCTGCTGAAAAAGATTTGACTTTTAGCTAAACAAAAAAATCACCACGAGCTATGCCAAATTCCCTTTATGAGCTGCATGCAGTAGTCTACCTTAGAAGAAACGCAAAGTCAATTTTATAGCAAGATCAAATGAATCATCGATTAATCAAAATTTCAATGATCAAGGACTAATCGTATTTTAAGCCCATAAATATTTTGAATGGCTGTTCATGGGCATTTTAGGCCAGTAGGATGATGAAGTAGAAAAAACAAAGGACAAGGAGCCAAGACATGATGGTGCCATTTGCGAAGCCAGGGTGGTGAACCAGATGATTCTCAAAGGCCATCTGGCTGGAACATGTTATGATTCTAAGCAAAAGCCAACCACTCATATCGCATCACCCTCATTCATTCAAAAATGTCCTAATAATTGGCAAATGACATAATAAACTTTTCTGAAAGGAACAATTTATATTGTGACACAAAGGAAAATCCTCTTATTTCAACATTAAATGCATACACAAATCCAATACATTAAAGATACAATCAAAGTCCATGAAATAACTGACCAGTATTTTTTGAAAGTGCCATGGTCTGGAAAGACAAAGAAAGACTAAGGAATTGATCCACAATGGAGGAGATTAAGATCCAACAATTAAATGCAGTCTTGGAATCTGAGAATTTGGCATAGCTTGAGGTGATTTTTTTGTCCTGGATTTTGGAGTCCTAGATTGCATCGTATTCTAAAAAAAAAAAAAAAAAAACCATATTAGTGGGCAGCTGCCAAGTTTTGAATAAGATTTATAATTAGTTAACATCGTGCCAGTGTTAGGTTCCTGGTTTTAAAACTTATACAGTGGTTTGGGGAAACTGTGTAAAGGGTGTACATAAATTCTTTGTTTTTGCAATGTTTCACAAGTCAAATTATTTCTAAATTGAAAGTTAGGAAATAAAAAAACAAAATTAAAGTAAAGACACAAAGTACTGAAACAGAATGAGTTTTAGAATCCAAGAGATCGCAGTTTGGTACCCATCTGTGGGAGTCTTGGGAAAATTACTTTAACCTCAGTCTGCTTTAGTTTCTTCAACTGTAAAATTAGAAAAAAAAAAAAAATATCTACCTGAAAGAGTTGTTCCAAGAATTAAAGGAAATAATTTTATGTAAAGTATAACATCACAGAGGCACTACAGAGGTCCTCAAAAAATAGTAGATGGTTTTGCTACTAAAGAATGAATCAATATTTTGAACTTAGTTTTAAGACTTCAGTCTTTATCTTGCAATTTACTGTGGTGTGGCCTTAGGTATGCTACTGATATCCATTTGCAATCTAAATATATTTAAATGATGATCTAAAAATTATTGGAAGATATTTCTTATTTTCCTAAACTAGTAAAACCTCACGAGCTTATGCTTCAGCTTTTCAGGATTTGTATAAGATACAAGGCCTCACTGACACATCCTTCCCCACTAGCATTAAGGAGAGCACCACGTCGGAGAAGTAAGAGTACTAGAGAGAATATTTACTTTTCTAAAAGGGCCCCAAACTCTAAATGCTCTCATTGATTTATAATTAAATTACAAACCTTGCCCTACATTGTGTGTATATCTGTGATATGCCCCTGAGAAAGCACTTACCACAAAAATTAATATATTTCCCTGTCCCCCTTGACAGTGAGCTCCTTGAGGCCAGAGCCATCCATGTTTTATTTATCTTCTTGTCTCCCGGTGGGCAAAAGCATGCACAGACTTATTACGAATGTCTATTAGTAGATGTATAGTGAATGTTTTAACTATTAGCACTTTGATAGTTTCAAATCTCCTTTTATACACTGATTAAGCCACAACCTCCACTAGATAAGTTACCAAGTATACTTTAATGTGATTTAAATGACACTTAAAAAATAAGTCATAATTCACATATGCACCTTTATTCATGCTCACTCCCCACTTTATTACTCGAAGTTAGTAAAGATTTCTGCAGATGACTTCTTGTGGCTTTTTATTTTCAGGTTCACAAAATAAATGTAATAAATTATTATCGTATTATCATCATGATTTTTAACAAGTACTTTTAAAGCATCTACTGTGAGCCAACATTAAGCTATGTCTATTACACGCAACTACGTGTGTTACCCAATTTATTTCCCCCAACAACTCTAGAAGATAGTTGTGATTGTTATTATTATTTTGAAAACTGAGGCATGGGAAAATGAACGGACTTGCCTAACTCACAGTTAGAAGCCCTGTCCCCTCCCCGCCTCAGTCTGAGGTCAGAGCCCATGCTCCTATCATCTGCACCATTCTCCGATGGTGCCCAGTCTTCTTCTAGTAGAATTGTGGGCAGGAAGGTAAGAAGAAACATTAATACAGTGTGAGCCAAAAGATAAATAACCATATGTTAAACTAGGCCTATCATTTATCAAATCATTTATTTTGGAAATGTGGGTTTACCCCAAATATTTCAGGAGCTCTTCAGGGAGAAATGTTCCGGACATATAAGTGTCAGATTTGCAAGAGGGAAGAGACAAGATCAGAAATGGAAACATTATTAATCACCTAATTAATTTTCTACTCTACATGGAAATAACCATTCATAAATCCCTTTATGAGTTTAAGAGTAAACACTCCAACCATTTTTGTTCAGTACGTTAGGCTCCTGGCTAGAACAAATGAAACCCGAGGCCACCGTGTTAAAGCAAAGAAATTATTTTAATCTGTCCATTTTATTAAAATATCCAAAGTAAGGATGTTTCCGAACCCCATACTGATTCAGTCTGAAATTATGACAGGGCTAAATCCCAGAAGAGTGTATTTCACTCATTCATTCATTCAACAAGGATTTGTTGAGTACCTACTATGTTCCATAATCTCTTTGGATACTTGGGATACGTTAGGAACAAATGACAAAATTCTCTGCCCAGGAAGCTTACGCTCTGTTCACAATGCCTCTTTTGTCTACAGCGTAAAAAAAAATCAACCTGAACAACTCTATGGTCAGAAAAACTATGACTTCTCTGGCTTCATTTAAGAATAAACAAGAATGGCTCTCGGAGTCCTTTTTAATGACTTTAAATTTCAGGTAGATGAAACTTAAGAAGTCTCTGAATCTAGCTCAAGAAAGGTAAGCCCATCAAACAGACTCGTGTGCTTCCAGAGATGAGTGCGCTTCTAAACTGCTACATTCATCTATGCCACTTTGTGTTCTCTTTGTGATACAAAGAAAACAAAATCCACTGTCAAGTGCATTGACACTACAGTGCATGGAAGAAAGTACAGTTTAACATCCAATGAATAGACCATTTTGGGTTTCATAGTATTCCCCCATGAAGAGTTCACTGAGAAACACTATACATACTCCATGAATAAGAGTGTTGTGGTGTTTGTTTTTAAGGTGCCACTTAGCTTTGAAAGCATGTAGCTTAATATTTTGCCTGTGGTATCCAACAGGCAGGTGTAACAAGAGCAAACATTTCTCAGGTTTTAAAAATAGCAGTATATTATAATGTGGAAGACAAATCTTAACATACCAAACACCACAGATCAGTAGAGTCTATTTAAAATAGAACTTCCTCAGTGCTGAGGGGCTTCAAACATACCATTGTGCAAAATCAGATTAAATGCTTCCCAGAGATCCTCATATAATTGTCCCTTAAGCCAAGTGCTTTCCTTTGAAAAAAAACTACATAAAAACTAGAAGAAAAATAAAAGTGTATTTTGCCAAAAAGATCATTCTTACTACTTTAAGCTTATAAAAAGCTTATGCATGTTACACATTTGATCTTCACAACAATCCTGGGAGATGGGTGGGGTACATGGCATTCACAGATGAAAAATTAAGACAGTAGGGTTGTCTTATACAGTTGTGCATGTTGCTTACTGCACAAGGGCTCCCAGTTAAGTAGGCCAGTGGACACAGAGCTACAGCCAAATATAGGAAGAAGTACCTCTTTCTAATTTGCATAAACAGCTCCATTTACTGTGAGCTTGCAAAATAGAACCCCTAGATGATGCCTCTTCTAATTTGCACAAAGGCACCACATAGGATGGTGAAAACTATTTCCCAAGACCACCCTAAAACTGTTTTTAACCGGGAAAGCACAATGGTTGGAATCCAGGTCTACTGACTTCCAATTCATGGCTTTAAATAATGTACGATGAAAATTCTCACAGCAGATTTACTGATACCTTAGAAATAGTCACATAGATACTCCCTGGAATCTGTGAAGACTGCTTTTGAAGAGAAAAAATGAAACTATAGTGTCATCCACAGTGTTAACAATGTCCTATCACTAGGCCTCTTCTGCAAATGTTCTCCCCTTTCCCTACCCCTACCTTCCAAAACATCCTCCTCAGTCTTTATTTACTATGTGCAAGGCACTTTGCTAAGTATTTTATAAGAATTCTTCTAGATCCTGAATATAACTGAATGCAGCTATCTATATAGGTGACCTCAGCTTATAACGCATGGCACATAAAAATCTCGCAGTGGAGCCCAGTCACCCACAGGATCGTGAGAATTAAATCCTATCACTGGTTTAAGCCACTAAATGATGGGTGATTTTGTTCCACAGTAACAGATAACTGAAACACTGTTTCCTCACCGTATCACACAGCAAAGCTATACCCTATATCAGGCACAACAGGTTCACCAAGATGAATAAGTGAGAGAAGACTGTGAACATAAAGAAACTGAGATCAGGTGAAAAGCACAGCAAAGTTAATTCAGAAACATTTTATCCCCCAATACAATCAGTCCTCTGTATCCAACCAACTATGGATTAGAAATACTTAAAAAAAAAAAAAGTTCCACAAAGTTCCAATAAGCAAAACATGAATTTGCCATGTACTGAGCAATCCATGCAAATAACATCATGTGTAGGCATACCCTGCTGCAGCCTATATGCAAATACAATGCCACGTTATATAAGGGACTTGAGCATTCAAGGATTTCGATATCCAGGAAAGGGTCCTGAAATCAATCCCCCAGGGGATACCCAGGAATGACTGTAATCATCTGAGTTCCTATTTAGTAGAAGGCAGCACAGCCTGGCGATTAGGGGTGTGGGTTTTAGATTCGGATGTGTTGAAATCCCGACTCTCCCACTTGCTAGCTGTGGGAACTTGGTAAAGGTGCTTAAACTTCTCTGAACCTCAGTTTCTCCAGACCATGAAATGGAAGTCAATCATGACTACTTCCAGAAGTTGCTGGGAAGAGTAAACATGATAATATAGGAAAGCACTTATCCTCTCCCCTTCTGCCTAGGAAATGCCTTCATGCTTCAGCCATAATTTCACTGTGATAGCCCTTTACGTGAATTATGTCACCTGATTCCTCAACATTCAACCCTTTGAGTTGATACTTATTTTCCCCATTTCACAGATTACAAAACTAAGTCACAGAGAGGGTAAGCACTCTTCCCAAAGCCCTACAGCTGTTTAATAAAAGAGAAAGCGGGGAAGTGGTAGAAAGATAATGCAGAGTAAACCAGGATGATGGCTTAAATGGCCCCACTAATTTTTCAGGGGTCACTGATGTACTAGAAAGATCGACAGGGCCCCAGCACTTGGGTTCCCTGTGACTCCCCCGCAAGCCTCTCCCTTGGGGTGGGGCAGAGTGTGGACGTGATGCCCAGCACGGAGCCTTTGCCTCACGCCAGACGGGGAGCCTTCGAGGAAATCCACCTCCACCCTCGTCCAGCACATCCCGGAGGCGAAACCGGCAGGTGGAGGGAAGAGGTGGTGGGTGCGGACTTATGCGCAGGGAGCAGAGAGGGAAGAAGGGAGAGAGGAGAGAGGAAAGCGGGGAGGAGAGCGGAGGACGGAGCGCGGACAGCTGGCCCAGCAGAGACGGCGCGCGAGAACGCAGCCCGGCCGGGCTGGAGCGGGTGGGTACCTTTCGGAGGAAGCTGGCGACCACCTGCTCGAAGGGGTACTTGTACACCTGGTGCACGTCCACCGTGACCCCCATCCCCGCGCGCTCGCCCCGCCGCAGCGAGCGCCGAGCCACCCGAACTCTGCGCGGGCCGCAGGCGTCCAAACGCCAGTGGCCAAAGGGGCGTGGTTTTTCTCTTTTTCCTCCTCTTTCAAACTTCCGAAACTTTATTGTCCACTCGGAGAAACAGACAGGCTGTCAAACTCCCGCCCCCTTCCGCCAACGTCCAGTGTGGGAGCCCCGCGGGCGGGGCGGTGTCCGTCGGGAGGTGCCCGGAGCGGCCCCGCCCTCCCCGGCAGCGCCTGCAGCGCCTCTGCCGCGGAGCCGCCGCGCGGTATTCTGCAGCCCTGGACTTGGGGACTTGTGCTTTTGTGTCACCACCTCGCCTGGAGCAACAGAGTAAGCCTTAAGCCCCTGTCGGCAACACTAAAAAGTAATAAATACGTTAACTACCCACCCTCCGAGTTTAGGAGTTCTGATATAAGCCTTCGCCGCTCTGCTGAGCCCAGTGTGACAAAGGCCAGCAACATTGGTGTTACGCGACCAGGGCAGCTGCCTCTGAGGCTTGAGGTTGGGTCTCACGTACAGTAAAAGTATGTCACCTAGGAGTGTCCAGGAAATGAACCGTGGCTTAGCGTATCTGGCTCCAAAAATCCCTATGCTCCTTAAAGGTTAAATACAGCGGAGCAAAGAACAAAGAGGTACAAAAAGAATTTTGAGTATTCTTCACTCCACTGTGCGGATTTTAGGAGAATGTGCAAGTGACTCCATTCAAATAAATTGTTCAGTATATTACTAAACACCTACTGTGTGCCGAGCACTGTTGTAGTTACTGCGTTCAACAGTAGAGCGTAATCCCTGCTGTCAGGTAGGATGGGTGAACCAGGTGACTTAAGTCAAAATAGGAAAATTAACAGGATAATGGATTAAAGTCGCAGGGGGGCAGGGCATGATTTTAGAATGAATCGGGAAGGTCTGTGAGGTGGTGACTTTTACATTTATAATTTTATAATCTCACTTACCCTGACACACATAGTCATTTCTGGTCTGGCAAAAGCCTCGCTATGCAGTCACTCACTGCTTTACCCAAGCCGCTGAAAGAGGGCGAGGGGCATATTCACGCCCATCGTATCAGGCTTCTCTTTAATTTATAACCACTAACCTCCAGTGGCCTTTTAATCCTGCTGGACAAAAACACATTTCTCTAATCCATTCACTGTCCCACATCTCAAACCTCCAACACCTCCCTTCCCAGCCTATTCTCAAGTCTTACCTTGCTTCTTTTTCACTTAGTAAATAGGAAACTTCTCTCTCCTACATCTATCTACCCACCTGTACAAATGCCCCGCCTTCTCTCCTGTCCTTGTGGATGAACTATCAACACTAATTTAGGGCCAATCTCTCTAATTGCCTGCTGAATCCATCGGTGGGCTGGCAAAGGGTTAACAAACAGCTCTCCTTTAAAAAAACAAACAAACCAAAACAAGGCCCTGATTTCTAATGCTGGCGATGTCTGTAGTGTAACTACTCCACTGTGGCCAATTTCAGAGACACGATGCCCCTAAACTTGGAGGTGGGAAGAGAAGCACAGGAGTGCACCGTGGTGAGGCACTCCACCATCCACACACAACAGACACAACCACAAGAACAGAAATAATGTCAAATGTAGCAACATAATTAGGAAGCTGTAGCAGTGCATATTGTTTTACAGCAAACTTCTTTTTTGTAAGTAGGACTGACTATACTCTAAAATAATGATATAGTGTAGTCAATACATAAACCAGTAATACAGTCATTTATTATCAAGTATTATGTACCATACCTAATTATATGTGCTCTACTTTTATACGAATGACAGGCAGTAGGTTTGTTTACACCAGCATCGCCACAAACACATGAATGTGTTGCGCTATGACATTATGGCGGCCAAGACATCACCAGGAATCTTTCAGCTCCATTATAATCTTAGGGGACCAGTGTTGTATGTGTATGACTGACCAAAATGCTATAAATAAGCACATGACTGCAATTAATTCTTAATTCCACCTTTCTAAACCTATGGGCAGCATTTCCTTGAAATACTGAAATTGGACTTTAGGTGCCAGAGCCACTGCATGTGCTATGTATGTATAAAGCAACTCTACATACAGAAAACAAAACAAAAAGGTTTCCCTGAGCATCTACATATGTTCACAAAGGAGAGGTAGATCATTTACTTGCAGGAGAGGAAGGTGTTCTGTACCTGACTCTGCTACCAGAGTAGCTGGGAGTAGGTGTGAAACAGAAGTCCCCTACCAGGCTGGGCCCTGTGTCCCCCTCCACTAAACACTGATTTCTTCCAGAATGCATCCTTGAGCAGCTGCTCTCCGATTCCTGGTGAACTGGCTACAAAGGCCAAGGTTGTGTCCTGAAAGATTAAAGGCCCTGGCACCTGTTGGCTCTGCTTGGGCTGGCTGGCTGAATGACTTGTGTAACAAAGAATGTCACCTACCCATTTCAAAGATATCGGGACCCTTTGAAGGTGGAAATGTGTGGCAGGCATGACAAAAAAAAAAAAGGCCACTGCCAAATAACCTTGTGGCTCAGAATCACAGCCAGTTTGCACAACAATAATCTCAACTGCTGTGTCCCCAAGGAAGAGAGAAGGAACCTTGAAACAAATTCTCACTGCTTTGAAATGGTTGACTTAACTAGTCAGGGACTTGGGTTCAGAAATTTGCTGGCTAACCTCACAAATTCATGACCCTATTTGGTCTTTAAGATACCAAACTCATCTTCAAGACAAGGCACAATAGGAGACACCCAATACATTTTGATGGAATGAATGAACGATTGGCCCTTTATAAATGCTGTGAAATTTAAGTGGACAGAGAGTCTCAGCCCTGACCCTCTCTCCTTGCCCTCTCCCTTCTGCTTTTCTTACCCTCTTCGTCTGGTTCAGTTTCCTCTTCTGACCATCCTGACCATCCCTCTCTAGCATAGATCTTTTTTATCCAATCTTATAATTATCTGTTTATGTCAATTCTCCACTGGATTGTAAGGTTCTCTGGACTGGAAGGAATTATGTGTTACTCACTCTTCCTATCCAGTGCTGAGTAGGAAAAACTTCAGTTCTCCTCCTATGTTTACCCATTACTCTCACACTGCTAACATACTCACAACACTTGTGACACCAGATGTGTGAGGCTTTCCCCACATCGAGCAATTCTGTCACACCAGTTGGCTGTCCTACAATTTAACTCAATTCTGACACTATACCTGGGGATAGCATCAGTTCTCATAGGATAAGGGCACAGTCCCATAAGACTGCCTCCCCTCGCAATGCCAATCACACATCCAAGTTAGCCGTGCTTCTGACTGATGAGCTATAAATCAGAAGCTCCTACAAACTCCTCCTCAGTTTGATTAATTGGCTAGAGGAGCTCACAGAACTCAGGAAAAGTTTACTTATTGTTTATCAGTTTATTATAAAAGGATATGATAGAGGATACATATGAACATCCAGATGGAATAGATGTATAGGACAAGGTGTGCGGGAAGGAGCACCAAGCTTCCATGCCCTCTTTGGGCAGGCCACTCTCCCAGCACCACCACATGTTCCCAGCCTGAAAGCTCTCCAAACCCCATATGTTTAGGCTTTTTATGGAGGCTTTATCACATAGACGGGATGGATCATTAACTCCATTGCTAGCCCCTCACCCATCTCTGGGGAATAGGGGGTGGGCTGAAAATTCCAAGCTTCTAATCACAGCTTGGTCTTTCTGGTGACCATCCAAGAGCCACCCAGAGTCACCTCATTAGAATAAAAAAACACACCTATCACCCAGGGAATTCCAGGGGTTTAGGAGCTTGGTTTCAGGAAACAGGATCAAAGACCAAACATTAGAACAAGAGATATTCCTAGTGCTCCTATAATTTATGAAGTTACAAGGATTTTTTAGGACCTCTGTGACAAGAAGGGTAGGGAACAGAGACCAATATATATTTTCTATTTCATAAGTGCCTAGCAAAATGCCTGGCACATAGTATATGTGGAATAAATTTGTGGATGTACTTAACATAGAATATGACCTTGGGCATGTTCCTTCCTGTCCCTGCACCTCAGTTTCTCCATCAACACAATGACCAAGAGGGCCAAGATTACCTCCAAACTCCCTTGCAGGTCCCTGAGATTTCACCTGAGGGCTACAGACTCAGGGCAGGCAACATGGATACAGTTACTGGAAGCAGGAATTTGCAGGGAGAATATGGCAAAATCTCAGAACAAATTCACAGTGTCAGGGTAAGAAAGACATATGGCATCACTGAATTGTACTTCTCTTCCCCCAGTTAAAGATGAGATTGATCAGACAGTCAAAAGAAGTTCAAGAGCTTTAATCAGGCAGAGAGGCAATATTTCAGGGCAAGAAGCCAGCAGGTCATCATACCATCCAACATGTGACAGAGGACCTAAAATGTCTATCAAATTCCAATGCCTAGCAAAAGAAACACATAAAATATCTATCTAGTATTACACAAGGAAGTATGGGTGCTAAGGAGAAAAAATAAAGTGGGGAAGAAGGATCATAAGTGCAGGGTGGGGCAGAGGGGATGCCCTCCCTGACCAAGTGACATGTAAATAGAAAATTTGAAAGAAGAGAAGAAACAAGTCATGCTCTTGGATGATCATTCCAGGCAAAAGGAGTGGCAAGTTCAAAGACAGCACTCCTTCATCTGGTATGTTTGAGAACTGTGAGGAGGTCAGTGTGGCTACAACGGAGTCCTGGGAGATAAGACCACACAAGTAACAAGATGTAGGCCATATCCAGTCTCGTAGGCCATTGTGAAGATGTTAGCTTCATCTCTGTGTGAGATGGAAATTTTTATTGAGAACTTTGAGCTGAGGAAGAGACATGATCTGAACTCTGTGTTTTAACAGAATCAAGTGACTATGCAGAGGCAAGGGGAAGAAAGAAACCAATTAAGAGTCTGTTGCAATAATCTAGACAAGAGATGATGGTGGCTGAGACCACAGTGGTGTCAGTGGAGGTAGTGAGCAGTATTTAGCATCTGGATCTATTGTGAAGGTGGAGGTGGCAAAGTGTGCTGAGAAATGGCAAGTGGGATATGAGAGCTGAGCCAAGCATGAACCTCAGGATCATGCTGGCCACCACCACGGAGAAAGCCCATCAGACTGCAGAAGGAAATAAAGCCAGATGTATATTCATTTCCCAGGGCTGCTATAGGAAAGTGCCACAAACTGGGTGGCTTAACAACAGAATTTACTGTCTCACAGTTCTCCGGGCTAGAAGTCTGAAATCAAAGGTGTCGGCAGGGTTGGTTCTTTCTTAGGGCTGTGAGGGAAAATCTGTACCATGCCTCTCTCCCAGTTTCTGATAGCCTCAGGAATTCCTTGGCTTGTAGATGGTGTTCTCCCTGTGTCTTCACATCATCTTCCCTCTCTGAGTGTCTGTCTATGTGTCCAAACTTCCTGCTTTTATTAGGACATCAATCATATTGGATTAAGACCCACCCTAACAATCTCATCCATTATGGACTAAATTATGCCCCATCAAAATTTGTATGTTGTTCTAACCCCCAGTACTCAAAATATGACTGTATTTGGAGAGAGGGGCTTTAAAAAGATAATTAAGGTAAAATGAGGTCATATGGATGGTCCCTAAACCAACAGGATTAGTGTCCTTAGAAGAAATTAGGACTCAGATGTGAACAGAGGGAAGACCTTGTGAAGACAGAGAAGACACCCATCTGCAAGCCAAGGAGAGAGGCTGCAGAAGAAACAGCATCATTTTTCTTTTCATTTTTTTCTTTTAGCACTGGGAGATGTAGTATATGTGATTTTGTATCCCTTTGTCATGTTCTTTAACAAATTGAAAGCATCAGCTTCAAAAATTATTTTAATGATGTTAATTATATTCCATTATATGAATGACCATAATTTTATTTTATTTTTGTATTATTTTTATATTATAATTATTGCTGTCATGAAAATCCTTGCGGGTAAATTTTTATCAGCATGTTTTATTGATTTTTTTTAGAAGAGACCTAACCAGGTAGTTACTGGGCAAAAAGATAGGACCATTTTAACCCTGTCAACACCTTGATCTTAGACATCTAGCTGCCAGACCATGAGGAAATAAATTTCTGTGGTGTGAGCCGCCCAGTCTGTGGTCCTTTGTTATGGCAGCCCTGGCAAACTAACGTATTATCTTCTCAATGAGCCTCTCAAGTCCTTTCCAAATGAGGCCACATTCACAGGTACTAGGGTTGAGGATTCAACATTTTCTGAAGGATATCATTTAACATGGAGTCCCTAACCCCCAGGGTGGCGTGTGGCCTGTTAGGAACTGGGTCGCACAGTAGGAGGTGAGTGCCCGGCAAGCTAAGCTTCATCTGTATTTGCAGCCACTCCCCAGCACTAGCATCACTGCCTCAACTCTGCCTCAGATCATCAGGCAGTAGGTTCTCATAGGAGCATCGGTCCCGGGGGGGCTGCTGATTTAACCCACAGCACCAGACTCAACAAGCAGAGATGAAAGGTGGAGAATCTGGTGGCACCACCTCTCCAGCTCTAGTCTTTGAATCCCACAAGTTGCCCTGTTTCCTACGGCTCCTTCTTGAATTGTCTGAGCTTCTCCAAGATCCTTCCAGTAAATCTCTTTTTGTGCTTAATCTGAATTTTCTATTACTTTCTACTGAGACTCCTACCTAACATGATGTGGAAGAAAAATTTAGCTGTTATGAGTTCACATGCTGGAGGGAAAAAGAGGAAAAAAAAACCTTTATTGCCAGGTCTTTTTCCATCTCCAATCAACCCAGCTCCTGAGACCTTTGAAAGTTGAGCTGCCTTTCACATTTATATTTTCCACTCTCTGTTTTTACTCTTTTCACCTGGTTGCTTAGAAATCCAATAAGAATTTTATTCATTTTGTTTGCTTGGTAAAATTGCATCTTTTAAGGCCAAATCAGTTCACAGTATTAGTAGAAAAGGGGAAACTTTTTTTGTAATAGCAGTAGCAATGAATGGTATATGTTTTAAAAGAATCTTAGGTATTTCCTTTCTGGGAAGACCAATTTTAAAAGACTCATCTCACACCAGACTGAAGTCCAGAAATTACTGTGGGTCAGTCATGGCCATAATACAGAGAGTAATAATAATAAAACCAAAGGCAAACAGAGAATTTCAAATGAAGTGGAACTTAGAAAGCTAAGGGTAACATATTCAGCCTAAACGTGAATAAGTTTGCCAAGTCTTTTCCCTTCCTAAATCATTGTTCTAGGGGAAGAGGTGTGAACAGTAAGATAATGGAAAGCTGAAACGGGTCCAGGGGAAGTAGGGAGAAGAGAAAAGGCAAAGATGCCATGAAGGGCACCAGGGCAAAGGAAGAGTGAGTTGAGGGACAAATAACAAACTTAACACGAACTATCTTTGCCTTGAAATAGTTATTACATTATTAATCTCAAGATTAATTGATGAGATCAGACAGAAATGAGGCTGTTTCAGTCAATGACATGCCACCCAAGAATAACGACAGCTATGAAATATTAAGTCCATTCTCAACTCCAAAGGAATTACTGTCCAGAGGGCTTTATATATTTAATCTTAGCCACAATCTGAAGAAATAGCATTTATTTTAGACTGGGTTCCCCAGAAACAGACTTTGAGATAAGAAGTTACATACAGGAGGACTGGGGGTGCTTTGGGGAGATACACCCATGAGGAAGTAAAGAATACAGGACTGCGCAAAGAGATTATCTCGTTCAAAATTTGGTTCCAGTTGAGGCCTCAACCAATCCTATAGGAAGCTCTGGTGCTGGGTGGCTGAGGCAGGGGGGTGAGGGGGTGAGGTAATCCCCTTGCAGTGGAGGGCAGTTCCCAGTAAGGAGCACAGCTTTGGGGTGGGGGTTGGGGGAGCACAGGCCCTAACAAGTGGATCTGGATCAAGCACTGCCATATCCATTATCATTCACAGTTTACAAATGAATAAACTGAAGCTTCCAAAGGAAGTAGAATCCAGTCTCTCCAAATTGTTATCTGCAATGGTGTAAACTAAAAGGTGCAAAGTCAGTGGAAGAAAACTGGAATGATTTGAAGGCAGGATGCGACATATGAGCATCCAGATTAAAGGCATTGATGTTCCTACAGAAAGAATAAGCCAATTTGGTGACTTATGACAGCATGAGAAAAAAAAAATTCAAAAGGCAAAGAGAGATACTAGAAATAGATGATTCTTATAAGGACTTTGAATAATTCTTTCCTTATTAGAAAAAAATATGTTGTCTTCCTAAAAGGGTCACACCAAGGTTGACCTAGGTCATCCCACCTTTGTTTACCCACCAAACAGGAGGGCATTACCAATAAGAGCGTTTCTGATCGGTGTGGCTGAGATGCCTCAAAGTATAACATGGTTCCTGATTTTGCTTTAGCTTCCCAATTGCTTCAGTGACTCCCGTGGATGATATTATACAGTGGTT
The DNA here is from genome assembly GCA_028627145.1 of Eidolon dupreanum. Taxonomy (NCBI): domain Eukaryota; kingdom Metazoa; phylum Chordata; class Mammalia; order Chiroptera; family Pteropodidae; genus Eidolon; species Eidolon dupreanum. The sequence continues at coordinate 20,545,489 of CM053515.1, read as the reverse complement.
GCCCCATGTCTACCCCTAAGACATGGACCCTCGCTTAGTTAGCGATGAGATAAAACAAATGTTGAGCATGCAAGTCAGAGTTAATTCCGGGGATTTAACAAATTTACCTGTGTCACATGCATCCTTACATTATCCTCGCATGTGACCAGGCATAATGGACTTGCTTTTTTTACTATAGTTCTTACCACATATGGTGACCAGGAGGCTAGGCCAGCCTGTAGCTTCTGCATGAAATAACATTCCAGTGATGCTCTCGGCGTCTCCCTGGGATAACCCATTAAACAACTGTTAAAGGACAGAGAGATTATTCTCAGTCCTCCTAAGATGCTAATTAGTCCATCAACAGCTGTTTCCCTAACCTCAGTGCTGGAATGAAGAGGAAGCTGAAATGCCAACTTCTCTGGGCACCCATCTTAAAAGATTGACTCATCTACCATGACATATGATACCAACCAGCTGAAAGATGCCCCATGACCTGGGAATGAATGATGAATATCACAGCTTAGAATTAATCAGCTAGGGGACTCCAGAAGAAAGGGCAAATCCATACCCCTCTAGCACTCCTGGGACTAGGTTGAGTCCATGGTCATGTTGCCAAGAGAGAAGGCAATTAAACAAGGAAAAACTGGTCATGCTAATTCCTGGGACCAGCACTTCTAGGACACTGGAGGCTTATGTAAAGTGAATGAATAATTCTTCAGTAGGTCTATTTGCTACCCATTCTTTCTACTAGTATATATTAAGCATCTTCTGTGCACCTGGCACAGAATGTATTAGAACATAAAGAAAAGTCAGATATGGTTCTCCCTTCAGAAGGTAGACTGGGAAATGGTTATTTACTCTGAATTCATCCCACCCTCTGTCTTCAAAACAGAACCCTGTTCTCCTTCATATTTTCACCCCAACCCCAGCTTCAGAGGTGGTATTAGAGTGACCTCATTGACAGTGATTGGCAATAGAATGGACATGTGATCCAGTCTGGATGAATGAGACATGAAGAAAAGTTTACTTGGGGCTTCTGTTCATTAGCTACCCCTTCCCTGGATATGAGCAAGGAAGCATCCCCAGCTCTAGCTAACAGACATTGTATATGGGTAGACAATCTTGGCTGGATGCCATTCCTGTGATGACAGGTGCCAATAGGTGAGAAAATCTGGGCCTTCAGTGAACACTGTGGCGCCCCTGACCAATCACCCTGAAATACCACACTACTTTCATTGCCCCATATAGTCTGAGTTGCATTCTGTTACTTTCAACCTAGAGAATCTTAATTGGTAAAAGCTAACAGTCTAATTTAGCTCCCCTGAGAGATATTTTCTAAAATCAAGCCATAGGATAAAATACTCTGCTGGAACTAAATTGTAAATTTCTCAAAGATGGGACTGAGTCTAATATTTCTTTGTATCTCTGGCACCCTACAAACACTAAATGCTGAATCTCTCATGTAATTCAAATACGACAATGTATAAATAAGTTCTCTGGTGGAGGAAGTTGCTATTCAAATAAAATTATAAAAGAAATAAGGCACTAAACACAAGCTCTCGTAATAATAGGTAACATTTCTTGGGCACTTGGTATGTGGTAGGACTGTTCCTTGTGCAATCACTTTGAGTAATTTGAATGTATTAACTTATTTAATCTTCACCACAATGGTGAGGTACTGTTACTACCCAGAGTTTTACAGATGAAGAAGCTGTGGCACAACACATTCGCTCAGATACATATAAGAAAGTTTGCCTGTTTAAGATGAAAATTCTCAGTGCTTAAAAAACTAATGACTAATAAAAATAAAAATCTTAGTCTCCATGTTTCAACCAATAGGACTTATCTAAGGCAGTTCATAACAGGATTGTGTTTCATCTTCTAGACAGGATGAAGGGGAGAAAATAAATATAGATTTGCTTAGTTTTTCTATAACACTTTAATATGCTGTGTTGATTTATAGATTCCTGGAAACTTGTTTTTTCATTTCGCTGTAGTCTAAAGGTTATTGTAGAAGCATTTGATAACCCATGCTATTAGCCCAGTCTATTACCTGTACTGTCTTACTAAAATGTATCTACTTGTTAACATAGACATACTAGGCCATGAATCTTTAATCCAAAACCCTCAAAATTCTGTCCCATGTCTTAAAGCCCAGGGGTAGCATAAAAAAATAAATGAGCCGAGAATTAGGAAACTCCAATTCTGGGGTTATGACCTGGGACAAGTCCATTATCTTTACTTCATCATCTTTATAAAAGGAAGGGGGAGTTAGACAGGTGTCTCAACTTTTTTATTTAAGCATTGACTTTCTATGGAGTATGATCACAGAAAGCTACCACATCAAAATATTTTTATGGGATACCTGGCTCAATTAAGGAAATAAAGAATGAAAACTCATGACACTTTGCCTTAGTATTGTCATTTTGTAAATGGTAAGGGTAAAATCACACTCTGTGACATAAGAAGGGCTAGAACTATTTGTTTACAACTTCGCAGTGACAGTTTATCTAACAAAAGTGTCTGAAAAATGGCCAAGATGGTTTATGTGGTATATTGTCAACATGACTCACTCTGATTTGGATTCAGACAGACTCTTCTTCGTTAAATCTGTTCCTCCAAGTATAACAAATAAACTGAGATGTAGAAAAGGTACTCAGGCAATATTGGACAAGGTGAACTTCACAGGACTTTATCATAACACTGTTCACTACAGCAGGATTTCCCAAAAGATGTGCTCAGATGCTTTGCCTTGAGACACAGATGAACATTTATTTTCAGTAGTTATTTGCCCTTACTTTGTGTTTTATTTACAGAAATATCCATTAGTTTAATGGACAATTAGTTCCTGGCCCCTCTCTTCTGCCTTCCTCACTCCTGCCTAGTGGGTCAGTTTGGAGGAAAAACTAAGTATGGTAGCTTAGTCTTTCCCCCATAACCCCTTTGTGAATCGGCTCCTTCAGGGAGGCCAATTTCTGAGCTATCCTGGGCTGAGAGGTAAATGAGGCCATAGTCCAGGAAAGGCCCGCAGGTGGATGTGTCTGTCCAAGCCTTAGGAAGCCCATAATGGTCCAGCACCTAAGCAACATCCAGTGCAGCTTTTATTAGTAATTTTGAGCTTAATTTTCCTGATTTTTGGCTATCTTTCAGGTAGTGCTAAACTTGGGTAAGGGGAAATGACATTTATTGAGTCCCCTCAAATTCTAACACTGCTGTATCCATCTTAATGGATAATGGAAAAATATATGGCCAATTAACTAAACCTTATGATTCCACATATATTTTTGCTTAATATTAATTTAATCTTTAAGGAGGTCAACTTAATGTTTATTAAACAAAAATATTAAGAAAATAATATAGGTGATATAAAATTATGAATTTGGAAAATATGCAAAAATATATGAATTATGGGAATGACAGAAATTTGAAAATTACTGTACCAAGGAGGAAAATGTGTTATAAGGCACATCTTGGCTCCCTCTAGGCATTTCATCATACTAAAAAGATTATCAGTTTCAGGAAAAAGGCTTATAGTTGATGAAACCTTATACAAAGTATAGAATAGCAGTATAGTAAATTGAAAATATCAGTGTGAAATAATAACCATAATAAACATGTTTTCAGCTCTGACCTAGCAGCAACATCAATTTATTCATCTCACCACATATTCTCAGGTGCACCTCAAAGTCTAGTTCTTGGTTTTTAGAATTATTATTTCCTATCAAAAGGAAACAGAATCCCTTGGAAAATAGCTAATTCCATGAGTTAGGACATTTTAAAAAATTGGAACGTTTCTCCAACATCCTGTTGTTGCCAAAAAGCAAGAATGTTTTCAAGAATGTTAGGGGCAGTGTACAAAGGATAAAGGAGTCAACATAAAAGTCCCCCACTTACTGATGGTGATAATTTTTAAAGTAAAATTTTATTGTAAAAGCAAAGCACAGATTACACATGCACACACGCGTGCACACACACACGTGTGCACGCGCGCGTGCGCACGCACACACACACACACACACACACACAACCCACATGTATGGCCAGGTCAGAAAACAGCACTTTGCCACCCATCTCCTAAGTTCTTTCCATAAGCGTCATTCTCATCACACCCCCTTCCCTTTCTGCATATCTTTTTATAATAATGACTTTCTTTATAATGTATTCTTTATGGTTTTATCACCCAAGTGTGCATCCCTAGACACTATAGTTTAGTCTTACCCATTAAAAAAAAAAAGATGCTATGTCTCTTAATATAAAGTTACAATTTGAGCATCAAAATCACTATTGCCATCATAATCGCCACCACCATTACTATCATCATCATGGTCTACAGGACAAGATGAGTCTTATGAAAGGTCATGAATTCAAAGCAACTTAAAATAGAATAGGAAGAAGTCTACCCAAGATCAATGTAGTAGAAAATGATGAATATAATAGGTCATGTTTTTTATTTTAAAACTTAGGAGGGGTTGACAGTTCTTCTTTTAATCTCGTGTGTTTATAAAGCACAGTCATATGCCTATTTCTATCTGTTTAAAGAGAATAAACATTGGACACTGTAAGCCAAATAGTCCCAGCAAAAGTTAATGCAAAGAACCAGAAGAACTATTCTGTTTGGGTGGGCACCCACAATAACCACCCAGACAGAGGGTTGTACAGTGTTTGCCAATATACTGTATTAGCCAGATGACCTACAAAGGAATGATAACTACACAGATTCAATCTCTGAACTCCTAGGAGATTAAATCTCAACTAATACAGGAGATGCAAGTTTTTAATGCTAAGAGGCCAAATCAATATTTGATTATGACAGGATAATCGGTTATATAACAATGGCCAAGAAATAATGTAAGAAAACAATTTCAGAGATAAATATTAGTTTGCAAAATTAAAGCCTAGGCATAAGATAAGGCCTCAAATAGTCTCACTGACATAACAGGTATCATTTAACTATAGAAAAGCTAACTATAAAAAGGTGGTTCAGGTTAGAATTGCCTTGGGAGAAACAAAACATATCTGAACAAGAATTAATCAGTCAATAAACCGAGTCCCACAATCTAGGCTGTTCTGATAAGGTAATCTTTCCTTTGGGATCTGCAAAGAATTTTGTGACCCAAGAAGAGGAATAAAAATTATAATACTGAAACTCTGAAGGTATATCAAAACAAGCATAGAAAAACAAGAACAGAAATAAGAAAGGCATTAAACCCATGATATTGATGCTTTCAAGTAGATTTAAGTGAAACGATAGCAATAAATTCTGTAACCTTTGTTTTATATGTTTATGAATTAACATTTTGAAGTATTTTAAATGGTCAAGCATTCTAAATATATAACTGCAGTTGTTTAAAATGATATGCTTATTAAATTTGCAATCAATGTTTAAAGGCCCCTAGAAAATTGGTTTTCAGTTTTGGGTATTAGATTCATGAGCTTAATAAATTGAGAATTAAACAAAGAATTAATGATTTTTAATATTCCTCTCCATGGAAAAACCTTTTGGACATAAAAAGATACATCAATAAGGCCCTAGACAGAAGGTTGTTTTACTTGTGTTAGTTATCTACCCCTGTGTAATAAATGGTCCCCAAACTTCCTGGCTTAAGATAACATTTATTATCTCACAGTTCATCAACCCACAAGTCAGAGATCTGGGCAGAACTTAGCTGAGTGGCTCTGGCTCCAGGTCGCTCACAGGCTGTGATTAAAATGTCAGCCATGCCTGACTCTCAGGGTCAACTAGGGAAGGGGCCCTTTCCAAGCTCACTCACATGGTTGTTGGCAGGACTCAGCTCCTAGTGGGTTGCTGGACTGAAGGCCTCAGCTCTCTTCCCTGGCTGCTGGCCGGAAGCCACCCACTCTGTTCTTTGCCAGGTGAACCTCCCCGTAGGGTAGTGCACAACATGGCAGGTGAGCCAGCGAGGAAGGCCAGAGAGTCATACTCTTTTATAACCTAATTTCAGGGGTAACATCCCATCATTTTTGCTATATCCTATTATTAGAAGCAAGCTACTAAGTCCAGTTCACACTAAGGGAATTGCACAGGAATACCAGGAGGTGGGGGTGACCGTGAGTCATTTTAGAAGCTGTCTTACCTGTGAAATCTTCCCAAGGCATTGGCTCATAAGACAATACACTTAGGGCCCTGTGTATACAACCAAGTGTCATGTCTATGAAAACACCAAACCACCAATACTTAATGAACATCTTTTATGCACCAAGCACTGTGGCACTAAGAATACAATGACAGATGAAGCACACCTCATGCCCTTAGGAGCTCACAGCTGAATAAAAGAGACCAACAATTAAAGTAGAGTTAACCACTCTCCACTCTCTTCCCTTCCCATGGTACATGGTATTATTTTATTTTGCTAATATTCATGTAAATCTCTGGTTCCCTGTAAGACTATAATGTCCCTGAGAGAAGGTACTATGTCTATTTCATCTTCTAGCTTCTTGTGTCTTGCACATGGCCTGACCCATAGAAGACCTTCAAAAATATAACATTTTGAACCTAAAAAGCACACATGGTCAATACATATTAGCCATTCACATCTTAGTGTGAATAGTGACCCCAATCTTCTGAGAAATAATCGTAGATAATATAAGGTAAACGCGTGACACAGGGAGAGAAGTTTTAAAAGCAAGCCTTTATTGGGAGGGGGCTCCCGGGCGAGGTTCTCTGGTCCAGAGAGGAGAGGGGCCAGAGAAGTCATGCCCTGGGGCGGGAGGGTGTAGTTTTTTATGGGGTTATGTGGGGGTAGGGTCTAGAGTGGGGAATGTTAATTAAATGTTAGTTGAGCATCCGGATTAGGGTGGTGGCGCCAGGGCTTTAGGGTGGGCTTATCAATTGGGCGTTCCGGATTTGAGACTTTGATGTCCGATGTCGCTGGAAGGTCTGGATTCTGATATCAAGCTGAGAAGTCTCCGGGCAGGCATCTGGCTGGCCCTTCCCCCGCCAACCTAACAGATAAGGGAAGAAGTACTTGGGAGCTGGATAAAAGTGATACTAACAGTACTGACTGCACGAAGAGGCAGGCTATAGTGTTAAAAGAGATAAACAGCAACTAGCTTTGTCAAGGTCTGATTTAACTGCCCCACCCCCAAACAATGAGGAAACTCTACTGTATCGTGGTTCTAGGTTTTTTCTTCTCTGGGTTTTACATGTTCCTTAACACAAGCAGTAATTATATACCATAATTCTGACAGTAACATAACTCCATTTCCCTCACATAATTTCATGAATGTGAACTCTCTATAATTACTGTGTTTAATTAGAAAATGAGGAGATTCAACTAATGAGGACAGACGATAAAAAACAACTGCGAACATTTCTTTCAAATTTACCTTCATCATAAAATTCACTCATTAAGCTCTAGTGAACCACAGAAATTTTTTAAAATGTCACTAACACTGATATAAATGAATATATTATCAGAGCATTTCATATCTGTGGAAGACAGAATAAGAACATTATCTTTCCTACAAACTTAAGCTTAATAGATGTCTTTGGCCAGTTTAATTTGGAAAGGTAAATTATGGGTCACAAAGTTAATGCTTAATGTAGATTTCAAAAATTAAATGTGCAACGCCCTCTTCAAAAGGTATCTTACCTGGAGGCCAAAATAAAAACAGAAAGAAGTACAAAGTTGTTCTAGGAGCAAAGGTTTAAGTGTTTGGACTCTGACCTCCTCATACTACAGAATCCCCTAGGCAGGCAGGGAGGGGAAGATACAGCCATTTCAAACTACAAAGGTCTTCCAAGAAGGGTAGGGTCTGTTAAAGGGAAGCTTCTGGCCCTGCAAATCTTTGTGTGTGAAGGAATAGATAAGCCTCGAGGCTAAGCCCCACTAGGGAACAGGAGCCATAAAGATGGGTTATTCTGTCTACCAGAGTGAAGAGAATTGAGGGTAAACTGGAATGAAAAGGCAGAAGAAGAAAAAAAAAAAGCAGGATGGTTATAAATGGTCAGGACAGTGAGCAAAAGAAGTCTTGCTAAGTTGCCTCATTACTATAATACAGTATCAGCCTTCTGGGTATCTCCCCCATGTCCAGTACGGTTTATTACTGAGACGAGACATCACTTGTAAAAATTCTTAATCTTTTAGCAGGAAATGAAATGGGACATCTGTTGCAGAGTTATCTTTTTAGTAAATCTAGTTAAGTTTTCTTCCTTCCTTCCTATGGAAGAAGGCCCTCTCCCTCGAATCCTGATAATTGCCCTGGGTACTCAGATCCTCTGGCTATTGATAAGGGTCATCAGCCCATTGTTAAGCAGAAATAGTGTTAAGTGAGACAGGGCCCTTAGAGTCTGAGAGGGGAGGGGACTTTAGGACAAAGGTCTTTTTATTTTACTCTTTAAGAAATATATGAACCAAGCCTGTTTTCCTTTACTCACTTAATAGGCAAATCAATAATAGAAATAGATGTATGATTTGAATAATGAGTTTGTATCTTTTCCTTGTCTAAGGACTGAGGTGGCACTTCAGCAGGAAAACCAAGACCCCACCCTGACTGAGGCAGAAAGGGAAAGAGCTCCATGAAACCTGTAGGCAGGGACTAAGGCCATTCTCAGCAGGAAGCAGATAGGGAAAAAGAGACCTTCCATCCCTCAACATCCATACAAATAATAAGGGGTTCACAGCTCTTAGAAAAGAGCTAGGTAGGAAAGCTAGTTAGGAAGTTTCGGACCTGCCTGCAAAGACACTGAAGTCATCCTATCCTAGAAGGGGTCCACCCTAATCCTCCCACAATTAAGCAAGCCAGAAAGCATTTTTTTTTAATTCATACAAAGAAACCAGTAGGCAGAGAATTAGGTATCAGTTTAAGCCAATCACTCACACCTGTGCAGTGAAGACCCCGATGACCTTCAACTCACCTGAGCCTCATTATGTCCTCATTATAATATGATGCATATGCCCGGAAGTTCATTAATATTATAACAGACTGAATTCTGGGAACAAACATGTATAGAAAGCAAAACGATGAATCACTGAGTCCTGTCACTCTTAGTTGTCAATCAAGGAAGCCCACCCCTCTAAGAAAAGTAACCACCCACAGCAAAAAGGAAAAAAACCCCAAAGGCGTTGTTACCAGGCCTTTTGAGCCATGCTTGTCTTGCTTAGTCCCACTTCCACTTCTTGAAGTGTATTTTCCTTTTTAATAAAACTTTTCTTTTCTACTGTATTTCAGTGTCTTTCTCAGATCTTTGTTCGAGACATCAAGAACTTGGACAACGCGCTGGGAGAGGATCCCCATTCTCCGGTAACATTCACAAAGGTATAGTCAGGCAAGATGTTTGTGAAGATCACAGAAAGGACCTATATGTCTATAGTCTGGGTGAATGTGACATGGAAAGGAACAGCGTGTGTGAGACCAAGAGAGGATCAATCGATTGAATTAACTGTTAGAACAATCTAGGAGTTAGTAAGTGTAAAGTGCTTAGAACAGTGTCCTGCACACAGTACAGCTGATACATACTTGTTAAAATAAATGAATAAACAAATTCTGAGATACAACTCTGACAGCTGGCCCAAGTCACTCAACCAAGCGGAAGAACTGAGAGTCACTGGAGTAAGCAGCAAAGGGCAGCAATAGTGTCCTCCACAGTTGTAAGGCCAGATTCATCTATTATGCTGACTGAAGGCCCAAGATTACAACCTCATTAATGATAAATATCAAGTTAATTTCCATCTTTGTATCCTGAGGACCTAGTACAAATGCCTGGAACATAGTAGATACCCAGTGAAAAACTGCTCGATCAATAAATGAATGGATAGATAGATGTCTTTTGAAAACACATATTCATTTAAAATTTTTTTGAACTTTCAAAGTACATAGCATTGTTTTAATCACAGCCTCACTATGATGTTTTTGAACTTTCATATGTTTCCAGTGCCGATGGCATTCTTATAGTCTTAGGAATACCAGTTGGCCAACCTTGCCATAACCTTACCCCAATACTGTCCAAACCACTGACAATGTTGTTCAGTTCACAATAAGAAAGTGGATATTTTAGTGCAAACTTATCTCCACTAGTAGGTAAAGAACTCACATGTTTTGTATACAGTAGGTCAGAAGCAATATTTCTGGGTACAAAAGACAGTAGGCAGAACTTATGGCTCTACCTTCGAAACAGATCCACGATGTGACTTCTATCACTTCCACTGGTAGCACACTGGCCCAGGCCACCATTAGCTGTCACCAGGATTACTGCTGTAATCTCCTAACTGGGCTCCCACTTCCTTTGCAGAGTGTCTTCTCTCGACACAGCAGCCAGAATGGCTTATGAAAACACAAATCAGATCGTGACTCTCCTCTGCTCAAAACAGTTGTATCAGTTGAGAAACCAGAAACCACTCCACATATTTCAAAGAGAGAGAATATATATTATAGGGAGTTGATTACAAGGATTAGTCACTGCAGCAAGCCACTACCACTCTTGGGCTGGAGGAACACAAGGGAAAACGGTGTTACATGGAACCTACAATAGAGCCATAGAGCCAATGAAGTGACTGCTGTTGGAACCGAGCTACTGGAGCCAGCATTCCCAGCTGCTGTGGCTGTTAATGCAGCTGCCATGTGGGAAAAGCTGCCAGGATCTTCATCTGGAAAAAAAAGAAAACAGGCAAGGGAGTCTGGGAAGTGTAGTTTGTAAGTCCCCTGTCCCAGCAGTAAGAGGAGGGAATGGAAGGAGAGGGTGTGAGGTTGACAGAAAACAGACCCCCTCCAGAGCAGCACCTCACTCACAGTAAAACCCAAGTTCTTGCAATGACTTCCAAGGATGGCACCATCTCGTCCCAACATTTATGCACCTGCTTTCTGACCTCCTTCCCTGCCACATGTCTTCTCATTCACTGTGCTCCAACCACACTGGCTTCTTTCCTGCTCTTCAAACATGCCAGGCCCTCCTTCCTACGGGTCTAGCACTTGCTGTTCCCTCTGCAGGGGATAATTTTACCCCACACTTTTACAACTCACTCCCTCATTTCTTTTAGGCCTTTATATAAAGGACACCTTCTGTTGATGGGCATTTAGGTTGCTTCCATATCTTGGCCACTGTAAAGTGTGCTGCCATGAATATTGTAGCACATAGATCTTTACAAATTATTGTTTTGGTTTTCTTTGGATAAATACCCAGAAGTGCAATTGCTGGGTCAATCCACTTTTAATTTTTTGAGAAACCTCCATACTGTTTTTCATAGAAATTATGGTTGATATATACAATGGAATATTACTCAGCCATTAAAAAAAAAATGAAATCCTACTATTTGGAATGACATGGATGGACCTAGAGGTTATTATGCTGGGTGAAATAAGTCAGACTGAGAAAGATAAATACTGTATGATTTCACTTATATGTGGAATCTAAGGAACAAAAAGAAAAACAACTAATCAAAAA
>CM053515.1:20471934-20533606 GCA_028627145.1 Eidolon dupreanum | reverse complement strand
TTAGCTCTGAACTCTTGCAATACCTGATCTTTGTTCCTTTGAGAACTGTGATAAGGCCTGAGATTAAGAGCTCTGCTCTGGAGTCCGAAGCCTGGGACTGAGGCCTGCCTCTGACATCAACTACACACCTTGGACAGTACCTTAACCTCTAAGTTGCTGTGTTTCTTTACCTGTGAAATGGGAGTGATAATACTTACTTCTCTGAGTAGCTGGACTATTAGATGAGAGAGTGTATGAAAATACTATAATATATTATCTGGCATATTATAGATTCTCCATAGAAGTTAGTTCACTTCTAAGCCTTGTTAGTAAGTGTCCAGTCCTCAGCTATTAACCTCCAGAAAATGCTCCCTTGTCTGCTGTTGTGTTCTTCCCCTAAGATATCTTGAGACAACTGGCAATCTGCGAAGATCATGTATAGCCCATGAACCTTCCAATAAATATAGATATGAGATCTATGCCAGGTGGATCCAGCACCAACTCTTGTCCATTTCACCTTCTAAACATTTCCCAAATCTATCAAGTTTTTTCCACCCCACAACCATAATCCTAGTCCAGACACCCAGGAACTGTGGCATGAATTCAGTGTGGACCCTGCCTCCAGTCTTGTGGCTGTTCTTCCCACTGATGCCAATTTCATTAAGTTGTATGCAGTTGTGATTGCCACACAGCACTCAAGAAACTTTTTAATGAACACTTGCCTTACAGATAAACTTCAGATTAAAACCCTATCTCCTCAACTGATTTAAATTTTTCATTTACTTCTTTCATCAGGCTCTTGTCCTTAGGTCTCACTCCAGCTAGTCTTCAGGGACCTTTCCCCACCTGCAATCCAGCCAACTCCTACTTATTTTCAGATGTCAGCTTAGCAGCACTTCCTCTGGGAAGCTTTGCCCACCCACACTCTGGACCAGAAGTCCCACTCTACTGAAAGCTCCTGCTGACTAGATAGAAAGCTCTCTGAGCTACTCCCTTTCACCATCACTTCCTGGACATCTAGTGCCAGGCACAATATTTGCTGTTCATATATTTGCTGAATAAACAAACAATGATGTTTGAGAACCCTTCTCGATCTTAAATTCTAGGAACTACCAAGACACCTGGAGTCCACTGGGTGGCTCCACCCAGCTAACACAGCTTTCTTACATAACCTAATAATAAAAAATAATCTCTGAAAAGGGAGGCACAAAATAGCTCTGAAAATAGCTCCATTGTGCTGCAAAGTATCTAAGAAGGCATTAGATTTTATTTATTTTAGATTTAGGAAATGGAAGTGATTACCCAACTGACAAAAACCTAAATGATGTCTGTGTACCCTTTTGTTAATATTTTATTGGTTGCTGCCATGTTTTACTATATTAACAATGGAGAAATTTTTCTTCCTTTAAAGTATTTGAAAATAAATATATTTGCCAAAATATTCTTAAAGCAAATTACCACAGTCTATTTTTCTGCCAAATCCACATGTTTTATGTTTTATACTTGATCCCAGTGAGATTTTAATGGTTTAAGTCAATGTTATCAAAGGAAGTACAGTAAAATCCTACCATAATGCTACATGTGTAATTCAAAACTTATTTTGTATAGAATGCCAAGTCAGATATTGAAAGATTACTAAAATGACCTGGTGAGCCTGCTGTTGAGAAAGAACAGATCAATCACATTATATCTGATGTGTTATTAGAGGTTTCATTGGAGTTTCCAATCTTCCCTTGGGTTACTAAGCTTCTCCAACCACTCACCCTCACTGTGCTCATTTAATTATTTAATGATTCATTAAATCAAGTATTTACTGAGACTCTACTCTATACAAGGCATGCAGGATATAAGCTTCTGCTTTCCATTCTCGTTTTTAAAAATTACTATCAGAAAATATTTAGTAAGGGGACCTAGAACATAGCTGTACAGCAGGCTTAGGTTCTAGAACCAGCAAACCTCCCCAAACCACCTCTTACTAGATCCATGGCCAAGGAGAGGGGGCTCTATTTTCCTTGCAGACTCAAGGCTTATGGAGCCCTGAAGATAGTAACCAGGAGCAATTTGGAGGCTGCTTAGCAGAGTTCTGGTTAAGATTATGAGGTTGGTAATCAGATGGACCTAGGCTTGACTCCTGTCTCCAATGACCTCTAGCAAGTTACTTAACTTCTCGGAGCCTTGGTTTCTCAGCTACAGAATGAGATTACTAACAATACCTACCTCACAGAATCTTTGTGAGAATGTAGACTACTGCATGGAGAGCATTGGGCGTGGTATCTGGTTACCACGGGCCCTCAATAAATGGCAGCTATTATTATTATTACCATTATTTCAAAAGCAAGATCACATAAAGCATAAAGAAGCGCAGGTGATTTACGGTCTCAAATCCACTGAACACAGGGCCAGATTTTTTCCCCTTCCGTGTTTCACTGTGGCTCAATTCAATCTCCTCCTCCTTCTCTTTTATAGTTAATTCATAGCTTCCGCACGGCCTGGCTCTTAGCCTTGCCCTGCTCTTTCACCAAGGTCCCCACTGTTTCCCTGTTCTGTACAACACAAGTGTTTCTTGGTCAGAAGGTGCTCTTTGGTGTCCTTTGACCCTTTTTTTTTTTTTTTTTTTTTTTTTAAGAATAAACTTGTCTGGGCATTTACTGCATGAGGGATTGGGCAAACAAATAGCAATTTAAAACGGAGTTTAAAGGACAGACAGGTGAAGTACAACCTTTCGCAGCAATTTTCTGCTACACCTCTGTCCTGGTTTATGGCATCACAACTAAAAAACATGAATCTCTCCAAATTGAATTTAAAGGTAATTGTCACATCAGGCCTGGTGTTGCTTTTTCATTCAGGGCTGCAGCGTGACCTGTATTTTACCATTTCAGGCCCTCTTCTAAAAATATATGCTCCTACCAACTACAATATGGTATGAAAAATAATAGAATTAATGAATTTTAAAGTGGGAACAGAATGCTTTGGATCACAATGTTTAGTTGTCAGCCTGCTAGTATGCTAGGTTCTGAACAGGGCTTGTAGGAGGCAAGAGAAGGTAGAGGCAGAATACTTCTTATCAGCTGGCACATGGGTCCCAAATTCCAATATTCTTTGCACAAACATTTAACTAATATTTACTGAGTGCGATTATGTGCCAGGCTCTATTGGGGGGAGGAGATTAAACTGCTACGTTACACCCAACATAAACATGGTCCCTGCCTGCATGGAGACCAAATCCTAGAAGGTGAGAACAAACATTAACCAAATAATTACACAAATAAATATAAGATTGCAAATGCGAGGACAAATGTGAGGTGCCCTGAGGGGCCCCTTCTTGGGGATTTGAGCCTCGTGGACGCCAGGGGAGGGCTCTCTGAGGAAATGCTATCTCCACTGAGATCGCAGGGGCTGAGGGCCAGACGGTGGGGAATCTGCAGAGCATCCCAGGCACAGAGAAACTGCCTCTGGCAGGAAAGAACAAAGATTGGAGGGGCAGCTAGAAGGGCAGTGTGTCTGGGGTAGAGAGAATGAAGAGAGACGTGTAAGAGATGAGTAGGAGTCCAAGAGTGGCCAGGCTACACACTGCTTTCCAGAACAAGTGAGGAGTTTGGGTTTTATACCAAGAGATGAGAGGCCATTGAAAGTTTTGGATGGGAGAAAAGGGTGATGAAGGGGTGACATGATCAAATCTGCATTTTAAAAATATATTATCAAGTGTGAGATCAGGTTGGAAAGAGACATAAGTGGCTGTGAGCAGAACTTTAACAGGAGCCTTTCACTGGAGCCTGGTCATGACCTTGTTCCTGTCCCCTAAACCCTCCCAGGGTGGGGACATCCCTCAAGTGAAATGAAGCCCTGGGCCCATTTTGTTATATCAACTTTTAGGAGGTGAGAGTGAGTCCCACAGAAAGCTTCAAGTCCCAAAAGATGGAATCAAAAAAGAAAATTCATTTCTGCTGCTATCCAAGCTTTTACTCTCTCAGCTTAAATTCATCAAAATTGCTTTTCCCCAACCTTGCACTGTGAAGTAATGAATATCATCACTCTTCCCCCTCGTCCGAGCATGTCTGAGCAATGGTTTCCAAGGTGTGGAGTGCACACCTCTGTGAGGTGTGGGGACAAAAGTATTCAAACTATATTTTTACCTAAAAAAAAGGCAAAAACAAACAAACAAACAAACAAAAAAAGCTCTCATAATATTTTGAAAAAAAACTGTTATACCAATTTTTAATAAACTAGTTGGCACTGGCACCCTCACTAAGACAGGTAGTCACCAGAAAAATGTTCCCAGGGGACCCTGGAATAAGCGTGATGTAAAGTGACAATGGTGTCTTGGCTCATTTGTTTATTTTCAGCATACTGCAAAATACTGCAGATTATTGTGCCTGGTCTAGTGGATTTACAAATTACATTGCTTAGTTTTAACTGAACTAATTTTATAAAATCAAAAGCCCCTCAGCTTTATAAGATTTCTCCAAGGAAACTGTGGGTTGAGTGAGGATAACACCAATAATAGAAGCAGAAGCAAACCCCTAAGAAAATTATAAAGAGCTGATTTTTGCTATCTCTACAGCAAGACATTTTAAGCCACATTGCAAAGTGAAAACAATAGATACCTAATCAGACCTCAAAAGAAGTCGTCCAAAAAAATTACAATTAGAAGTGTTTGAAATATGTACTTGATAACTATATTTGCTAACAATGCACCATTAAAATGTAACAAACTTAAAATTCCTTAACATCTTTAGTATTCAGACACCTTGAAGTTGTCATGTGCAAAAGTTTTGACTTAAGTAGTGCCCAACCAAAACAACCTGAAGACTACCACGGTAGGGCCAGCTCTGAATAGCAAATGGCTGTGACACACCTGTGGGTACTGGTTGTGGGGGAACGTGCTGTCTGTCTCTGGCAAAGGCCTGTCATTCTGGCCACTGTCTCCATAGATTTCTTCTTTGCTCATCAGAGACTCTTCCTGGGCCTCCTCTTCATTCTGGAGAATTTTCCTCATGAAGTCTCTCTTGTCCATTGGGGTTCGAATGATTTTCAGGTTATTAGTATAGATGATTATCTTTCCAAAATCTATAATAGGTGGGGACTAGAGAAATGGAGAATGAGCATGGAACCTCCACCAGCAATCACCTACCTGTTCAACATCCCAGGGAATTGGAGAGAAGGATCTTCTACCACCTGGCACTTGTGATTCCATCAGACCACAAAGCTACAGTTCATTCCCTGGTTTGTTGGTTTTCTCTGAAAACCATGACAACCATCTTCCTTCTTCCTGTTGGTAGTAACCGACCTAAGATGAACTAGTCATGTAACTAGAGTGTAAGACTGCAGAGTAGGGACCAGAGTGTCTATTCTGCCACACAGCACAGCAGCTGATGCAGCCAGGCACAATGCATGCTTAATAAACATGAAGAAATGCTTTTTAAAATAAACAGCTCTCCAAAGTTTTTTCTATGCATAAATAGTAGCAGATACAATTCATTGAGCATTATTATTATTATTATTATTATTATTATTGTGTCAGGCATCATGCTAAGCATTTTACAAACATTACTCACTTCCTCCCCGAGCATCCTTATGAAGTAGATGCTACGAGTTCCCCATTGTCTACAAAGAGACCAAGTCTCAGTGGGGTTAGGTGCCTCCCAAAATTACAGAGTTCCTAGGGTCTGTGGAAGGAATTCAAACCCAGGTCTATCTCACCCTAAAATTCATATTCTTAACACCTACATTGAAATATTCACAAGCACTTTTCCCCAAAAACATAATATCATTGTATTTATTTATATATATATATTAATTTATATTATATGTGTATATGCTATCATAATGTTTTTTATTATTTCTATAATGCAAATTCTTTTTATGTCAATAAATGTACTTCTATAGCATCATTATTAATAGCTTGTGTCTCTTGCATGGATTTCTCATGTGTTCCCTAATCATTTGCTGAGGAATAATTTAGACAATGCTACAAAGCAGCAGAGAAGTACAGCAGTAAATGTTTAGGGATTACTTAACTATGAACATGTATTTCTTCCCAGAGCTAGGATAACCTGCGGGGAAATCACACTGGATCCCAATTCTACTGTTCACCAATTGTGAGACACAGGAGAGTCATTTGGCCTCAGGTTGCTCACCCGCAAATGGTCTGACATCTAGCTGTTAGGCACGGCCACAGATTAACTAGTCATTAAACATAAAATATTTCTACACCAGGTGGTAAATAGGTGCTGTCCTGAAACTCCTGAGAGCCCTCCTGTTACTCCAGCATCTCTTCAGGGATCCTCTAACATCCCCAAAACCAGTAATGTAGGAATTAAGGCTTAGGACCCCCGGTGTCAGGTCCCTACCCCAACACTCTGATGACTTCTGGGCTGACTGAGCAATATTCCTGTGGTTAAATATTTTGACTCTCATCCCTGAGGCTAATTATATCATCTTCTAGGGGTGGAAGTACTGTGAAGAATATGTAAAACGGTTTGTAAAAGCCGAAGATACCCCGCAAACAGTGGGCATTGTTACCGCTGTTATTATTAAAAACTGTTTTTAGTAGTGCATGCACAATCGTGCTACACAACTAAATGGCTCTGCTTGAAATATCTTGCCCTGCTTGTACAGAACCTATCAACCGAATCTATTTAGATACTACACTTAAGCATTCTCATATCTAAAGCTCTCATGTATTCAGTCACAGCTTGGTTTGAGCAGGACTTCAAGATTCAGAACCTCTTCCTTGAAACATCCACAGAGTTTTCAATAATTATTTATGAGGCCGCAAGCTTCCTGCCTGGCCCTGTTTTCCCTCTCTCTCTTCTAGGGATCATGTGGCAGCTTCCATTTCCTACTGTTTGATGCACACCGGGTTCCTGTTTCACACTCTGGACTATCGGTTTCTGAACATCAGAAGATAAAGATGGTGGCACTTTTGGAAGGTTCTATTTCCACTTCCAGTAATAGCTGAAGAGGTTCAGTTACTAGGGAGGGTTTTGTTTTTGTTTCTGTCTTGCATCTACAGCTGGTTTTCAAGGCAAAATTCTCAGTGTACTTAAAAAAAAAGTCTACAGTCATCTGGTTCAACCTCCTGCCTCTAAGCTGGTCAACATCTGAAACACCTGAAAGAGTAAATTTACTTTTAATATATTCCAAAGATGGATGGTCCCAAACCACCCTTATGGTGTGTTTAAGTTTCAGTCACCCCAACAGCCAAGTTCTTCCTTGTGGCTAAGCAAGCTCTCGGGGTAACTAAAGTTCACATTATCTGGTTCCGTCCGATCACCTGTGAGGGACACCCACTCTGACAGTACAGAGGGCTGGGATGGCGCCAGAATTCTTTGTCTCCTTCCACAGTGCCGGGATGGGAACCTTTGTTATAAATACTCTGATGTCAGTGGCAATGTGTCAAGATGGCAATTCAGTCACCACGAAACCTTTCCACTTCTGTGTTTAAATGCAGAAACACCTTACTGGGTACTAGAAACTCGACAGGCTTTGGAGGCAGGCAGACCTGAGTTTAAATTTTATTCAAATGTTATTTGACAGTTGTGTGAGATGTGCAAATTATCTAACCCCTGTGAACTTCCATTTTCCAATTTGTAAGATTCTTTCTCATAGAATTATTATGAAGATGAAATTAAATATGTACAAAGTGGGTGTTCAGTCAATATTGCTTCTCCTTCTTTCTCTTCCATTTTTTTAATGTACCTTACAAACATCAGTCATTTTTCATTCTTTAAAATATTTGATTGTTTATAACCACTTTCACTATCCAACACATAAAATCTTAAAAAGACTTAATATTTCTTCCTAAGAATCCAGTCATTATCCCAATGGTAGGTAACATTTACTGAGCATACTCAGTGTGCCAGGCACAGTGATTGCTAAGAGCTTCTTATGTATTACTTCTTTCTAATCACCACAGCCATTTCCGTGAGCAGGTACTTTTATTACTCTCATATCCCAGATTACGACACCGCAGCTCTGCAATGTTAAGGACCTTGCCCAAGCTCACACAGTAAGTGGGTAGAATGGACATCAAGCCCAGGTTTAACTGACATCAAAGCCCTTGCTTTTTGGGAAAAAAAAAAATATTTTAATGTGATAAAGTATACATAACATAAAATGTACTATTTTAACCATTTCTAAGTGTACAGTCCAGTGGCATTAGGTATATTCACACTGCTGTGTAACCATGACCACCGTCTATCTCCAGAACTTTTTCTTATTCCTAAACTGAAACTCTGTACCCATTAAACAATAACTGTTGCGTCTCCCCTCCCTAAGTGCCTGGCAACCACCATTCTACTTTCTGTCTCTAAAATCTGACTGACTACTCTAGGTACCTCATATAAGTGGAATCATACAATTGTCTTTTTGTGACTGGCTTATTTCACATATCAAATGTCTTCAGGTTTCATTCATAGCATGTTTCAGAATTTCCTTCCTTTTCAAGGCTGAATAATATTCCATTGTCTATGTATTCATTTATCTACTGATGGACATTTCACCATTGGGCAATTGTGAACAAAGCTTCTTTGATCATAGCATACAAATATCTGTTCAAGTTCAGAGCCTTTGCTTTTAATTATTATGCTTAACTGTTACCCAAATTGCCTCACCTTTAATTATGATGCTCAACTGCTACCCAAATTGCCTCATAGCCAATATTTACTAGGGGTTATTTTACAATGGGATTCACTATTGAAAAATCATGACTTCCCAGCTCTCATTTCCTTATTTTTCAAAAATCCCACATTGACAACCTGTTTCGGTGGGTGGAGCTGCATGAATCCATCTTGACCACTCTTATAGCCAGAGGCTGGCTAGGCTGGGCTATAGCATTTGGTCAGGCAACAAAGAAAACAAGGAAAACTAAACCACACAGGAATTTAATCCTGGACATGGCCTCTAGGGCGCTGTGTTTAAACCAACTGTGCCATGCCACCATGAGACTCAGTTATCTGGTTTTATAAATCCATGCCTAATCATGCATTTACAAAAATGCCAAGTTTGACATTTGACTTATGACGGTCAAGCAATCCAATATTTTCTACTGTGGCCTTTTACAGCATACTGTATAAACTACAACTTTGTAAATTCTAAACCTACAAATAAGATTTAGGTAAAAAGAGATACTATACGTATAAGACATAGCTAAGTACCTAGAGCATAATAAGCACTTGCTAAATGGCAACTATTATTATTATCATCAACATTTAAGATCATTATTATTAATGATCTTATTTTCTAAAAAGGAGAATTCCATAGGGCAAAAACATGGGGAATCAGAACACTGAAGTTCTTACTCTGACTCTGCATCTAATGACCCTATAATATTGAGTGAGTCCCTTCACAATTCAGTGTTCAATTTTCCTCATCTGCAAAATTGGAATGACCACACTTTGCCTTTCTCCTCAAGGTTGTGTTGAAGACATAATAGTATATGACACTGCTTTGTAATGCATAAGTCACTCCACTAACATGAGGAGCTACCCTATTCATTCTAGCCCTCTTAGTGCAAAAACAAAAAACGAAAAACAAACAAACAAAAACCCACAGTTGGCATTGTCTTTGATAAATGTGGACATGCCCATAATTATACTTTTATCAATGCTAGCAAGGCCAATACATTTGTCTGCTATAGATGTATTATCTGTTTCCAAAGGAAACTACCAATAAAAATAATTAGAGAGTAATTATCTGAATTACACACTTTAAAGATGAGAACAAATCCTGCTGTGCTATTCATTAATAACCTGGTGCATTATGTAATTGTATTTCATCTTTAAAATAAGACCTTCACAGTCCCACTGGCAGAAAGCATATACATATTTCCTATTACATTTTGGAAATGATTATTTTTCCAGGCTCTTCCAACTTTAAAAAAAAAAAAATCATGTGTGGGCTTTTGATTATCCAAGGTAGTGGGGAACATAATTGAAATCCACAAATAAAATACATGTTTCAACTGAGCTATTAGCTCAAACTTCTTCCCCATGTGACATTTCCTCTGGTTGATTTGCTTTTCACCCTCTCCCCCCAGGACTCCACCTACTCAGATTTATGCTAATAAGCAATAGAAAAAACAAACAAACAACAGACATTTTTAAAAATCAGGAGCAAGAGGGAGATAGGGGAAAAAAAAAAAGACCTGGATAAACCACAAACTGAATAATTGCCTGGGGTAAAATGAGCACCTTCAAGCACTCAGCTCTTTCAGGAAACAAGACAACCCATTGTTGCCTAATTTTCTAAAATGGCAGTCTGGTGGCCTGAAAACCACTGCTCATCTATTTAATTTACTTACTGAGACAACCCAGGCAAAGACTCAATTACAATTTTTTACCCTGGCTGGAATTTGAATACTATCTATGCTTATTGCATTTGCCAATAAGTAGTCAACAGCATGCTATTCTTGTCCCAGAAATATCCTAAGGGCGACTTCTCATTCCGGGCACCTACAGCCCTGATTGGTACTGGAGCATGAGCATGATATAAATTTGAAACATTTAGGTATTTCTCTAAACACACTTTAGTCCTTAGTGCTTATACATCATATACAATACCAACCTTATGGTCATTTGTCTTGTAATCGTTGAAAAAAGGCTGGCTGCCCGCCAAAGTGTATGCACTGCCCTCTCTAAACACGCTGATCCTTTGAGCAGTCAGCTTAGGGGAGTATGGTTGAGGTTTGGGGGCTTCCCCAGACCCGTAAACACCATCCATTGGTTCAAGGGACTCTTGGAGAAAACTGTGAGGGTATTCCTCCTTTGGCGACTCTAACTCCTGCCCATCCTCAAAGACCTGCTTCAACACTCGGCCACTGTAGGAGGAAGAGATTTTAAATCGTACTTTCCGGGGTTTGCCGTCACTCTTCTGGTTCAGCTTCTTCTCAGGGTCCTCCATGAGCAGAAATGTCCCCCTGTGGTTTCCAGGCTTCAGCGTAGCCAGTGAAACTTGTAGCTCTGAGAAAAAGGCACTTTATTTTCTCTCCTCCTGCATATAATTAATTCAAGTCGCTGCTGGGAGATGCTCAATTTACAGCAACTGACACCCGCACATTAAATATTGATAGACCCTCACACGAAAGCAGGCATTTGTGGGTTTATAAAGTGGAGGGAGCATAAGACGAGGTTGGGTGCCCCCTGAATCCCAAATTCACCTAGAACTTCGCCTCAACCCTGGCTTTTCCTAATCTAACCATGAGTTGGTTTATTTAGACTGAACAAGTTCCAGTTCAATAAGGATCAGTTACTCAATCAGTTAGCAAATGTCTAGTTATTCTTACCAACAGCTATGATCTACTAAGCATTTAATAGATACCAGAGATTTTTACATGCATTTTCTTACGTCATCCTCACAATCACTCTACAATAAAAGTATTAGTATCTCTGACTTACAGAGGGGAAAGTGAGGCTCAGAGCAGTTTCCCCTTTCATTTACTTTAACACAGCTATGTAAGTGACACAACAGGGATTCAAACTCAGTTCTGACTCCAAACCCCATGACCAGTCCACCAAGCCAGAACTTCTTAACCCATGTCTCATGGAGTCCTAGACAAAAAACCACAGGTCTCCGTGTAGGGATTCCTTGCATTAACCAAGCAGTTCCATTTATATCTATTTTATATTTAAGATTCATTTGCAAGCACAGCCCTAGGCCATACAGCCAGCCTAAGGTAGACGGCGCCTGAATGCCCACTGTGAGATAGCCACTGGGTGACTGAGGGAAGCGTGAGATTTGGGGCTTCAGAATGACAGTCCTACAATCTAGTTTAGGAAACAGACCAAACACAGATGAAATAATAGCTTCCTGCTTAGGGAGCAAACTGTCCACTGCTGACTCTCAGCATAGCTATTCCAGGAAAAGAATGGTCTCTATGGGGACAAGGATGGAAGAAAAAGGCTTTTAAGGAAAGTGCCTCTTCAAAAATGGGTTAGATTTGAGGAGCTGGAATGTGGAGATTAAGCTTTGTCCCTGGCTTCGTTAATGACATCGTCATTTACTTAGCTGCCCAGACCGACTTCTCTCATACTCCTGCAACTACTCCTAGGGATTCTACCACCACTGCCTTCTTCCATCCCCCCACGCCCCTGCTGCTCCCACCACCACCTCATCACTTCTGTGTTCATAGTTGCAGCAGCCTCAGAATGACTTCCCCACCCATCCACAAGTCTACTCTCCACACTGATGCCGCAGTGACTTCCAAAAACACAAGTTTGCGAATGTCAATCTCCTGCATAAAAAGTCCGAACACTTCCATGCAGCAGGCAAAGTTCCTCAAAATCTAACCCTACCTTCCTGTCCAGGCTTGTCTTCTGTCACTCTTCTGGGCGCTGCCTAAAATCGGTGTTCCAGGCACAACAACAAGCTAACCTGTTTTATCAAAACCACAGGTTTCCGTCTCTTATCCAGTACTCTGTTCCTGGATTGAAATGTCAAACTTCCACTCCTCCTCCAAGTCACACCTCAAATGTCACTGCTTCTAGGAAGCCTTCCACCTGCCCTAGGGAGAAGGCCATGGAACTTTGGACCTACCGCTATTAGGTGCTCTTGTTTTCTCATACTATTCCTGTGTTCCCCTCCACTAAACTGTGAACACCATAGAGTCAGAAGCTTTCTTTACTATTTTTCTAACTCTGATGTTTATAAAAGTGCCTGGTACATAATAAAAATCAGTTAACAACTGTTGAATTAATGACTTCCAGGTGAGAGAAATCAAATCAATAAAACTTTGGAACAGGAGTTAAATATATTTTGTGGAGAATAGTGAAGGTGTCAAGAAAATTATCAAGAAAAACATCTATGTTTCTACTGAGGAAGAGGTTCACAGTTATAAGGCAGTTATGTAATTAATGCACTAGGTTAAACACACACATGCAGCATTTTTTAAAAAAGAAAGAAACACTCTTCATAACATCAGAAGTCATTCCTCTAGGTTCCCTGGGATGCAGAGCTGGCCCCCATGTACATGAATGGTTTACAGGAGGCTAAAACGTGGATCCCTCAGGATGGCTTGGTGGGATCTCAGGCTTCCAGGTGGTCACGTCTGACTACATCAGCCAACTGCATTTACTTCAGTGTATGAAACAAATATCACTATTTTCTATGTGTGCCATGCTGTAAAAAAGATTGGGAAGCCCTAACTGGAGAATATTTCCTACTATTCATCACCAGAAACAAGTATTAATAAATGACCAATAGCCTAACTTCATCTGGAAGGACCAGTGAGCTGACTTCTACAGCTACTTATAAAATTGGCATTTTCAACTGCCCAAGAAATGAACACCAGTAACAAAAACAGCCTTTCTTTCAGAAGGATAGACTTCGACCAGAGCCTATGCACTGATGCATTTTGCACAATCATGCTTCTGTCACCTTGAAAATTGTTTAGTTACAATTAAGTTAGAATTACCAATACAATTGACTTGAATGGAATCCTCACTTTTAAAAAACAATTATTTAATTATGTGAAGAAATCAAAAGCTGGCAATGAATTTTCCAAAGTAATATGTGTTCTATACTTTTTATGTCCTTTCCCATGATCATGAATAGACTTTGAGGGAGTCAGACCGAAATCATTAGAAGTTTTTAAATAATCATGTTTATTTGATAATTTTTAGATGTTAGTGTTTTTAGAATAGTTACAACTTATACACCACCAGAAGGAGGATAAAATTGATCTATTGAAAGCAATTTTGGTAGTACTATCAAAAGCCTCAAAAATGTTCATATCCTTGAACCTTACTAAGAAAGAAAATAACTGCATAAATCAGAAGAAATGATGTCAAAACATTAACACTGGTTGCCCCTGGTTAGAAGACTCGGGCTGCGATAAGCTTATCTCACTTTGATAATCAAGGGGAAAGAATACATGAAAAAATTCATTCCTTCAATCCAATAATTTCTCTTAAGGAGATGATTTTTTTTTTTTAATTTTTAGAATTTGCTTGAGAAAAAATCAATTTGAATTGGGCAGCACCAGCTGGGAGTGTTTAGGAGTGCTCCACCAGCAGAAGCTTGGGGAGAGACTTATATAGAGAAGAGGCAGAAGCAAAGTCAGGAAGTTATTGATTGGCTATAGTTTAAAGCCAAGTTGGCTCTTCGTGATTGGTTGTCCTTGGCATTTTGATTTCATAAGCATGAGGCATCTACAGGCTTAGATTTGGGTCTGCCAAAATCAAAACTTCTAGATTTGGGTAGCTCACCATGGCTTTAGAGCCACATTAGTTTAATGGCCTCCTTGTTTAATTAATGTAACACATCCCCCACCCCCAACCCCACCTTTGGTATTAGTTCCACTCTCGGTCATCATTAAAGTTAAGGTGCTCTTGTCTCACTTTGACACTCATAGGGTATGATGTCAGATTCATGAACTATTTGCTTTTTCATCTCATTGTTCACCTTGATTCTGTTCCTCCAAGTGCAGTGAGACCATCTAAGGTACTGCTGAAGGCTGCAAAATGCATTTAAGACCTTTGAGAGAATATAGCATTCCAGGGAGACCACGATGATGAGCACTGGGAGGATGATACCAAGAGACGTAAGTACACTCCTTAGCCAGAGCCCCCATCAACCAAACCAGCTGGTATCAAATAAATCAAAGAATGTACCTGAAAGGGCATCAACCTGTTTTAGCCAAGTGGCTTGTCTGTTAATTTCCTATATTTGCTATAAAGCCAGAGGTATCGATCCAAGTACAGCACGAGGCATTTGCTATGGCACAGACTCCTCCTTGTTCCACTGATAAGTAATCTAAAGCAATTCTATTATCTAAAATTGCTTTAACAAGAAAGTCTAAGGACGTTTGTTGTTCAGCTGTGGCCTTATCAGGAGATTCAGATAGTAGCCGCAGTTAAGGAACATAGTCTCAAACAGAAAGAAAAAAAACAAGCAGCATTTTGTGGATTGGCAAATTTATAAATATATCTCACAATTTCTAGAAGTGTATTCTTCCTCATAGTAAAATTTTTAATGTGGCAGAAAATACATATTTACTAATAGACCCAAATATCTTAGTTCCTCTGTAAAAGGAAGCCGAGAGTGGATCCAGTCAAACTCTAACCGTTTCCGGAAAGAAAACTAATAAATAAAATAAAAACTAAAATCTCACAACGCAAAAGCTGCGGAGTAGGATCCAGGATCTGAAAGCGACTTATCCACAACCTCCAGAAGGTGTGAGGAGACAGTGAGATCAAGGGGCTGGACAGGCCGATACCTGGTTGCTCGTTGCACCTTGGTGCTGCTGAGAGGCGCCTTCAACTCCCTCTTCTGACACCAGCACTGTGAAAAGATAGAGGGAGACATATTAAAAATCTCAAGAGTTTATTTTAGCAAAAATCGATATGAATAGGGCAGCGCCAAACCAGAAGTGGTGGTAAGGGCTCCCAAGGAGATCATTTTAAATGAAGAAAAACATTTATGTAGGTAAATATGTTCTCTATAACATTATTCATAACAGGGGAAAAAAACTGAAAATAACTTAAATGTTCAACAGCAGGAATTCCACCATGCAAAATATCATGTAGTCATTTTTAAAAGATTTACAAAGTGTTTGAAATAATAGGGGGAAACATTTACGATACAAATTAAGTGGGAAAAAGTATAATGCATTTTTTTGTCCCATGATATAGAATTCAATATGTAAAATAGTATAGGAGAAAAAGAGTCAAAAAATATATTAAAATGTTAACAATGGTTCTAAAAAGGTAATTAGTGGTGATTTTTATTTTTCATACTTCAGTGTATTTTCCTAAATTTCCTATAATGAGCTGGCATTGATTTTAACATTAGGAAAAAAACAGTATTTTTTTAAAAATAAACTGTGCCTAACGTTTTAAAATACAGATGAATTTATGCAATTGGCTGGAGAAAATTAAATCTTCAACCTCCTGCCATTTTTCCCTCACTGAATTCAAATAATAAGAAATCATATTTAATTGTAAAAAATGTATTTCTCATACAGTTAAATAAAAAAAAAAGTGACTTTAACTTAAGGTGGACTCATTTACTCAGGAATGTACCCAGTCACAGAAAATTTCAATGGGTTACTGACAGTAGAGACGACTTAAAGAACAAAGCCCATCAGTTTTATAATCTCATTATGGGGACCATACTTTTCTAAAGCTCTGATGGACACTCAAGCAAGTGATTAGACTTACTGTCCCTAACCGTGTGACAAACTGACATCCTATATCTTTTAATGTGATGCTTCATTTACAGACGGAGTATCCAAACCAGTAAATTCTTTCCGGCGAAAGACTCTATTTAAAGTTACACTGAGACAGGAGGCAAAGAATAAATAATCACCCAATTGATGAGATATTCTGGCCAAAAAATGTTTAATATATATTTAATCGAGACTTAAATCTAACTTTTGGTTTACAAAAAGCATAGGAGCTAGAAGAATGAGCTAAATGACCCCAAGATGGAATAGTAATTTAGACAAAGCAACAATGTGAGACATCCTACAAGACAACTGGTTTCATCAGAAAGTCAATATACTGGGAAAAGATACTGGGGTGAGAGGAACATTCTAGACTTAAAGAGATATAACCAAATGAAATATATGAACCTTGATTGGTTCCTGGAGAAACTTGACTCTAGAGTTAGTATCAGGTGGAACTAGAAATTTGTTAATTTTCTTAGGCAGGATAATGCTATGTGATTATGTAGGAGAATGTCCTTTTTGTAGAAGATACTGAAATATTTAAGGTGAAGTGTCATGATACCTACAATTTATTATGAAAAAGTTTATCCCCCTGTATATACACATATTTAAATATTATGCGAATATATGTGAAGTCAAAAAAAAAGGAAAATGTTTAACAACTCTTAATGATTATTTCTTGTACTATTCTTCCAAGTTTTTACGTTTGAAGGGTTTATAATAAATACTGGGAGCATATAATGCTCTTACAAAGATATTCACAGATATTTAGGTTTGCTTCTCTGCATTTTGATTTAGACCCCAGTGTGTTCTGGATCTTCTTAGGAGCAGAATTTTTATCCAGTCCTGTCTGATGTCATTCACTGGACTTTATTTTTATGTGTACTTTGGGATTTGGAAGATTATATTAGATATGTGTCTTGATGAAAGAAATGTGCAATTATTGCAAATTGAGTATGAACATTATCCTTTAGTGATCTTTCCACATCTATCACTTCTAATCAGAGTAAGGCTTATAAATTAAACATATCCTTTTAATCTGCTCATACATTACTGTGCAGAGTGTGTGTGTGTGTGTGTGTGTGTGTGTGTGTGTGTGTGTATTTAAGCCCCAGTCTGGCATTTCCTTTTGAAATACTGTTATGACAGAAGATTATTGTAGTTATTGATCATTTGTTGCGAGAGTTCTTGGGACTTTATAGAAAACATGAAAAATAAAATCTAAAATTACCATACCCCCTCCTGCTCCACCATGAACCAAAATAGAAATCTTCAAGGCAATGCTTTAAGAGACTATCATACTTCACATCACCATATATTTTTTTCCAAGGTTGTCTAACCTCCCTCAGGAATGGGGTTTTCATTATGTACCTAGTGACAGAAGACAGTCTGGTGGCTCATCCCACTTGTCTCCCCTAGGTTGCAGGACAATCTGATGAGAACTCCAGCCCATTCGAAGTGTGGGATCGAGCGGTTCTAATTAAAAGGTGAGATATTTTCTTCCATGCCATCATTTCCCAAAGTATAATCCACAGAATTAATAGTTATTTCTTGAAAAAATTATCCTAAGTAAGTTTGGGAAATGCTGGGTTAAGCCAAATGAAACTTTGCTGTACGACTTCTCAGAATGTTAAATATGTCAATCTCCACTGGGGGATATACCATTTCTAAAATATAGTGCCCACGAAACTCTTTTTATTGTTGGAATTCTGTTTCCTGGGACCAATGTTCTGAGAAAAAATAGTCTTGGAGATGCTGTTCTAAGATGCGTTCTTGCTTAGAAATTCTCCCTACCTCCCACTCTTACCCTCTTCATAGTGAAAAACAACTACTGCTTTTTGAGCACTTGCTATACATGAGGGAGGTTATTTCATAGATAGGGAAACTAAAAACCGAAGCTCAGAGAGGTTGAATTATCTGCCCAGGGTCCCATAGCCATAAAATGTCAGTTGTTATCCTCACCCAGGTCTGACCCCAAAGTTCATGCTTCTCACCATTAACGATTCTCTTACATCATCAAATTGACCATTTGGAGGAAAGTAGTCAACTCCTTTAAAGTGGAACAGAAAATGATTTTAACCAGTCTAGTCATAACTTAAAACCCATAACAGACTTCTGAATATATGATCAGTGAGGCCTCTCCATCGCTGGGATGTAACTTAGCTACCCGTATAGTTGGTTCTCAATGCTTTGCCTCAGAGGAAAACCCACCGTTGGCTTTGAAATGTAACCACCTGCATTATCTGTAAATCACCAGAATGGAGAGATAAGCCACCTTGCTTGTTCTTTGAAATGCCTTTTCCTCATTGCCTCTGAGCACAGCTGGCACAAGTCTTTGTATCCCAAGCCAAAACCCCCACGTCATTATGTAAAGGAAGGTTCCCAGAGGACCCAACAGAGGGTAAGTGTAGCGGAAAAACATCAACTGTGCCAGATATTACAGGCCTAAATCTGGGACTTCATTAAAAAATGATAATCACTTGGGATTATTCTACCATTGCAAAGACTCTGTCACTGTGGCCCTTGGTTTGCCGGCTCGAGAATAAATAACTAATTTTTCTAACTCCTCTCTCACTTCTGACTTACTCTGCATTCCTATTAGACAGAAAGCAGGAAGACACCTCAGAGGCTGCAAAATGGTCTGAGTTTTCCCTATCCCAGTATAACTCTCCAATAGAACTACAATGTAATCCACATATGTATTTTTAAAACTTCCAATACCACCATTAAAAAGGCAAAAAGAAATGTGAAATTCATTTTAATAAGATCTCACTGAATCTATCCAAACTTTTATCGTTTCCAACATGTAATCCAATAAAAGCATGGTATTCATAAGATATTCTATATTCTTTTTTGCCTACTCAATCTTCAAACTCCTATGTGTATTTCACACTTAGAACATCTCAATTAATTCAGTAAACTTTTTATTAGAAATAGCTGATTTGTACTCAGATTTCACAAAAGTTTGGTTGATGAAGTAGATTCATATACCCAAGTTGCTCCATTCATACTTAAAAGTTTTCCAGTAACTGAACTGAGCAACAATTTTTAAATGTATGTGTAAATTTAAGAAAGTCAAAAGCTTAGTTCTTTAGTCACACTAGCCCCATTTTAGGGCTCAATAGCCACATACATCTTGGGGCTACCCTATTAGACAGCACAGCTCCTACTTTTAAAGTTCCAGGAGCGCCCCCTAAGGGGCATTATGGAAATGTGTGGAAACACTTATTTTCAGTATTGTTCTTAAATGAATGAACACCATAGACATTCAGTGGGTGGGAGGCCATGGATATGGGCATCCTGCAGTAGGAGGGGCACTCCTGCACAATAACAAAATAATGTCCCCCACCTCAGACTCTCACAGAGGTAAAACAGCTGTTTATAGTTATCTGAGCCTAAAATCTGTTTGTTCAGTTTTTTGTTTATGGGAGTGGGGAGCTTGGCTTTAATATACAGTACATTTGAGAGAACTGAAATTACATATAAGAGAAGCTTTCACTTTGTTTTATGCAGAGCTCTACCAAGAACTATCTACCATTTTTGGAATATTGCTTCACAGATTGAAATGCTGCTGCTATATTAAACAACATCTATAGCTGTTACATTCACAGGGGTCCTAGACGTAGGCAGAGCATCCAACTACTGCATGATATCTTTTAAGGAAATGACACCCAAGCATTTGCAATTAAAATATATGGTATTTTATTATCAATTCCTTTCTTTTTATTTCTTTTTATTAGGGCAAGGGCGTTGCATGACTTTTGAAGTTATATTTGCCAGTGGATCAATCTATTAATTAATTCATTCCAGAATAATAAAGGGGTGTTATGAAATAAGTGTTACTGAAAGCATGCACTATGTCGGATGGATTGAGAACCACTGCTCTAGAAAGAAGGCTAGTTCAAGCGATGAAGACTGCCACCTGCAGGGCAGAGAGGGAACTGAGGCTGCATCCCAGAACGCACTAGGAACAGATGCTATTGAATGACTCCAGAGGACAGGAAAGAGCTGCTTCAATTAAACCTATGTGTACTTTGCACCTCTTAAGTCCAAAGCACTGTACTAGCAGATGGGGTTACAGCAGTGACCCAAACAATTATGGCTCTGCTCCCAAGGAGCTCATGCTAGTGTGGGAAAGTCTGTGGGTCTGGGGTGGTGGGGATCAGGTCGAGCAGGCAAGAATAATCAACCAGTCAGTAACACTCGCCATCCAATTAAAACCTCTCTGCTAACAACCTGTGCAGTCAGCTGATCCAGGAAAATGTAACAAGAGTGCTAAATTTTTTGGACATTTTTAATATTTTTCAAAATTTATACCAACTTAGAAAATCTATATAAAAACTGGAGCCCACATCCTCAACCAGCTACATCCTACTTTTGTAGGATAAGTTTTAGAAATCAGAGATAAAAAAATAATAAAACAACGGGTCTACTTCACCCTTCCTAAAAAATAACTATTACTATAAGTCCAGAATACGGTCTCCCCGACATTTATGCATTTATACATATATGTATGCAAATACAGAGATTATTTAATGTTTTTTAAACACAAAAGAAGTTATAATATATACATATATGCAAATGTATTAAGATATATATATTTATATATAACTCTAGTTATGTTTAAATATACATTAACAGGTTTACAACTCCATTTTTTTTATTTAAAAATATATCTTGGAGACCTTTCCATGTCAGTACATGTAGACCCCCCTCATTGATTTTAAAATTCCATACTAACTCATTGTAAACAATTCATTCATTCTTCAACAAATATTTATTAAGCACCTACTATATACTGGAAAGTATCCTAGTTGCTGGGGCTATAACAGTAAACAATGACAAAAGTTAAAAAAAAAAAGGCAAAAATCCTCGTGTTCACAGAGCTTACATTCCAATAGAGGGAGACAGACAAGTACACTTAATAAATAAGTTAATAATGTATAGTTCATGAAAAAGTGATAATTGCTATGGGAAAAAATAGAGTAGGGTAAAGAAGATTGGAAGCACTACGCTGAGTGGAGTAGATTGCAATTTAAAACAGGGTGGATGGAGCAGGCCACTGACAGCAGGCAGCTATCAGTCTTTATAGCTGATAAGGGAGGGAGCTATAAGGACATTGTGGGAAACAGTTTTCCAGGCAGAAGGAACAGCCAGTGCAAAAGCCCTGAGGAGGGAAACTAAATAGGTTTAAGAAACAGGAAGGATGCTACTGTAGCTGGAAAGGGCAAGAGTAGAAGCAGGAATACCAGGTCAAAGGTGATTACAAAACTCTATGAGATAATAGTGACTTAAGATCTGGGTGGTAGCTGTGCAGACAATGAGAACTGGTCAGATTCTGGATACACACTTTGAAGGTAGAGTCAGTAGGTTTTACTGATGGTTTCATGTGGAGAGTGAGAAAAAAATGGGGTCAAAGATGATTCTAAGGTTTTCTCTTAAGCACCTAGAAATATTGTGCTGCATTAACTGAGATGTACCATCGTTGATGCAATCTGTTCTTTATAAACTAATGTTTAAGTTATTTCTGGGTTTTCTGTAATACAAACGATCCTGCAAAGATTATCCTCTTACATGCATTTTTCTGCACACCTCGTTGGGGCTCCCACTGAACAGTTTCACATGTCTCTCTCCTTTGGAATGAGCTGATCTAATCTAACCCACTGGGGAGGATAGGCGTGTGGTCAGGACAAGCAAAGGAATCTGTGCATGAAGTCAAGGTAAGCACGAAGAAGAGGTAGTCCTTTATCTTTTACAGTTTCCTTTCCTGCATTATCCTATCCCCCAATTAATAATGTGCATTATAAAGTCAAATAGAAGCTAACATTTTTGAGCACTTAAGCTGGGCCTCATGTTGAGTGATTTCCAAGCACTATCCCCCTTTTACCCTTATAACAACACTATGTTTAAATGTTTAAATTATGTCTCTTGTGTAGGCAAGAAGACCTTGGAGGGGTCAAATGCATCTCCGAGGTCACACAGATAAAGTGATGGAACTTGAATTTTAACCTGGACATTGTGACCCTGGAGCCCACATCCTCAACCAGCTACATTAGGCAGCATTTAAATATAAATAAACTCCTACATTATCCTTGTGATTTTTTTTCCTCTGGGACAAAATACTTTCAATTTTAGCTCCCTAAAAAGCAATGCAATGTAATGCAAAGGGCACAAGTTTGGAATCAGCTCCTTCTGGCTGTGTGATCTTGGGTAAATTGCTTAACTTCTCTGAACCTCAAAGAAGTAGGTCGGGACCCTGAGAAGATAAAACACAGCATGGCTATTTTCTACAGAGACTTGTGACTATAAAAACCTCTTAAAGATTTTACATCCAAGTGTCTTGTTTGTGGCTGAAAACTAGCAGTGAAGTCCAGAGTCTCTATTAGAGAAATCTAGATCATTCTCCTCATTCCTGGGGTCCCTCTGTTAGAAATCAGTTTCCTCTGAAACTTAACATCCTCCCTATCTCCCTTCTTCTTCATGAACTACTTCTTATCCTGTGTCAGAGCAGCAAAGGAAGTCACCGAAAGATTTTAGGACTACAGAAAGGGGATTTGCCTCAGAGTCAAAATCTCAACTCAATCCACAGAATTACTCTGTGATCAATCAAGCCCTTAGCCCTCCCTGGGCCTCTGTTTCCTCATCTCTAAAATCATCAGTTAGCTAAATACACTTTAAAATCTCTCAGAATGGTCATTCTACAAGTCTATCTCTAGTAGTGATGGGAAGGAAGAGAACGATGGATACAGTAAACACAAAGAATCTGGCCTCCTACCTATATTTATTGATTTGTCAGAGGCCACAATTGATGGTCTTTCTCTGGAGTAGATGTGCAACAGTTGCTCATACAATAAAAGCCATTTTTTTTTTTTTTTGCCTGAGGAAACAAAATGTTCTGGGCAATTTCACAAAAATTGTTCTTAAATTGTCAAAAGAGCCACAAAATCACATCAAGCAGGGCACTGAATGAAATCTGAGGTCCCAAATGCTGTCTGTAAGTATTTATCCCCTGTGCAAACTTTACAACACTTGAGACTTGTCCTGGACTGCCTGGTTTAAACAATCAGTTGTGTCAATAAAGGCCGAGAAGCATGTGTGACTGGGGCTGAGTCAGATCTAACTCCAAATCGAAGGAGCTGATTTGTGTGTGAACAGAGGGGCACTAGGTATGGAAAACAGAGCTCTGGGGGGATTATCCTGCTCCCCCCGTCCCTTCCCACCCAAAACAGAGCTCTGGGGGAATTACTCCACTCCACCCCACCCCAGGTCAGACTCCAGGAAACACACATGTTCATACACACACACGTCCTACTTTCACCCCACTCCTGAGAAAAAGCACCACTGAAGAAACATAGGGTGACAAAAAAAGACACAGATCAGGAATCAGGATACCAGGGTTCTAGCCTGACTACTGGTGGATCTTGACCTCGGAAATGGTCTTCTCTGAGCTTTAATTGCAGTATCCACAATTAAAGACAACCATTTTATTCTCCTTCATGGTTCTACAGCTGGGGTTTCGGTCATCTGGAGGCTAGACTGGGCTGAAACAGCCAGGATGCTCACGCACATCCAGCATGCTCACTCACACTGGCTGTTGGTGCTGGGGTCACTGGCTGTAGCATCTCGCTTCTTCTTGCTCATAGTCTCTCCCCGTGGCTTAGGCTTCATAGGGCATGCCAGCTGGGTTCCAAGAGAGCGCATTCCAAGCAGGCAAGTTCCAAATTTCCAGCCACTTATCAAACCTCTGTTTACATCATGCTTGCTAAAGTCCCATCTGCCAAAGCAAGTCACCATCCCAGCTCAGTCACTGAGGGAAGGCACTACACGACAGCAGGAATATCAAAAAGCATGCTTCTTTGGGGACTATTAATTAACCAATAAATTTCCTGTCATGCTGAAGCTGGTTTGAGTTCCTGTCACTTGTTGCCAAAATACTCATGACTATTATAGTGAAAAATTCTGAATTCAATTCCTGTCATTAACCACCGTGCGGCCAAAAAGTTAACTGAAATATCAAAGATTCAGTTTCTTCATCCTTAAAATCAAGATAATAGCCAGTACAGAACATCATTATGAAAAGTAAATAAGATGAAAGACCCAAAAACATTTTATAAATCCAAATGTGCTATACAAATAGATGTACTATACAAATAAACATATTAGGGTGATGATAAAGAAGGAGAAACTGAAAGTTTATATCAATTTAATTTGTTTTTCATTCATTTCATAGTTACTAGATATCTACTATGTGTACAATACTATTATAACTGGCTGGCTGTGTAGGGGGATGAGATGACTAAGTCCTCAAAGAATTGAGAGTCCAGTCAGGAAAATAGGTATGTACATATGTAACGTTAACCCAAAGACCTCCGCCTCAAAAAAAAAAATGCTGCCTCATATGGAGTTGCAAGGACATCTTAGAAAATTTGGTACTTAACCCAGGCCATATAGAATGTGTTGACTTTTATATACATTGAGGTGGCAAAAAGCATTAAGTGGTCATTGACTAAACAAAGATTAGAAAGGATACAGTAGGTACTTAATAAGTTTTGTATATGTACGAATGATAAATAAACAAATGGTATTCCAAGCATAGCACATAGTCCGATGTTTCCACAGTAAAGAGATAATGGGAGGGCATGGTAAAAGATAAAACTGGAGGAGTAAACTGGGGCTACATTACAATGAGCCTTAAATATCAGCCCGAGGAGCTGGCATTTTTTAAATGGGGAGTCATTAAGGATCCTGGAGCATAATAATGACAAGATCAGAACCATATTTCACAAAAATCAATCTGGTGATAATGCAGGATAAACATGGTAGTGATGCTTATACTTCCTTTTATAGAAGTGCCCTCCCTCTCTCTCAGTCTATGTAGTGTCAATGGGCCTGATACCCTATTCTCTCACTCTACTCCAGTGTTGGTCAGACGATTCAACATGGCCAGCAGAAGCATTTCAGCCCCCTGCAGCACAGTGATTGGTTCAGGCAGAGGCACTTGATTCAAGTTAGGCCAATGGGATATTCTCCTAGGACTTTGGGTGGAAGTGTTGAAAAAGACATGCTCTTTTTTCTCCCACTGGTATTGCTAATGTGGTATTATGTAAGCCTGAAGTTTACGGTGACCAAGAAAGCCTGTCTGAGAATGAAACTAAGAAAGTAGAGACACTAGACAAAGAGAGTCAGTGACTAATGGCTTCATTTGAGTTCCTGGATAGAGCTCCCTTAAAGTAATACACCTCTGAATTTCTGATCACATGGGAAGTGATCCAATCACATTCCCATTTTAAATGGTTTTCAGACTTTTTGTAATGAAATGATTCCTAACTTAATATAGTTAGGCACTATATTAATCCCTTTATCATTCATTCATTTAATAAATATCTTTAAGTGTCTACTGTGTGCCAGGTACTATTCTAAGAAATAGTACTGGAAATAGAGTAAAAACCCAGACAAATATTGCTGCCCACACTGAACTTACATTCTAGAATGGATGAATGGGTTGATTAGATGAGATTAGAGTGATAATGGGGGGAGGGGCAGGATCTTTAAGGGTTTAATAGACCAATTTAAGGATTTAACTTTCATTCTGAGAGATGGGAAGCCAAGAGTTTTGAGCAAAGATGGGGCATGCACCAAAGCAGATTTAAAAGGATCACTCTGGCTGCCATTCTGAATATGAAGAAGAAGGGCACAAGTGAAAGAAGAAGGCCAGTTAGGAGATAATGGAAATCAGGAAAGAGAGGATGATGGCTTGGTCTATGGTGGCAGCCATGAAGGTGGTGAGACCTGGTCAGCTTCTGATTCTATTTTGAAGGTGAAGGTCAATGGGTGTTGCTGATGAATCAGATATGGGGTCATGTAAGGGAAAGAAAAGTGTTGGGGAAAACTCCAACATTTTTACTTGAGCATCTCGAAGGATCAAGTTGTTAACAGAGGTGGAGAAGACTAAGAGAGGAACAAGTTTGGGGATGAAGGTCAGGAATTTGTTTTTAGCATGTTAAATTTGTGTTGCCTGTTGGACTTTTAAGTGGATACAAAGAGTAGGTGGTTAAATAGCAAAGCCTCAAGTCCAAAGAAAACGTCTGGACTGAAGTTACAAAGCTGCACCACACCGAGAGAAAGATCAGAGAAAGTTTCAGCCTCGTGGATTATCAGGACAAGGATGCTCCTGCTGCTTTGTTTTTTCTCTGTCCCATCCTCTTTCTCCCATTTGTAATTGTAATTGCCTTGCAAGGCAGTGAGCTCACGCGTGCTTTCCTCCAGTCTCAGAGACTGATTCTATATTCTAACAATCCTATCCAAGAAGACTTTTTTCAAAAAAAATTTTTTTTGCAACTTTGAAGTTCAGCTTTAGAAAGCCAAGAAGATAGTAATGACCATGATCAAAATAACAAAAACGAACTCACTAGGAACAAAGTTTCCCACCCAAGAAGTCTCATGGAAATCAAGACATTCCTGGGACATACACAAGAAGGAGCGAGACAGGCAGAGTGAGTAATGCCTGGGCGACAGGTGGCAGAGTAGGTGTCAATTCAGAACCCTGATGGGTTTCATCAGCTGATAAATAATAAAATGTTCTGCTGGTTTTTTTTTTTGCTTAAAATAGGAACAATGAATATGGAGGGATGTTCTAAATGTTAATAGAAGCGATATTAAGGAAGAAAATTGAACTTATTGTTTTGCAAACAGCTGGATCTACTAAAGCAAATTCACTGTGTCTTTCTGAGGGTTTCTTTCAAAATATGCTTAATTATAACCAGCAAAAACTCCAGGGAGTCACACCACAGGTAAAAGACCTGGGGACTGGGAACCAGAAGATCTGGCTTCCAGTTCAATCTCTATAGCAAGTCACTGATTTCTGAACGTCGCATTCTAAAATGCAGATCCTAAGGTCACTCACGGTGTTTGTGAAGTAGAAGGAAGACAGTGTGGTGGTAAGAACATAACCAGAGGCACTGAGAACTACCACATGCAGACACTGAGCTAAGGTACCTGATGGAGTGCTGTTCTAAGGCTTCTGCATGCAGAAGATGTGGAGATGAGGGTGAGAGCTTTGGAAGAAGAGTACTTGGAATTGAATCCCAGCTCAGGATGACTTTGAGCAGTTTACTCACCCTCTCTGCACTCTATTTCTTATAATGCTTCTTTATTAAGAAGGTTAGCAAGAAGATCAAATGAGGTATTACATATGAAGTACTTAGCATAGTACCCGGTATATGATAAGCTCTTGATAATTATTAGCATTTATTGCTATCATATGTAATTCACATAACAAGGCCATTATATTACAGTTGAGTTACAGCTGTCAATTTAGAGTGATTGAATAACTTGTCCAAGGTCACATTGCTGGTAAAAATAAACATCACTAAATAGTCAAGAATGTGGAAATGGTTAATTATTTATTTTTTAGTATTTGGAAGGGCTTGAGGGACCTTTGGTTTTTTTCTTCAATGCTGAGCTCACTTTAGAAGCAGGGCTTCCCTATTCTGTTTCTCAGCTGAGATGCTATTAACTCCCATCTCCGGCGGTCCACTCTTCATTCCCCTGTTGCATTTTCAGAGAGGCCTTTTCTGACCATCAACCTAAAATAGTCCCCACAGCCCCCATCAGAGCAACTGCCTGTAACATTCCCCTGTTTTATTTTCTTTACAGCAGCGATTAATCAATTTACTCATTTGGTTGTCTATGTCTTTGCACCAGAATATATACTCCTTGAGGGCAAGGACTTTGGTTTCTTTACCACTCAATCCCTATTGCTTGGAATAGTGCCTAGCACAGAGTAGAAGCTCAGTAAGTTAAAGATGCTCAAGAAATGACTAAACAATCCTCTCCATCTATCTGAGCCTTCTGACTATTACCTCATTTTATTTCTTCTATAAATCCTTTTCAATTAGTCTTCTGCCTTAGGTCCATCTGCAAATGACCAAGGAGCTAGGATCAATATTCCCGCTCCCTTTACTGCCCCCATCAATTCTCTCTCCTGTGCATTTACAAGGTAACAGGACAATGCAATCGGACATGATCTATCCTGAAGGTTGCTGCTAAATTGTGAGGATTAACGAGATTCCCACTGCTCTCACTCATTCTAAGTGTCAGGCCATGGCTGAACCAATATTGGGACTCATATTGCACATCGAAGTTCAATTTGTTCCTATGCTGTGTACCTGCAAGCAGAGTCTCTTTCAAGTTTGTTTTAATAACAAGGTTCCACAGGGAAAATTCCAACTGAATTCATTACAAAAAATAAATCGAAACTACACAAAAGTCATCCGAGAAACTTTATCTTCTCAAAATCGGGGGCTGATCATAAACTGGCAACCATTGAAGCACATGCCCTCTCTCATTAGAAGGCAAGATTGTCTTGAACAGCAGCCCCAGACCACAGCTTGACCCTTTGTGAATCTAAATCACCCTCTTTCACTAACCAAGCAGAAATTTTTTCTTTATTTTCGTGAATTTCCCCACTGTCCATAAAAATAATAAGTATTAATATCATAATAACATACCAACTCTATATTCCTTACTGTTGCAAGGTCTCAGCTACAGTAGTAACAAGTAACTATATGTCCTATCTGCAATATAATGGAGCAGACAACACAAAGCATATATAAATCAATTCGTTATAAATTGTGCTATGTGGTAAGAAGGAAATTCATAGTGGACTGAAGCCAAGGGATCTACTTTAGATAAAGCAGATAAGACTTAAACTAAGACTGAAAGGATAAGAAGGTCAGCTATGTGAAGTGTGTATGTATGTGTGTGTTTGTGTGTGTACATGTGTGTGTACGTGTGTGTGTGTGTGCACACATGTGCTCGTACATGTCTATCAATAGCCACATCTCCATTCCATAGATGAGGAACCCGAGGCTCTGGGAGGTTAAATTTCCTACCTAAGGTCACTCCCTTATTATGAGGCAAGGTTTTAAAATACATTTAGTCCAACTCCAGGTTGCAAACTCTTTCCATGTTTCCGTGCTGTTTCTTGCTTAAATTAGAGAAGAAAAAACATACATTGCCCTAAATTTTCTCAAGTTTTGCTTTGAAAGAGTAAAACTTTATATGGATTTTTATTGGTCCAACCCACAGAATCTCAAAGGAACAACTACTAAAAAAAAAAATATTGTGACCTCATAAAATTACAATCACTTACTCACCCAACATTTACTGAGCACCTTCTATGCTGCAGGCACTACACTACTCTCTCAAGATAGCTGTTTCCTACCCTAGTAGAGCCTATAGCCTATGTGGACATCAGAAGAATTTTGGTTCTAGAAGCATGCTATGGACCGAGGAAAATCAAAGAGCTAACTGCAGAACAGACCTGTTTGGAGATTTATTACTAACCTGATGGAACTAGCAATTAAAGGCATCTTGACATTAATGTATTGGCTGTAATCTGAGAGTAATAATTGGGAGTGCCATGCAAGAGATCATATCTGAGATGGGATGGGTGGCCACTCCTCTTCTTGGGAAAAAAAGTTTCCAATAGGAGGTGGGACTTCCAGGATGATTTAATCAGAGAAAATGAGTTTGGGGGCAACTTCAGCTTTGTGAGCACCTAAACAAGCAGCTGTCTTTAGTGCAGTATCTCTTCCTTATTCTTTCCTGATTGTTTCAGTCCAAATGGAGATTTAAAGGTTATAGAATCCTTCGGTAGGAGATCTTAGACCAAAAGATAAAAATCTTGATCCTAGTTAAGATGAAAAAATAACAAATATTTTAAAATAATAACAAGCACAGCAGATCAAGACACACAGCTCCTTGGCTGCATCCTCCCCAGCAGCAGAGGTAAAGAGCAAGGGGCAATGGCAACCAAGCAATGCTGGAGTCCTGGGTTTACCATTACGCTCTCACTCATCTGTGAGAGACTGCTCAAGACAAAGCCAGGCCCTGACCAATTAGTACTTTTGGCTTCCTTGTCCTAATGCTGTAGCCTGAGAAGCAGTGGTTACTTTTCAATAGTAGCTTGAAGACTTCTTGCATTAGGCTCTCCAGAATTGATCGGGAAAAAATAAAAACCCCAGGTCTCTCTCCAATGCCTCCTGAATTGGAATTTCCAGTTCCACTTCCTAAGTGATCCTGATGAACCTGAAACTTTGAGAACTGATGTCCTAAGGGATCCCACCTACCTATGGATATCCATGATGAGAGCAAAGTCTGGAAGAGATGTAAAAGACAAGGAGGATGTCTTGCAGGAGGTGACAGATGGACACAAAGGGCCATTTCTCACGGCCATTCCTGTACTCTCCTTACAGTTAGAGAATGGTCAGTTCTGGTCATCTTAAATGGTCTTTGAATGTTCTGCAGACTCCTCTAGTTATTGTCACTTCTTCGCTTGAACCTTCCTGAGGATATTGCCCACTATGATTCTCTAGGGCCCTTTGGGCTGAGAACTTCAAAAGCCAGGGATTATTCTCAATGCTCTCCAATTTTCACGAAGAAGTTTTTAGAACAACCTCAAGCCAGTAAGTCCTGTTGGGTGAGGAGAGGCTCTAGAATCTAGACAGTAGAGAGCTGTATGTCCTTGGACATCTTCTTGTGCTTCAGTTTCTTCATCTATACAATAGGTTTACCACCAGGACCCTCCTCATCAGGGTGTTGTGGTCGTAAATAAGATAATTTGTCCAATGCTCTCAGTGTGTGTCTGGAACAGTTCATGCATGAGAAATGTTAGCTCAAACAGACAATCAGTCAAAAATCCTGGGCCCCCATGCGGAAGTGCCTGCAGCACACCTGGCTGACACAAGTGCCACCGTGGTGGGGTGGGGGGAAAAGGAAAGGTGAGCTTATTTATGAAGAAGCACATGATGCTCTGCAGAGAACTCAAAGAGCTGTGTGTGGCTGTGTGGGAGGCGAGAAGGCGGAGGAAAAGTGAGGAAGCTGCTCTAAGCCCCTGATTGTGCTGGGGTGGGAATCATGTGTGACAGGCCAAGAAAAGAAAAGAAGAAAAGTGACAAAATCATTGTGTGTGTGTCTGTCATCCTGGATGAGCAAGAGAGATGATAAGAACCCTCTAGACCAGGCTGCATCATTAGATGAAGAATTAAAAGGCTTATTATTAGGGGAAATTGATGCTCTGTGAAACCAGAGCCTTTGGAACAAAGAGAATTAGGCTGACGTTTTATGAGGCTGGGGAAGTGTGTTTCTTTCATGATCGGTTATAGGCCTTGGGGTCCTTTGTTTTCTTTTGTTTTATAGTTTTCTTGTCCTATTTTCAAGCCCAGGCTTCAAACTGAACCCTGGGCAGTCTATGAAAAAGGCTGTGAAGGGAGGCGTTCGGGAGGGGGAGGATTTCTTGCAATGGAAATACATACAATCTGTATTTCGAAGGGCTTTATTTGAACTCCTTAGAAAATACTTTAGAGGCAGGTTTCTATAATCTCATCATAAACTCTACCTTCTTTTCAAAGGAGGGAGTTCAAGGTGGAGAAGGGCATGGATGTAGCTATCAGGTTGGATTCAAACAAGGTTCAAATTAAGGTGACTTACTGTGTTATCTTGGTGAAATCACTTAAATCTTCTGAGCCTCAGTTTCCTCATCTGTTAAATGGGACCAAGACTATAACTAATCTTATAGAGTTATTGTGAGAAATAAGACAAAACAGACATGGGGGCAGGGCATAGAGCAAGCCCTCAGAGAATGGGCACTGCTCTCATACATGTCATTGTCATCACTATTCCTAAGAGGTTATGGAAGCAACAACAGAAACCAACATAAAATTAAGGAGTCCCCTGGCTTAGAATCATAGCAGCATTCAGAAAACACACAAATTACCTATTTCAACCCTAACAACAACGGGAGCCATTGCTATATTTATTTTAAGTTCCCTGTTCTTTTTGAAAAAGCAATTATTTCCAGGGCTGAAGTCTCCAGAGTCCACATCTTTAAGACACAGAATGGTATTGTTGTATCAAGACAGACAAATTTTCCCATTGCACCCGCCTCACCCCACCACAGCAACCAATTCCCAAGTCTTCTTTCTTTTCCAAAGTCGATCTCCAAAGCGCAAATGGCTCAGAAAGGAAAGCAGTTTTTGTTGTTCTTTCTCAGGTTTTCCTGTTTCCTACCCCATGAATTTGTGTTCCCACATACCAGTCTCCTCAGAACTGTGGATTACTTTAAGGACATTTTAGAAAGAAAAGAGGTGTGAGAATGAGAGTAAGTATACAGTAAATAGACAAGAATCATGATCAAAACACACACACACCCTCACTCTGAATCATTCTGTAAACTTGCTGGTGGCTGGACAACAACAAGAAGAGAACATCATGATCCTCGACCTAGACGTTCACGGTCTGGAAGGCAGAGGGAGGTAAATGATCACAGCAGTGGAGAGAGGAGGGGCACCTGTCACATCATCAGGACTGACCAATGACACCTTCTGTTGGGATTTTGGAACTCCTGTCCCATGCGCCAGCTTACTATGTACCCAGCACCCAGTAAGCTTCAGCTACATCACCCAGAGCTATCCTTAAGTACTTCCCCACCCCTCACCTGTCTCCATGTCTGAACCCCCTCATTAGTTTCATTTCAGAATAAGGGACCATCCCTTGATTGAATGTCAGTAGCCCTAAGACACAGCATCATCAGCCATGCCAAGACCACTTCCCTTAGTTCTCTTAGCAGAATATCATAGTTTATAAAACATTTTTGTGTTTACTATCCAGTGGTAGGAGAGGCAGTTTTGTCTCTGCTTTCCAGATGAAGAAGTTAAGTAATGAGCCTGTGGCCTCAAAGCTCAAAGGTAACAGAACTGGGACTTGAACCCAGGTCTTTGGACTCCAAGTCTAGTGCTCAATGAAGCCAGCCAGGATCATCACTATTTCCCAGCACCTAAGGCATGTTACTCCTTCCCCTCAAAAGTAGATACTTTGAGGTTCTATTGGAGAAAACAGACTTTGTATAGCATTAACATCCACTCTACTTTCTTCAAAGAGTTCCATGCAAGCAAGGGCTGAGAGTCCCCAGGTCCTTTAATACTCGAAGCAGAGATTACCCAGGCTATGGGCACAGGGAAAAGTCAGGGAACAGCTAGCTAGTAATAACCAGTCCCCGGGTGCTTACAATGTACCCAGCACCCAGCAAGTTTCAGCTACATCACCCAAATGTCCCTAGGCCTCACTTGCTCCCACCTGGGTAAC
Organism: Eidolon dupreanum; assembly: GCA_028627145.1. Classification (NCBI taxonomy): domain Eukaryota; kingdom Metazoa; phylum Chordata; class Mammalia; order Chiroptera; family Pteropodidae; genus Eidolon; species Eidolon dupreanum. The sequence goes on along the minus strand of CM053515.1, from coordinate 20,500,317 downwards.
TGCAGCTCCTCCCACCGTTACTTAGGGATTTCCGCCAACCCAGAGGGATAAACTTGGAAACAAGTCTTCTCATTGTTCAGTAATATTTACTACCCATGCACAAGTCCCTGTGGGAATCACCTTGTCATCTCCATGGATGCTGTGGCCTCTATTAAAACACTGTTTCCCTGCACAGGATGCTGCCTCTTAGGACCTCAAACCCTTGAGAAGTGAAACAGACTTGGGTTCCCTTGGGTTCACACTGCACCCCTCGAACTTTGTGTAAGCCCTTTCCTCAATTCTGTATTTTGTCACTTTGGCCTCTGAGCCACTGAGTGTCACACATCTCCTGAAGAGAACAGATCTTTTAGCTTGTGGCTCGAATCCCCACCTCACAGGGTCTGAGACTTAGTCCTTGAGATTAAGCAGGCTCAGGTTCCTCACAGACTTTCCACTGTCCCTGTGTCCCCATTTCTTTCCTAGTCCCCAAGGAAAAAGCTCATCCCTTCTCTTTTCGTACAAAGCCATATAAACAAATTGGGGAAAGTAGAGAATCTAGGTCCCACAAACCAATAGAATAGTGCTTGATGGTTCTGGAAAACTGACAGGTCAGGAGTAGGTCCCAACTCTAAAGTCTTAAAAATTCCCCCATAGTAACAATAGCTGTCATTTATTGAGTCTTCACATGCTTATTTATTTAAGCCTCACAGGAACCCTTTGGAATAAGGTACTATTACTGCCCTCAATTTAGATAAGAAAATGGCAGTTTAGAAGGTCACTTTCTGAGGTCACACACTCCAAACTAGGAAATGAGGAGACAAGCCCCATCTATCTGACCCCAGAACCTAAACTCTTAACCCTAATCCAACAGTGAGTGTCACCCCGCATTTCTTGTGACTCAGTTCCTCTGAGAAAAAATGACAAGGAGAGTTTAAGTATTGAGTGAGTGGGAGGGAGGAGGAGAAGCTATTCATTTAATATCTGTAATTCAGACTGCTCGTTAAGTGACAGAGGTGTCACCATGCCCCTTATCTTTGCCATCCACCTTCTAAAATAAGAGTCAGGATATATGATTTCCTCAGTGGGAAGATCCATCCTTCACATACTTAAAAACCCTGAAGATGGTGGGGTTTTTCATAAGTCACCAAAGGAGACCCTGGCCTATGGAAATCTCCTATCGTTTTCCCCAATTTTCCGCAAAACATGCCCTCCATACCTAGTAGAGAGTGCTGTGTGATAGGAGAACGTTCCAGAAACTTGTTTTTTAATCCAGGCATGCCTCAAGGGGGCATGTCATTGGGCCTAGTCAGCCTGGGCCCCTCATTTCTGTGTCTAGGTTACATGGATGTCCTTAGCAGCAATGATTTGTGGATTCTAAGCCCCTAGAACACAGAATTCCTCCTCCTCACTGCTTATGTTAGTTCTACATGCATTGAAAATTAAGCAATTATTTGGCAGAGACAAAATAAGAACCCTAGAATTCGAATTATAGCCAACTAACTATGACATCACTCCTGTCCCAAAACACAGAGGGCACTAGCAGCTCACATACATCTGGTGCTCACCATGGGCCAGGCAGGCAATGTGCTCAGTGTGACCTGGGACCACTGCATCAGGATCGCCTGGGAACTGGTTAGAAACGCCAATTCTCAGGCCCCACCTCAGACCCACGGAATCAGAATCTCTGAGGATGGAGCCCAGCAATCCATTTTCATAAGATGCCTGGGCGATTCTGACACATTCTAAAGTTTGAGAATCCTGCCTTACAATGAATCCTCACAATGACTGTGGGAGGTATAGGGACCATTAAGAACACTGGTCCCATCTGATAGAGAAGGAGCCTGTCTCAAAAATACTGAGTCACCTGGCTGAAGGGAGCAGTAACACCAGGACTAAAATGCAGGTCATTCTGCTACTCCAAGTCTCCACTTCTCTAAACGTGTTCCCTTACTGGTGAAAAGGAAGCATGACAGAGTCAGTAATACAAATGGCTATTCCCATGGAAACCAATTAAGGGTAGCTTCAGTCCAGGGTCGGGAAAGAAATTAACATCTACTGAACATCAGTTATGTGCCGGCCACTATACATAAATATCTCATCTCATTTAATTCTTACCAAAGCCCATGCCAGGTAGGCATTCTAAAATCAGATCAGGTAAGGTAAGCAACTTTTCCAGGCTCTCACAACTAAGTACACTGCAGAGCAGAACCTGAATCCTGCTTAGTCTGTCTCTAAATTCTTCACAGCATATACACGTGTCCTCATGGCAAGAAGACCAGAAAACCAGGGATGAATGCATACGCAGCAGCGAATTACATCACCCTGCTCCAGGGGTGAAAAACCACCTCGACAGCAATTGTGGGGCTTTCACAGCGTCACCTGTCAGCCCAGTCTGCTCCTCCCTCTCCACCCTTCTTACCTCTCAAAACCACGGACTGTTCTCTTTTCTCTTGTGAGACAGAGGAAGTCAAGTTCTTACTAAATTGAACATGTTTAGCCTCTTCCTATTAATTGAATAGTCATCTACCTTTTCGGGAAAGCAAGGTCCTTTAGTGGGTAATGATGCCAGGAATGGGATGAATTGCCAGTTGGAACTCTAGCGATATTCACTGAGGATTATCATAATATTATGGATGCCTTCAACCAACTCCCCACACGGAACACATACACACCCTCGAAACTGGCTTGGAATTTACCAGCAACCTTTCAAGTCACTGGCTTAATTAACTTGCTGGTTGTGTATGACATGTCATGAAATGTCTAAAATCAAGCAGCACAGAAAGGTATAAAACTTAATTCTGTTTTAACATTAACTACAGTTTCTCAACCATCATTTTGCGTGTTTTTTTTTTTAACAAGGTGCTGCTTCTTTTCACTTAAAAATACAGTATTTTCCCACTTTTGTTCATAATATCAAGGAGACATAAAATGAAACTCAGGATGTAAATATTTGTTGACATAAATATGTAAAACAGCCCCCAAATCTCCCTAGCTTAAAACTTGTCCTTGGCTCTCAGATGCTTTTATTTTATTTTTTCCTCAGGTGCTTTCAGGATGGAGCTCAGGTGTCCCAGGTTGCTTTGTCAAGCACTTGTCATCAGGTGGCTGCTCCCACTCTGTCCCCAAAGCCTGACACTCCCTGCCATATGCACTCAGCACTCAGGCTATGCAGAGTACAAGCAGTTCCCAGAAAGTCCTAGGTCCTTTCCTGTCTTTATGCCTTTGCACCTGTGGGTCTCTCAGCTTGGAATTCCCCCTCCATTTCTTTGCCAGGCTAACTCCTGCTCATCCCTCAAAACACAGCCTGGATGCCACCTCTTCAGGGAAGTCTTCCCTGACTTACAGTGGGATCTCCCAAAGCACCATGTGCTGACCCTCATGACACTATTTTTCACACTATTTTGTGATAGTCTATTTACTTGATGTCATCTTCAAAGCCAGGAGTTCAATCAAAGTATGTCAGCGTCATCAGGGCCCACCACTAGGCCAGGCATAGGGTAATTACTCAAAACATCTTTGTTGAGTAAACAAGTGAATGAATGAATGATAATCACAAAGATATTCACTTTCCCAGCTCTGGGTACACCATGGAAATGAGATATATGATTGTTCTCTTCCAACACCTTTAAAACGCTGCTTCCAACCCCAGGGACTCAAATGGTCCAACATAGAAAAGTCTCAAAGTTGCAGACACCCTAGTCCAAAACATTAGGTGAGCCCAGTGGTGTCCACCAAACTCAAGGTTCTTGAGATCCATAACGAAACCAAAGGTAGGCTAAAATCCCGAAACTGGTTCCAGTCTAAATGGTCTAAGAACTCACTTTGGTTCAGACTTTCCTGGCATAAGGCCAGTATAAGTATGTTTTGTGTGTGTATACACACACACACACACACACACACACACACACACACACACACACACACCTTTATTATTATTATAAAAGCGGTAGGTAGAAAAGAAAGCCCCACCGTGCTAAAGCTCCGCTGACAGGATGGGGGGTGTGCAGCCGGAGTTCGAGAGTTACCAGGAAGCCAGACAGGGTGGGCCCCAGCAGCCTGCGTGCCGCGACCCTCTACACTGGACCACGCGAACCCCAAAGACTCAGGACCTACCCTGGCTGGTGTCGCAGCTGGACCCGGGGCAGCTGGGGCCGCTGCCTGGCTGGACTAGAGCTGTGTGCGCTTCCTCATCCCTTGGAAGCACCGCCTAAGGTGGGACGTGTGACAGGACTGGGGCTTCATCCAGGCCACGGCCAAGACCAGCGGTGCCTACGCTCCTGAAAGGATAAGCCCGACGTGTAGCCCGGGAAGAGGAACTTCCGGTCTGCTCTGAACCGGAAGGAAGCGTTGTGTGTAGCCTTGAAGGGAGCAAGGACCTCCATGGCCGGCGCAAGATCTACAAGTTTGCGACCTCAGGGGTTGGGACTTTCCTGCTCCCGATACCCCTCCAGACATCAATTTCAGATGCAGTACCTCTGATACCCAGGAAAACATTCTGGAGTTTTGAGTGACATGGTCTTGGCTCCCTTCCCAGATGAGACCCTTGAGCCTGGCTGTGGCCCCTACACACCTGCCTCAGCTATTGCTGAGCCCCAGCTTAGACATCCCTGCTCCCTGTTCAAACTTGGAACCCCCTGGAAACCCACTGAGGCGACTGTTGTTGTCAGGGGAAGGTGAGTCCCAGCTGTGGCGTGGGAGGGGCTGGGGATGGGGTGATGCGACCCCTTACACTCTCAATCTTTCCCCTTTCGCATCGTGGCTGCCTCTGCTCAGAGTGTGAGTTCGGTTGACTGCTTTCTACCAGAGCCACCAAGTCTTCCAGCAGACTGTCTTCTGCCTGTGGGGCCTATGGCTAATGGGGTCAGAATCAGGGGGCAGGACAAAATCCAGGGGCATGACAGGCATAGGCTCCTAAGGCATGGGCTGAGCTTCCTGGTTGGATGGGGGGCGGGCGGTATCAACCTGTCTCTGTGGAGGGTGGGGCAGCAGCTCTGGGCCCAGAGATTGGGGCACTGCCACATGTACCAGTGTGGGTGAGGAGCTCCTCCCTGACAGTGGTTATGGGCTGGATGGTGAGGTCCCCAAGGACAAGAAAGGAGGCCTGTTCCACCTGGGGCCCTTAGTGGCAGATCTGATCCTCTTCATAAAAGAAAGCACATAATTGCCATGCTACACCCTCTGAATCTTAGTGGTGGAGTTGTGGCCCCAGGCCAGTCATGGTTCAAGTGTCTCATGATGGTCAAGATTGTTCCCATGTGCCTCAGGGCCCCGCTAGACATGGCGCCAATTCAGAGGTTTCTCCTCATAGGAGAGCACCATGGATCCTCACATTTCCAACAGCCACCTACTTTCCCTCACCTTGGACCAGTAAAAGGCCTACCTCCAAGACCTAGTCTGGTATATGGATTTCTAGTTCACTGGGGAGGCCCTTGCCCTCGCTCCTCACGGGTGTAGGCCCCTTGCCTCTCACCTCATCTCAACCAATAAACTAGTTCTTATCCCAGTCGGGGCGGGGGGATGTAGGGAGAGAACCTCAAACATAAACCAATGTACGATATAGACAGTAGAAGGGCATACTCTGATACTGGCTGTAATATGATTCTCCAGAGATAGCCATTGCTAAGAGTATTTTAGAGATTAATATGCAGTGAACCTGCAAGAAAAATCCAGTTCGCAGATGACCACATACAATATATTTTTTTAAAGATTTTTATTCGTTGACAAAAAGTAATAACCAAGGTTCACATAACAGATATTTTCATGGAACTTGAAGGTGGTGGAGAAGTAAAGACACTATCACAAAATAACATGAAAGGTACCATAATTTATAGCTTTTCTTGGAAAATCCAAAGATCTGCAACTCTATTAGCAATGATTAGCTGAATCTTAGTGGTGCCAGTTGCTTTCACATCGGGTGTATTTTCAAGGTTGTCGTAGTCCCTTCCTGATCCATTTAAAAAACCAGTCTGGCCCCCATATGCATTTGAGTTTGCAAACATTAATGTCTATCCTTATAAAAACCCTTCTATAATATTATATTATAAGCATTGCCTACAATCTTCTCTTTTCCATTATAACCATGCCAACACACACAACTCTCTCTACCTATGTATCCTCTGTGTGACTATATTATTGTATGTATATAACCAATCCCTTCCTGTTGAATATTTAGGTTCATTCCATTTATCTTCGATTATAAACAATATTACAGTAAATGCCCTTGCATATATTTGTGGGCATTTCTCTTAAATAAACTTCTAAATGTGAAATTACTGAATATAAGGGACCACACATTTAAAATTCCAATAGATAAAGCTGAAGCTGGTTTAGAATCCAAGCCATTTTTAGCCCCAAGCAAGAGGCAAGGAGCGGTTGAGGTTGGAGAGGGGCATTGAGAGATGAACTGTCCATCAACAACCATACTCCTATACTCCTAGTCTACCCAGAGCTGATTGTCACAAAAAGAATATTGCAAATGGAAGAGCCAGACCTAGAAGTACAAATATATTTTAGAATTCTAGCTGAAAAGTTAATTCACAGTCATAAATTGGACATGAAAACAAAATGAGCTAATTCTGGTTATATTTATGGGGTTTTCCATTTGTTACTAAACACCAAAATAATTTTAGCCAAATATATTGACTAGTCTTTATTTAGTTTTATGGAATTTCTTATTATCTAAAAAAGAAGTACCCCTTATGCTCCCTCCATTTGTTTCAGGCTTATTTCCCTTTCTGTTTCTTATAGATTAACCTGATGTTACTATGTGGAGCCTGCTTATGTTTCCAAGGTTTGGGCTCTACTGCATGGAACTAAAGTTGAAAATTTGGAATCAAAATTACAATAAGGTATTGATGAAAAAAGCCTTTTTTTAATATGATAGATGCAACAAATGGGATGACTCGAAGGTTAAGAGTGTAGATTGCCTGGGCCTAAGTCCTGATTTCCCCAAGCACTAGCTGGGGCAAAACAATAACCTCTCAAATTCTGTTTTCTCATCTGTTAAGAAGAGAGTAATCATAGGGTTATAGTTCTTTGCACAGATTCTGGCACAAAAAAAAGCATTGTTATTACTTTTTCTGACATAATAGCCAACTCCACCCCCTCTTAAAGTTCCACAGGGTACTGCAGTAAGTACCCAATAGCACACCAGCCTCTGGGCAGCTAGTCGGTGGGCTGACAGTCATAAAATGGCCAAATCAGAATGAACAACCTCTTCAGGAGAAGAAGCCAGGAGTTGGGCTCAGTTTTAAACTGTACTTTAGGTGCAGTACGATAGATAATAAGAGGCTTGGTAAGAGATTAATGGCTAACCTTTACTGAGGATTTACTGTGTCACACTCTTTGAAGCATTTTATAAACATCATCTCAGCATAGGCTCATAGTAATCCTGTGGAGTAAGTGCTGTTATTATTCCCATTTTACAGATGAGAAAACCAAGTACAGAGTGTTTAATCAACTTGCTCTAGGTCACACTCTTCTTTAATAAAATGGCACAGGCCTTGTGACTTTAGAGCTTATGCCCTTAAACACTTATGCTCTTGCCAGCTAATATCTTTCAAGTACCTTTTGTGCACCAGACACTGTTCTAAGTGCTGCCAACACATATTAGGAAGTTTATTCCCTATGGCAAGGCAAGAAGTACACATTACTGATAGCGCTTTTACGGATGGGGCTTAGAGCTTTTGAACACCCGGGGTCGCAGAGCTGTTAGTGGTAGAGGTGAGTTTCCAAAGGATGTCTGCAGACTCCAAGTCCCAAGCTTTCTCCCCAGGAATTCAGTAAGAATTCCAAACACAAATGAGTCATCCTCATCACTCAGCAAATATTTATTAAGCACTTACTCATATCAGGCACAAATGAACAGCACAGACATGATTCCTGCACCACAGAACAGAGGTTATGTGGAAGAGGAAAACAATTTATAAGGACAAGTGAGTAAATAACATATAGTATTATATAATTACTATATAATAAGCACCAATACAGAGCCTCCCTAAAAATGTCTAATTAACTTGACAACTGTCGTTTACAACTAGTTTTAGGAAAATAATTCTAATTCTTAAAAAAAAAAGGAAGACCTTTGTTTCTCACGTATTTGATATTATCCTAGAAGACCTACCTATGAAGAGAAACATCTAGGACTAATCATGGTATTTAGGGAATTACTGAGTTTTGCAACTTTCCCATCTGTGATCAAAAGTACAAGATTGTGGTTACCCATTAGCCTAGGCAAATTTTCAGCTTTTGCACAGACTTGCCCTGAGTTTAGTAAGGATTAAGGTTGTATCCTGCTCATGGTTTTGATTCAAAATATTTACTGATTTCATCAGAAAGGAAACAGTAAAGAAAGAGTAAAAAGACAGGTTAGGAGCAAAGTGCTTGATCTCAGCCCTTTTCTTTTGGAAGGCACAGTATCTGTTATGGATTAACACGTCCTTACAGCAGTTTCAGAGCTTTGCAATTTAGTTGTCTTTTTAATGACTGTCTTATCAATGTAATGCATAGGCTATTAGTGTATAGGATTTAACCATCCTCATTGTAAATGTTTCAGTAAATCTATAATGATTTAAGCTATTTTTATTATCTGTGAAAATTTATTACACCAGTGACATGTTCCTTGTAGAAAAATTCCAAATACTTGTGAGCAAAATGAAAAAATTAATGTTAACTATTAAGTCCAGGGGCCAGACATTTTGGCATACATTCTTCTATAGTCTCAATATTATATATCTATGTATCATTCATTCCTAAATAACCTGGGCTTATACAGCTTGCAAGTTTCTATATTCACTTAATTGTGAATGTTCTTCATGTCATTAAATAATACATCTCCACTATCATTTCAATAGTAAATATATATATATATATATCAAATCATTTATTTATCCACTCCCCTATTGTTGGACATTAAGGATGTTTTTAATATTACTATATATCTGTTAATTAGTATAAATTTCTAGACATGGTATTTTTTTTCAGACATGGTATTTAAGGGTCAAAGAGTAGGGACATATGTGTAAGGCTTTGGCTATATATATCTATATTTTTTTAACTTTTTATTTCAAAATAATTAAAACTCACAAGAAGTTGCAAAATTGGTAAAAGAAGTCCTTATGTATCTTTCAAAGAAAGAAAGATTGTCTAATAGACATTCCACCCCTGCCATTCTGCTTTCCTTCACATTTCGACTATTGGAAAGGTACCCAACTTTCCTCAAATCATTCTTCTCCTTGAATAGCTCCAAAGGTTTTCCAGTATCATTAGAAAACCAAAACACAGGGCCAAATTCAGCATCATGGAATCAGACAATATAGCTTCATTTAAATGTTTTTAAACATATGTCCAAATTTCTACTAGGTACTGAGGGAAGAGAGCAACAAGAGTTCAATGACAGTCAAGAGAGTCTTCATGATCCCTGCAGTTAATAATGCTTTAGATTTCCTGAACTCCCTTTGGTGGACTTAAGGGTAGTTTTATAAATGGTTGACTTTATGGCAAAGATACGGAGACCACCAAAGGGTTAAGAGCCAGTCAAATGAAATTATAACTAAAATAAATAAGTACACATGATTGACAAAAATTGTACCTTTGTTTTTTGGTTTAATTTTAAATTTGGATGAAATTATCTTAGCCTGAGACTAAGTCTTGCTTACTTGAAGGTAATTTATTTGTGATGAGGGGTTAGGGATGGAGGAGTGATATAGGGAATGAGGGAGAGACAATACCAGGATGCATTATTGCATTAGGCACCCAGTGGAAGGATGGTACTCATCCACAGAAACTTCCTAACCTTATGAAATCTCAGGACTGTCTACTCCAAAGGCTAAAAAGGGGAAGTATTTATTACCCATTAGTCAAAGATGGTCCACACTTCTGGATCCTGTACATGTGAACGTGGAGCAAGTTCCCATGGGTGTCCCACATTGCATTGTCAGAGAAGTTCTGGGGCACGAAGCAAGAGGTGTATGGCAGGGTCCCAAGGAGAGACACTGCCAGGTGACATCTGCCTGAATCTAGTAAAACTTCTTAGCCTATGTAACAGATGGGGACGAGAACATTCAAAGTGACACCAAGGAGCTATCCAGTTTAAAGTCATTATCAACAGTTTAATGTACATCTGCTCAGACATAATTTCTTAAAAATACAATTCATTCATAAACCCATTTAAAATCATTGATCAAGCATCAACCACATGCCAGTTACATATTAGATATGAATTATGAGACACGTAAGTGTCTTGCCTTGATCTTTTGGAGCTTACAGTATGTTTGGAGGAATCAGGCATGAAATAATTATAACATAATTACTGAATTATAATTCTGAAATGATGTGAAAGAGAAGAGTAGAATCATAAACCTAGTTGTGAGAATCAAGCAAGGAAGGCTTCCCTGAGGAAGTGACATTTAAGCTAAAACTTACAGAGGAGGGGTGAAAAAAGCAAAGGTAGAGGTGTAATTAGGAATAGAGGAGGAGGAAGAGTGTAACTAGAAAGTGAGTTGCAGATGGGAAGAAGAATATGAACAAATACCCTGTGGCACAGACACTTGAACTGCCCCAGTGGAGAGTGAAAGCCAGTGAGACTGGAGTGGGTGAGTGAGGGGGAGATGTGTGGGTAAGTCGAAGCAGGAGAGGTGAGCAGGAACCAGATCATGTCAGGCCTGAAGAAAAAGATTTGGATTTTTCCTACGGTCAATGGGAACCTACTGAAGGGTTTTGAAAAGGAAAACAATATGATCAGCTTCGCTTTTTTCTTTTTTACATAAATCAAGAGATACTTGTAAATATAAGCAGCAGAAGCTCATAAATGTCACACAGGTATTTAAAGAGTACAGTCTATAATCACTACGTAACAGTACAAATATAAACAGGAGTATGAGGGGGTGGAAGCCGTGGGGGTGGTGGCCTGAGTCTGGGGAGGTGTACGTAGGTCACCTTTTTGTTTATTTTTGAGGACTAGATGTTCGTCTCGTTAGATGCCAAGGTAGCATTTGGGTAAGCCAGGGTAAATCCCCATTTAAAACTCTCCTCCTTCAAAAACTTCAAAAGACATTTTCTCCTCAAATTTCCACCAAGACTAACCTCGTATGTGGGTGGCGTTGGGGACCACCTACAGGGTGTGTGATTTGAGAAATGCTAAAAGACCACTCCCATTCAGTGTAAACTTTCTCTGCCCTCCACTAGTGTCTACCATCGCAATTCTATTCCACTGCATCTTCAATTGCCAAATATGCTAGCACGGAGCAGCCCACTGACTCTATCCTGCCTTCCTGGGACAGCGCTGGGTTTTATTTTGTTTTCTCAGGAATGGGAGGGTTTGAAGCTTTTTGAGACCACTGACCAGACAGGAGCATGGAGGAGCCATGAGATTGGGCAGGTTACAGAGAGCTTGGGCTTCTTTGACTTCATCATTTTGTTTTGAGCTGGCCCTGGTATCAGCTGGTGTGTGCGATATGGACAATATGCATAAATGTGTGTGGATTTATACAACATAGGTATATGGGTATACTTATGACAGGCACTTGACTCTATAACGTGGGAAGCAATCATGGTAAGGAACACAGGGCCTAGAATTATACCAGCCTGGGTTCAGGTGGTAAGCTTTGTAACCTTAGGAAAGTTACAGCGCCTACCTCATTGGGAGGGCTTAATGAGATCATCTGTTTAAAGTCTTGGCTCTGGTCCATGGCACACAGCAAGTGCTCCATCAATGTTACTGTTAAGATTACATATGTGTCCTCATGCAAGCATGTGTGTGCATGTGCATAGAGGTGCAAATTTAGGCATCTAAGGGAGATAAAGTTTGTTTAAGAACAAGAGTGGGAAAGAGCGAGCATGTTCTCTACCCCCACAGCAGGAGTTCCGACACTGGAGCAGACCTTTCCAGAAGGTGAGAGGATGCGGGCAGCTCACAAAGGAGAGAGCTCGGCTTTACCGAGTGGGAAACAGAATAAGGGACAGCAAGGGCCTCACACTACAAGAGGCTTCCTGATGAGCATGGACTCTATAAAAGTGGAAATTAATTAGAGACAGGGAACAGAATGGGATGTGATGTTGTTGAAGCTCAAAAAACCCTCCATAAAAGGGAGATTGAAAATAAAAAGTTAAAAACCGTCTCTGAAATTGACACATATCTGAATTAGGCCTCTGCGCTCAGATGACAGTTGACTTTGCTCCATCCTAAAGCTCTCCCTTGTTTTGGGCTTCACGCATGTTTGCTTTTTCAGAACCAACATGGAAGAACTTTGAAAAACGTGAACCTCCACAATCTGTTCTCAGGCCTCCTTTTTCCCCTCTTAAGATTTGTGCAAACTGTTGTATAGAAGTGCTTTCTGCATTATAAAAGAGTGTTATTCTTATGTTGAGAAGGAAGATACAGTAGAAAAGAAAGCCCAGTTTCTAGTCTCAGTTCTGCCCTTAACTCACTAGGCAACTCTTGATCTCTGGGCACAGTTGCCTCATCTGCAAAATAAGTTGATTAGTAAATGTGGGTCATTATCTTTTGACTTCCTGCCATCTCAGTGAGGTGTAGCTCTTTTCAACCACCTCTCCTCCCCTTAAAGCTGTATCACCATGTGACATGATAGTTAAGAGCACACATAGACCACCTGCCTATTGCTGCTAGCTGTCACTCGTGAGATGAATTATTTAACCTCCCTGTGTCTGTTTCCATCTTTGTAAAATGAAGGTAAAGAAGAGAGTAGTGTATCATGGGGTTGCTAAAAGGAATAAATGAGTTAATAGAGGTAAAGTATTTAGAATAGTACTTGGCACAGATAAGGACTGCTCTGGTATTAAGTAATGTTATTATTATTATTTACTTTATTAAATACCTTTGCAACTTTATATGAAATATTTTATTGATAAATTAAGAAGTAGTAATATAAGTATTATTTGGGCTGTGAAAAGTCTCCAGTGAATGGGGGCAGGGGGGAGAGCTGGGACCATTGTTTTTCCTTGTTATAAAGCCCTTCTGTGCTTTGATTTTTCAAAGATATGTATGTCGTACCACGACACTATTTTTTTTTTAATTTAAAGAAATTGAACAGAAAGATCACTAAAGTCCACCCTCAAATCTCTAAATTCAAGGATTGACTATGATTTTTCAGGGGCAGTACTTTTAGGTGGCCAGCTTATCTTTGTTATCCTAGCTATCATTAATATCTTTGACCTTTTCAGGAAATCCTTATAAAGGTTTAAAATAAACACAATCACCTTTGCATGTTTATAACTGAGCATGTTTCATTTTCTTGGATGGGAGAGAAAATGAGAAAGGTAAACCTGTAAGTTAAATACTTGGCCTTAGGGGCTGACATATTTTGCCCCTTATAATCTGTTACATAAAGGAAGGCTCCGTAGTAAAGAGTGAACTCAAAACTGCTGCTGGCCGCCCAGCGGTGAAAGAGTTAACAGGGCTGGGTAAGGCGATCCCTTGAAATGGGTAAGGCTGGAGTTGTTAAAGTTTTCTGAGCAGTGGCAGCGAGGCTCTTGGCGAAAAGGAAGCAATTTGGAGGGAGCCCGGCCAAGCAGAGGCTCGTGCTGAGCTGAACTCAGCTGGGATTACAGGCTCAAGGTTAGTGGCCCCGTACACGTCCCCAGCGCTGACATCTTTGGAGAGTTGTCTCAGGAAGGTGAGGCGCCATCTCTCATCCTGGTGTGCCGTGTCTGCTTTGCTTCCTGGTGGGGCGACCCGCTCTCCTGCTGAACCTTCCGGGCTGCTGTGTTCATCTAAGCCTCGGCACTTGTGAGGGACAGTTGACCTATTCCCAGGCGACTTTTCTCAACTAGTGACTTCTTTTCAGACATCCAAAAGAAAACTTTCTGGAACAAGGACAAATCCCCCCCCACACACACACACCACACACACACCTGTATATGCTGCTCCATCTTGGTTTTTTCAGGTTGTAACCACAATTCAGAATTTCTATCTGCTTCCACTGAAATTAAGAATAATTGTCAATGTAATTAAACAAGCTGCGAGACTTTGTCTCGTGGGAGGAATATTGTTTTTGAGGCTATTGTCTCTGTCATTGAAAATGGGTTTTTAGTAGAAGTTTTTTGTTTTTTGTTTGTTTGTTTGTTTGTTTTGTATATTGCTAGAACAAGATGATGGGGGAAGATGCATTGTGAAGGGAATATTTCTACATCTGCATGAGATTCAGATAAACTTTTCCACATAAACTTAACTTGCCTGCATGTGCTACAGATGACAGATAAACTTAAATCTAGGGAAAGAAGCATAGTGGCTAGCTTCACAGAAATTGCTTCTGAGGGGGCTTTGACTGAGAATGGAGACTGGAGGTGGGTAAAGGACCCCCTTCAAGCCCTGGCTGGGAGAGGGGAGAGAGTGTTCCACTTCAGCAGGCTGGTTTCATCTCCCTGCTCTTGCCTTCCACACAGAGAGGCAATGAATAAGTAGTCGGTCGGTTGCTGTGCTGAGGAATGCCCCCTCGGGTCCTCCAGCAGGCGGGAGTTGGGTCTTATACCTGCTAGCACTGAATCAGAATGAGTCATTTGAAACTTGAGTGCTGGAACAAAGTACTTGCAAACTGCCTTATGAGACACTGCCTCCATGTAGGTGGGATATATCTCTCAGAGCAGTCACATTTTTTTTTTTTTCTTCTCTTCCCTTCTCCTTCAAACAGGCAGGAATTTTGACACTCTCAAGAGACCAGCTCTGCCCCCTTGGCTTAGCCGACCCTACAATGTGGACCCTGCCCCTCCAGGTCAGGACAGGAGTTTTAAAATAAGATGGATGATGTGACGTTACTTGATCTTCTGGCATGCCCCGTGTGCTTTGAAAAGCTCGATGTCACGGCCAAAGTCCTCCCTTGCCAGCACACCTTCTGCAAACCATGTCTCCAGAGGATTTTCAAGGCCCACAAGGAGCTGAGGTGCCCCGAATGCAGGACCTTGGTGTTTTGCAGCATCGAGGCGCTGCCGGCCAACCTGCTGCTCGTGCGTCTTCTGGATGGTGTGCGCTCGGGCCAGAGCTTGGGGAGAGGGGGCTCCTTTCGCAGGCCCGGCGTGCTGGCCTCACAGGACGGCAGGAAAAGCAGGACTAGCCTCAGAAGTCTGCAGTCCAGCCCTTTCCGGCTCGTGCCTAATATCAGAATCCACATGGATGGGGTAAGAAAGATCTTATTTGTTCATATCATGCCCACTTGGAGGTTAGATTTGTGTGTGCCAGCAGTTAGATTATCTAGCTATGTTTCAAAGAGGTGCTGCCAGAGATTCCCCAGATATAAGTTTCTGTGGGAAGCAGTCATTTAACTGAAATTTGGTGGATTCCTGATCCACCAAAATCATTCTTAGAATTGTTCAATCTTCCTTGGTTTTTCCTGCTTCTTATCTGAAAAGTAGTAGGAAAAGGAAGGCCTTCTTGATTATATTTTTGGTCTTTCACTTCTGCTGTTCTGAGGCCAACCCAGTGCATGGAAAATGCACGAAGGATGGGGAAGAGAGAGAAAACAAACCCAACTGCTTGTCTCTTTGGGATCTCTGAGAAGTTTCCAATAGTCAGGTTTTGTTTGAATTTCACCAAAATCCATTTTTCCACCCCCAGCCTCAGTCATAAAGTGCTATTATGACAGTGTTCATTCATAATTCATTCAAAGCTATCAAGACACTTGACGCCCAAATAGCATGCCGGAGGGAAGCGTGTATGTGGGTGAACTGATTGATAGGAAAGGCTGGGCTCTGCAGTACAGCAGATGTGTACAGGAGCCCCGCAGATGTGTCTTACTTTACAAAATAAATAAAACACACATAAACTGCACATTAGCGGCTGCAATGAAACAAACGGCCCAGTAGAGCCACATGGTCTATCACCCAGTGATGCTTTGGGTGTTTGGACAGTGTGATCACTCTGTCCAGCCATGCAGGCACATCCTGAGGATTTTGTCCAACCTGGCTGTGAGCCTTATTGAGGGAAGCTGTGTAAGGGCACGTCTCGAAAGGAGGACGTGGTCCTTGTGAGGCCAGCAGGATTATTGCACTGTCACCCCAGGAGTCGGTGTGCCAAAGTGGACATAGTGAACTGTGGCCTGGGTCCTTGGCATACTTAGAAAGTCAAAGCTGCATTCTGTGAAGTCTTACTTAAGCGAGCTTTGATACTG
The DNA here is from genome assembly GCA_028627145.1 of Eidolon dupreanum. Lineage (NCBI taxonomy): Eukaryota > Metazoa > Chordata > Mammalia > Chiroptera > Pteropodidae > Eidolon > Eidolon dupreanum. The sequence goes on along the minus strand of CM053515.1, from coordinate 20,484,220 downwards.
GCAGCTGAGTCCCAGGACTCCAGGCTCTGAAGAGTAACAGTGGTGGGAGACCTTCCGGATTCCTTCCCAATGAGGGAGAATGGGCTTGTGATATGCGTTCAGGACAGCTTTCTAAAATATTCACCCCATCTTTGGTTCACTGCACCTTCAGGCCACCCGTGCAGTAGGAGAGTGTGGAAACATTCAGAAATGAGAGCGGGAAGAAGTGGGGCATTGGTGTGATTTCTTCACTGCAGACTTTTTATTGCCATTGTACTTAGATGTGTGAATACATTCCAGAAAAGGGCTTGGCATTCTTCTTTTAATGCTCCCTATTAGCCCTAGGTCTAGCCATCAGTCAGAATCTACAGGCTTGGAAAAGGCAGGATGGGGGTGGGGTAGCAAACTTCTCTCACACATGTCTTGTTTATAGAGAATGGGCTCTATCTCCAGCCAGCAAATCTCCCTTGAATTCCTAAGACCCAGCAACCTCTCCCCTCCCCCACCCTGCAGAGTCTGACTTCCCTCCTGATAGAGTATCATTACTCACTAAGAAAATGTTGCCAGACTGGGAGGAGGCAAGTCCCTTACCGCCTTTGGGTATTTTTGTTCATGTTTTCATCTTTCTCCATGTGGCTATGTTGCTAAGGAAAAGAAGCAACTAATGGATCCACAGCTACCAAGTTTTTGAACCCTAGGCTATTCCAGGCCGCTCCTGGACGGGGTTGTGGGGATGAGAGCTAGTCATACGTAAAAGACAGCCATTAAGATACTGCATGTTCCTGGAACTCTTTCACAGGGACTTGTAACATCAGACCAAGGTGCCAGTGATGGCGTTGTGCCCATCCCCCAAGCCTCGCTGGACCAAGTCTTGTCCATGAGGCTGAAACACAGAACCAAATCCCTTTGCGCTCCTGCTTTCAGGCAGGACCTGGTCTAGTAAAGATGCCCTGCAAGGGAACAGAGCTGGCAGCCACCCCCAACCACCCCTGTTTCCTTCATTTCCTGAGCCTGCCTGCCTTAAGGGGCCTCATCTCATCCCTTTTGCCTCTCTCAATGGGGACATGAACAAACCCATTCCTGGATGTAAATATGGCTGTCATTCTGCAACCTATTCTCCTCCCCCCAGTATAGCTATCTTTCCTGTAAGCGTGAAAGCAACTGTGCATCCCTCAATTCAGAGAACTGAGGATCGTCTGGGATGCTGCACTCCGTTCTGAGTCAGAGGAGTAGACTTGTATCCTCAGCCAAATCTTCACCAAGTTACTTGCCCTCTCGTCCTCAGTTTACCCAGTCTAGTCAACAGTTAATAATACTCACTACTCACCTTCCTCCGGGATAGTGTGAAAATTATCTTCACAATATACACGTGTCACTTTAGAAAACATATGCCATGTAATGCATATGCATTACATAAAATGCAAAGCATCATTATCATTAATTTGAACTTGCTGTATGACTTTGGGCATGCCACTTAAGTTTGCTGGGTCTCAATTTAAATTTCTGAAAAATGGGAAAATGTATTGTAAAAACAGGCATTGTGAGGCGTAACTAATTAGTGTTTGCAAAGCACTTGGAGATCTTTAGATGAAAGGCTTTTGGAAGATCATGATCACAGTAAACATTATTATTGACTGTTTATTGTGCCCTGCTGTGCATGAGGCATTCTACAAAACATGGGAGAGTGTAATAGGTATTATTATTGAACTTGAGTCTATGATGAGTCCAGGCCAGGAAAATACTAAGTATAAAGTACTCCCCGGGGAGGGCATAAATAACCTGTTGTCACAGGGTACTATTTTGTAAAACACTTCTTCCAGAGGACTTGATATTAACCTAGCACCCTGAAAGTCCATGAGCTCTTTAAGTCCAAAGTCTGTTTTGCTCACCTAGGCTCCTCTAATGAACAAGCTCGTTGAGATCTTTTTGTAGCTCAGAGAGGCCTGGTGCTTCCTGTACCAGCCAGTGTGCCAGGGTGGGACCAGTAATCACACTTCATGGTACCAGCCCCAGAGAGAAAAAATAGCCCATTGTGCCTACCCATCTAAAAACCTCCCAAGCCTATTGTGTAAAAAGAAAACTTGAGAAATGGCTGTAGGTTTCTACAGCATGCAATTAATGTCAAACCAGCAGGTAAGATCAACAGACTCCTGGAGAGCTCTGGGCAGTGTAAATCCCACTGGTTCTTCTTTCCCAGACTGCAGTCAGGCCAAAGGAACCTTGCAAGCCTTTGAGAAGATTATGGACTCCTGGATAGCTGATCTCTCTTCCTCCTTATTCTGTTGCCCTTTAATAATATTTCTGAATTAAGATGGGCAGTAAAGCAATAAAGCTAAGTGTTTGTGAACTTAGGTTTGAAAGCTATCAGAATTCAAAATGTTCTGCCCCTCAATAGTTGTGTAATTTGGATGAGTCACTTAAACTTCAGGACATCCAATTCCCCATCTGTAAATTGGGGAGTAATACCTACTTGAGAAGGTTGCCGTGAGAAATAAATGAGATGATTCATGTCAATTAGCTTAGCACAGTGACTGATTCGGATTAAGTACTCAATAAATATTGGTTGTTATTGTTATTGAAGTAACTCAGCACTTTCCAATCTAAATTACACGCCCTCTTTCACTCCTTTAATCATTAATTGGGGTGTCCTCCAGAGATGGTCCTTGGTACCCTGATTTCTGTCTTGTTTTGTTTGTCTCCAAATGATCCATGGCCATGATTCACGTAAGTTGATTCTAAGAGGAAATTGGTGAGCCACCTTCACTTCCCCAAATAGCAAGCTCAAAAGAGCAAAATACGGAGGGCAAGAACCTGGTCTACTCCCAAGCATCACCAATTCTTCATTAACTTCTATCTTTCCTTTCCCCTGCCTCTCACTATCCCTAACACAAACGTGGCCACCCTGGGTCTTGCAGGGCCGGACTTTCTCCCTTCTTTATGAAGCATCGGGCCAACCACATACATTCCTGTCTCACTTGCCTGATCTCAGCAAAGACACACCTGCCACCTCCAGCACACAGACCACGTAGCTGTGTCCTAGAAACTTTTTCGGCTGGTGTTGCAAGCAACCGAGGGGGAAAAATGAGGTCAGAACACACATAGGGGAACATGAGACTAGATAGAAACCAGACGGCATCCGAGCCCCATTTCTGGGTCTCAGCTGCTGTGTCCCGCAGCAGAGTTATGACACAGACATTGTTTTTTGCTAAATTTGCAAGAGAACTAAAACCATCCTAAGCCCCTGAAAACAGCAGGCAGGTGCCACCTGGGTCAGCTAGGACCACATGAGGCAGGTGAAAGAAAGCATAAAGGCAGGAGCTGGGGTTAAGAAGTCAGGAGATCCAGATGGTTCTCCAGTTTCACACACATTTGCAAACCTTTTAAATAACCACATGGCCCCAAATTTGCTCTTCCCCTAACCTCTCTCATTATGCCTCCTTTTTAGTGACAGTCCCCTTCCTTTCATTGAATACTGTAGTGTTTAAGAATTGTGGTCAACTTGAGCTGGGTTTGTACTGGGATTCAATTATTTGATAGCCATGAGGCCTTAGGCAAGTCATTTAACCTCTCTGACCTTCAGTTTCCATACTTGTATAATGGAGATGACAATGGTATACATATATCATAAGGCTATTGTAAAATTAAAATGAGACAATGTATGTAAAAAGCTTAGTACAAGTGCCTGGTACATAACAGATGCTAATAAATGTTAGCAACAGCAAGTAACCGAACAATAACAGTAGAAGAGAAAGGCTGCTGGCGTTGGATTTGGAGTTCTTTTCATCCACACATAATCATGCAGAGACCTCCACTAAAACGTAAGCAAAGGGGCTAGCAAAAAAAGGGAGTTTTTGAAAAGGCAAAATTGTAGTGATGGAAATGGTGGTTTTCCATGGTCGCTAAGAGTTATGGGTTGGGAGAGGATATGACTATAAAGGGATAACTTGAGGGAGATTTCTGGAGTAAAGGAACTGTTCTGTATCTTGATTGTGGTGGCAGTTAAATGACTCTATATATGTGTTAAAATTCATAGAAATGTATACCCAGAGAAAAAAAGTTAAATTTTCTTGTATGGTGATGTTTAAAATAGTATTTAAAAAATGAAAGGGAACTCTTGTATATTTCTTTTAGTCTCTGCCTGATTTTCACCTGGCCCACTCTGATTGCCCTCATCTCTGTGTATATTGGGGTCACTGCTATTTCTGAGAAGGACTTTGCCATCATTTAAATGATCGGGGTAATTTCTGCACGGGGGCTCCTCTCTGTTTTAGTGAGCCATCGTTACCTGCTTCAGCTTTCTCATCAGATAAAGGCGTGTGGCCAAACAGTGGATAAACACAACAGCTCAGCCTCCATGGAATGGCTTAGGCAGTTGGGTGGAGCAGGGGGTTCTCTTTACTCAACCTCAATTATCCACCACGTGCACTGGGGGCATGTCTCCTAAGGGGTGGTGCAATGCGTGTTTTTGTGTTGTTTCGTTTCCTCTTAGGAAAGGTTGCTTGCCACATGTCCCTTCATACTATAAAGAGATTATAGATTGAGGGAAAGTGCTTGTTCAGCCCTTGACTCGGAAAGAGTGTCCTCATCCATCCCATTCATACCTTTGGGCTTAGCTGGGACCAACTCAAATACAGCTCCCTTCAATTTCTTAATCGTCTCTCTTTCTTTCTCATTTTGTAATTCACGCTTCTATATTAGACCAGTCTTTCACAAAGTGTATTATTTAAGCTATTAATTGATGTTTCATAAAGCTCCACAATCAAACAAACCTGAGATTAAAATATCTAAATTTTTTTTTTTGCTGTAGGACTTCTCAGAACTTTTAGCATGCTAGTGAATTGTGAGTCTCTAAGTGGTAGATTATAATAAAAATGTTTCCCAAATTTTTATGACGGTGGCACCCCCCCACACACACTTTTACAAGCACCTTGAGTAACATTAATTTTCCATGGGACAAATTCTGGAAGATTCTGTCTCATGCTAATGCAGAGGTAACTGAGCCCCCAAAGAGAACCCCTATTGTAGTTACAGACTATTGACTCATTCTAAGAAGAGTTTTAGGCAAGTTCTTGCCATTAGAAGATATTTTTGGAAAACTATTTGAAACTGCCTATCGCCACCTTCTGCAGTACTTATTCAGCTCCAATTGGTAGTGTCCAGCTATAGGTACACGGGAATCTACACAGCAAAGTCAAGATTCTTACCTTCCCAATGTTTAGCATCTAATGGTAAAACCAACTATTCCATATATCTATATCTATATGTATATCTATATCTATATCTATGTGTACATATGTACATGTACACACATGTATACACACATGCATGTATATATAAATACTATCCATTATAAGATGTATCATTTAGTTATAACTCTTAAAAGAAAAAATATATTCACTGTAAGATACATTCAATTTTAGAAACATTAAGATGTGAAAAAAGGAGTGTCTTTCTAAAGAGTATATATTGTCTGATTCCATTTATTTAAAATTCTAGAAATGACAAAGGTATAAACTATAGTGATTTGCAAGGTAATGCAAATGTTTTATGTGATGGTACCTAGGTTTGCCTAAATTCATAAAACCATACAATTAAAAAGAGTGCATTTTTGTATGTAAATTACAACTCAATAAAGTTGATTAAGGCAAAGAATTCTTAGACTAAAGAAATGATGGCTTGTGAAAACGTCAGGCAGTAAGTCGGTTGAGTTTGAGAGAATGAAACCTGGCCAATGAAAAGAAACTTCCTGGAAAAAAATAGGTGTTTTAGTGGTCAAGAAGGACATGGTCAAAGATCTGAAAGGCAGGGTCTATTCTGGGCATGTGAGTGCTAGGAAAGGTGGGACAGGATGTGGAATAGAATGGAAATTGCAAGAGGGAAGAAGGAAACAGATGGAGAAGAGACTGGGTGCCTGGATACCTGCTTCAAAACCACTACTGGGAAGGCACATGTCAGTAAGAAAGTCTCTCTATAGCCGAACTGGTTACATGTCACCACGTGGCCCAGGAGCTGTATCTACCTGATAGATTCAGTGCAGCCAAGCAAGGCTGCTCCAGGCGGATGGTGGAGCTTACTGAGTAACTGAGGAGCAGCCTCCTCCTTACCGGAACAGTCATTTTTCTCCACTGAAATAGTCAGGTTTCCTGATAACCCTAGCACACAGGAACACCAGTCAGCGACTCCAAAGTTAGTGACAGAACATAGGCAAGGAAAGACAAGTCCATTCGACATGAGAAGCTTCCTGCAACTTGGGTCTGTGTCGGTCCCCAGGATCACACCACTCCAGATCTCCAGCTTGGAAGCTAGAGCTGCTCCTAAGTGCCTGCTCTATGCCAGGCTCTGTCTTGAAAGCTCACACATTATTAGCTCATGCCAGGGATGCTCACAGGACTCAAACAGTAGCTGAGTTCACCTCAGATCTCTCTCATTTCTCCAATCTTTTTTCCAAGTACAAGGAGAACAGGCTACTTGGCTCATCTCTCAATATGGTACTTGGGAGTACCCAGCCTACGACTTGGCCCATATTAAGAACCTCAAAATATTTTTGGAATGGATGAATAAATAAATGAACATGTTCATGTCTCTGGTACACTTCATGGAATCATAGACTAACTCCTCATGATACAGAAATGAACTCTTCGTGAGTCAAGCCATTACAGAGCTATGTAAAGAATGAGCAGTATGTTGTGTTAGGCATCAAGTCATGTGGTGACTGAAATACTCCAGATGTGAATTACCTTATTAAATACCTTTTTTAGTGACAGCTAGTACTCTCCTGAAAACACAGTGGGCCAGGTTCAAAACCACTTAGCTCATGAATTGCTAACCGTATGAAGATAGTAAATGCCACTCCATTTATGGTTAAACTACGTCAGACTCCACAGATTTCAGATACTGCTTTGATCTTGGGGGAGACACTTCATCTTGAGTTAATTGACACTTAATTACATGGATACCAGTGACAGATAGGAAGAGGCTCTGAAAGAATTTGCCACTGAGTTATGAGCTGAGTTGACCTGGCCTCCTGTATGAAGGGAAAGCAGCATTTCAGGTAGGAACATGGCCCCTGAACCTCTCATGCTGCAAACATACATCACATATATATGTAATATATATAACATAAAATTTGCCTCGGTGGCATTAAGCACATTTACATTGCTGTGCGATCATCACCACTATGCACCTCCATAACTTTTCTGTCATTTCATACTGGCTCTCTACCCATTAAACAATAACCCACCATTGCCCTCTGGTACACATATATTTTTTTAAGGTAATAGTTAATATAAAGCTGTATTATACATACATTTTCTGTTTTAGTATCATTTGAAATATATGTATGCCAATTTTCTGCTGCTTCTGACCTTAAACTTCCAATGAGATAAGTAAACAAGATAACGCTGTGATTCAGAACAAAGGCTCTCGGTTCATGTGTCCTGGCTGGCTATGTGCTTCTGGGCAAGTTACTTAGGGACTCTGGGCGTCATTGCTATAAAACGGAAATAGCAAGCTCACCTCATAGGCTCATTGGGAAGATTTAATGAGGTGATGTCCTATAACATGCTTAGCACAAGGTCTGGACAAAGCAAGCTCCTAGTAAAGGTTAACTGCTTATAGTCACCCAGGCAGGTTAACCTTTTAAAATAACTACCACCCTTAGTGCAGTTGGACAGCTATTTTACTGTGATATAGACATGGGGGTAACAGTCATCATGGCAGCATTGGAGGATAAATCAAGATAATTTTTGTAAAGTTCTTAGCACAGGGCATGACATTTAGTAAACTCAGTGACAATAAATGTGCGGCATTGTTATTACTATTTTTGACGTCTCATTCATTCAACAGACATGTACAGGATACCTTTTATGTGTAAGACCCTTTGCTGAGTTCCAATGAAGAACAAAATTAAGTAATACATGATTCATGCCCTCAGAGAGTCATGGTCTTTTGAGAGACAGCCATGTAAACTAGTAGTTATGATGCAGTTAATAAATCTTAAACAAAGGACTCAATATGTGTTGGGTACTGGGTAAAGCACTTTGACCTACAGAATCTCACTTAACTTCTACAAACCACTGACATGGGTGCTACTATTTTCCTTACTTTACACATAAGAGATCTGTGCTCAATAAATGTTAATATAAGAAAAGAAAATAGAAGAAAATGGTTACATATCAAAATTTAACATCCCCGTATTTGTGTTCAGGGTAGTTATTGAGGTTGCACTTTTAAAAAATGCCAGTGCTCTGAGGCCTCATTATCTAGGCATTCACAGAAACCCATGGCTTTGAGGACTGCAAACCTCGGTATAAACTGGGAGGCACATCCATTGGGCGGTGAGTCCTAGTATCTTGGTCCTAATGCTGCTAGTTTTGTAAAATGTGCCTTTCAGCCACCATCCCTTACTCAGCATGGAAAGCCAAGAGAAGAAGTGAGAAAACTTGGACCATTTGCTGTTACCCTTCCCTCAAAGGCTTATAGGAAAACTTTAGCCTGGAGACAGGAGCAATAAGGCAAATATCCCCGGGTGCCTGAAGCAAACCACCCCAGCAAAGTGTGTCAGCCAAACTGCCAGTGTTGGAGAAGGCCAGAATGAAACCATTCACCTAATTGGGAAATTGGCCCACGTGGCTGACAGCAACCCACCTTCAGGTCTCATTGTAGCCTTCAGAAGTCAGCCTTCTGTCTCAAATCCCAAGACAAGGGCCATAGTTCCTCAGGTTCCCAGAGTCCCCAGTGCTACCTTCCGGCCTCCACAGCATGCATAAGCTCCATGATGTTAAGGAGGTGTCCTGTGTCTTCTGTACGTGGCACAGTAACTGAAACGCAACCAGCATTCAATAAATATTTAATTACCGAATGCGTAATGTTCACCATACTGCAAGAAACTGTAGTTAGATTTAGCAGCTTCATGGCTGAGGAGCTCCTGGTGTCTTCCCTGAGGCTAGAGGAAAGGAGACAATCCAGCCATTTTGTCCCCAGGATCCCTTCTAGCCCCTCTCCTGTTGACAAGGGTGTTTCTTGACTTAAGGCCAGGTGTGTTAGCAATGACATGTAGGTGCTCGCAGGGGATGCAGAGGTAATTGGGAGGTGAAAAAAAAAAGAAGTCAAACCAGAATGGAGAACACTAACTGACTGGCATGCCGCAGCAGCCCTCCAAGCAGGTTGCCCTGGTTTTGCAGAATTAAGGATGATATCGCCACACACATGGAACTATTTCAATCGGTTGCCAAGGCAATGCAGCAGATTCAGTGGGCATGGCACAGGAATAGAACTCCACAGAGCCTTGTTCAGGAAGGGCGTTCGGCTGTGATTTTAGCAAGCTGCCTGTACATGAGAAAGAAAAGGCTGCAGGGATTCTGGTTTGGGACCTTTGCTTAATAGAACAGGCAGAGAAATGGAGGGGCAGAACAGAAGACTTCCCTTCCTAGCTCTCTGGGAAAGCAGGAGAGGTTATCTTCTGGATCCCAAATTTCTCCTTGGGGTGGTGAATTTCCATGGATGAGGGAAATCCAAGTAGATTGGCTCCAAGCTTGAAGGAAGGGGAAATAGGCTGATTAAAGAATGGAGAAGATGGCATGGTTCTCTTCCTCTTGAGAGTTTATCAAAAAGATCCAAGATGCAGGAACCTGCATTTAAACAAAAAGATTTCTCATTCTCTCCCTTTTCTTCCTTTTGTATCAGAAAGGAAAAGAATTTGCTATTAGACCTGCTTTTTATTGTTTTGTTTTTTGTTTTCTGAAGTTTTGAAATACTAGGACATTTTTTCACAAGCACAAAACTTTATGACTGAGACATCCTGGGTTTCTTAACTTCTCTGTTCCATTTACTATCCCAAGGACCAAAGAATCAAACAAACTTCATCACATGGAGTACATATCCCGATTGCTTGGGCAAGGAAAGAGGGATCAGGAAAGAGAGAAGCAGAGAGGAGGTGGACATAATTACTAATCAACACCTTAATAACTACTACTATCACATAGCACATAACATGTGCCAGACACTGGGTGAAATAAGCATGGTTTCCTTGAATCTTCCCAACAACCTTTGGAGGTCCAAGGCATTATCCCACTTTACAGATGAGGAAACTGCTCACAAGTGGCAGAGGTAGGATTTGAAGTGGGTCTGCCTGCATCCAAGGACTGGGCTCTTAACCAGATCAGTCAGGTCAGTCAAGACAAATACAGTGTTCCCTTGGAGGCTGATGGAGCCCTGTACTGCCTGCCATTGCTGGTCAGCCACTCCAATGTTCATAAACCTACAGAGCATGATGTAACCTGTAGCCAATCTAACTCCATGTTGATGATATGCTATGTCTTAACTGGGTGCCAGTTGGTCAGAAATTTAAGGATGTATGTAGTCATCTTCAGGTGACTAGGGAGAGAGACAAGAGAGGGGGAAATAGAGTCAGAGCAAGGAGGAAGGTAGGGAAGGAAAATGCCAGAAAAGGAACATGTGAAATCTAGACAGAGGCAACAAAAACCAGGAAGGAAGAAGGAGAAGAGAGAGGAAAGCTGAGGGAGGAAGCAAGTATTCCAGAGAAGAATACTTGGGGAGATATGTTATCAGGAGTCATGACCAGCTCTGATCCAGAACTTGTCTGCTTTTCCTGAAATGTAAACAGAGCCAAAATGAAATATTTACGTTCCATTTCTTTTGGGAACCTGTCACCTGGATAGGCAAAACTGTCCGTTAAAGGTAGGGAAAAATAGAGCCTGAAATTCAGGAAAGTCAGCTTCTAATCCTGTCTTAGCTGAGAACCAATCATGTGATATGAAATGTATCTGAGTGTTTAATAAATGTTAGCGATTACTACGGTTGTGGGAAAAGTCCCAGAGTCACTGAGTCTCAGGAGTTTAGCATCTGAAGTTTAAACTGTGTGCTCTTCATATTTTACAAAATTTGCAAATGATGCAGAAGTATTTCCATTTATGTTTTTGAGGAAAAAATATATATACATGTAAAGGTTTTCTGAAAAATAGCTAACATTTTTGAGCCCTTACAGTCTTCAGAGGCCTATGTTAAATATTTTACCCACAAAGCTTATTTAATTCACAGAGCAACACTATTTTACAGATAAGGAAACTGAGGCTTGGGAGTACTGAGTAGCTTGGCCGAAGTTGCCCATGTAGACTAACTCAAGCCCACATTCTTGACCAACACGTTTTGCTGGTTCATCCTGAAACTCCATAGCCCTGCCTCCCTTATGCCAACACATGGTACATATCCTTTTTTATTTATTAACATGGCATTATTAAAATTAATTTCTCTCAAGTCATGTTACCTGTGTAAATCTTGTTACCTCAGAATTACATAGTACCAACCACACATGCAGGGACCAAGTGACTCTTCTAATTCCTTTGTAGTGTAGAATCTCACACTTCAAAGAGCAGTTTCCCAAGACTCAAGGGAAATCTTTACAGAAAGACAGAATACCACTAAGGCTACAGTAAAAGAAAAATCTTTCAAATGCAAAGCTAAAGGTATGAAAACTTTGAGCATGGAAAGAGCAGCAAGATGCTCCAACTTCATGGCTGTTGTTTTCTAGAAGCACTTTCTTATGCAACCATTTGCTCAATTCTACCTACTAGTTTGGTTTTGTTTTTTAACATTTTAAATTATTTCTGAAAAATGGAAAAGCGATTACTAGGTCAAAGGATGAATCTTTTTGAGATTCCTGATACATAATATTAACTTGCTTTCATCCATGTTTGCCAAGAACTTTTAGTTGCAAGATGACAAGAATCCACCACAAGCTAGCTCAAACAAAAGTGGAAATTTGTTAGCTCCTGGAAGGGGAAGTTCAGAGTTCAAGCTGGTCTCAGGGCTTTTAAGAATCCAAATTGTCCGTCAGATCACTCTCCTCCATCTTGACTCCTCTTTCTATGTACTGGTGTCATACTGTCCAGTTGCAAATGACATTCTTCATAATGTAAATTGAAGAATGTGCATCCCTCAGAGTTCTTAGTCTCAAACAATAGAATTCACTGCAAAAAAAAAAAAAAAAAGATTTAGGAAGAAGAAAAATTAATTTAAAAAAAGTATTAGGTAGTTCACAGAATTTCTGATTTGAGGCCACCTTGCCAAGAGCAATGCCCCAATGACCAAGTGCTGACTTCCATGGCTGACCCTGCTGGCACTGAACACACAGGCCTCCTTTGGCCCCAGTCCTGCTGCTGCAGTTGGAAGGAAGTCAAACTTGGTTAGCCTCCACCACCTTCCCACAGAGATGGAGACGAGTCCTTTCTTGTCCTGTCTTTGTGTCACTAACTCGCAAGTTGACATGTAAGTCAGGTCCTTATAATTG
>CM053515.1:20405639-20471434 GCA_028627145.1 Eidolon dupreanum | reverse complement strand
TTTTTATTGTTGCATCTTCCTATCCCAAAATCCCAAAACAGCAGTTACATTTAAACTCTACTTACAGCAAAAAACAAGAGGTGAGCACATTGCAGAGACTTGCTCTTGTCAATTCTGATCGTGTATCCTTCACTCATCTACATCTGGGCTCTACTCAGCTCTCACTAAAAACGCAGCAGTAGAAAGATATTTTCTTATGTGTTCTGAGAATAATTAAATGAAGTGGTGAACTCATTTTTGAGGCTTTTGTTATTTTTGACAAGGCTATTCAAAAAGCAAAAACTAGTAAAACCCTATTTCAACCAATTCTAATTTTTCAGTTTTCCTCCCAGAAGTGGCACTGCCCAGTTTTGTCAGGGGTGTTTACCCTGAGACTAGGTCTGATTCTGTAGGTAGCCATCCAGTAAAGAGCGATGTGAGTTTACTTGTTTATCTGTGGCTATACTGGTTCTACAGCAATAGACAGTTGACATGCTGTTACAAATCATCATACAACTGTTTTGCGCAATCATTACTTTGCTATCTAGAGCCATCATCGTTTTGTACTAAGGTGATGGCAGCCTTCTTTTAAACTAAGAGGAGAAACAGAAAGTGGAAGTTCAATTGTATTCATTTCAACACACATTGCCTTTTGCACAGAGAGTATTGAGACTGGGCACGGTGGGGTTTTCAAAGTTGAAAAGAACTAAGACCGTCACTGTTTACATTAACTACTCTAAGTGTCATTCATCCTTTCAACAGATATTTATTCATCAGCCACCACATGCCAGGCAGACTGCAAGGCTTAGAGGGGTTCAGTGGAGAAAAATGTAGAGGCAGCTTCCTCTTTTAGGAAGTGTGCAGTCTCATCAGAGAAATGTTAAGTAGTGAAACACACAAAGAAATATGTAATTTTAAGGCATGATTGGAAATTAGAAGAAAAAAAGCCTGAGAGCTCTGACCTATTCTTGAGGAGGGGTATTTTGGACAACATTTGAGGAGGGAGACATAATTAAAATGAGAGATCAAAAAAGGTACTTCCAGAAGAAGTAGGGGATACGTCAGGATGAGCCAACTAAAGAGTGGGCGGGAATACTGAGACAGAGAGAGTCCTCGTGCAAATGTCCTGAAGAGGGGAGAATGAACCATTAGAAGACGAGACCTGGGCCTTGCAAAGAAGGGGAGAAGAGTCACAGGGGAAGGTTGAGGGAGGCAGGGACCCAATCAGCTTTTAATGACAACGGGAAGCCACTGAAAAGTTTTAAATGGGAATGGTATGATTCAATGTACATTTTTTAGAGACTAATCCGGCTGCCCTGGTGAGAAGGACAAAGTGGATATGGGGAGACCTAACAGGAGAGGATGGCAAAGAAAGATGAGGATGGCAGTGGAGACAGAGAGAAGTGATGTATATGAGGTATATTTTGGAGACTCAATTCCCTCAACTGTCAAGTGGAATCAATAACACCTCTATCATGGAGTTGTGAGAATAAAGGAAGATAGTGAGTGTAAGGAGTTTATAACAATGCTTGACACATTGTAAATGCTCAATAACTGTTAGCTACTGTTGTTGTTTTCATTATTTTCAGACCAATGGGAGTGACTTAAATAAAAACTCTCTTCTCTATTGAGAACCCTCTAGACAGGGGTTCTAGTTCACAAGAATTAAAATACACATTCTATATCCAGCACTGTATCAAGGGCTGGGGCAACACGAGAGACAGATGAGTTCCAGCACTCAAACAATCCAAATTTTATGGATGGTAATGAAGAGATGATAAGATGGATACTTATGAAACAAATAGAACCAATTATTTTATAAATAGAAACTTAAAAACCCTTCAAAGGAATAAGAACTCTTTAGCTTTTATACTTTAGGCGAAAACGTGCCAACTGGAAAAATGATGTTATAACAGAAATCTTAGTATGTGCTGAATACTCTTTAAGATTCCTGTTTAGGCAGCTGCCTCAAAACAAAATGTAAAAAGCAAGTTGCAGAAACTATATGTGCTACATACATATTTTTGTTAAAAATTGTTTACCCATGTGTTTGTATGTATATGTGTTTTTATATACACAGAAAAAATTTAAAACATTTTTCTAATATAAATGTAGTATGAGCCACATATATAATTTAAAATTTTTAGTAGCCATATAAAGAGAAAGATGAAATTAATTTTTTAAAATATCATTTCAACATGTAAAGAGTAGGAAAAATATTAATGGGATATTGTACATACTTTTTTCATACAAAGTCTTTGAAATTCATTGTGTATTTTTCATTTACTGCACGATATAATTGACCACATTTTACGTGCTCAGTAGTCATGTGTGGCCAGTCACCACCATATTGGATCATACAAATCTGGAAGCATCTATGTTAAACTGCAGGTGGAGATTATCTTGACCAGGAAGTCAGGTAGAGGAAAGAACAAAAAAATGGAGTTAAATTTTCATTTTACATTCCATAGTATCTAGATTTTTTAATAGAGAAGAAATATTTCTTTTTAAATTGTAATTATATATATTTTAAAGAACTGTTAAGAGAAACATACAGGTACCTGAATTTGTTTCTCAGGTCCAGCCAGATAACCCACCTAGGCTAGAACATTCTTGACATCAAGTGCTCATGACCAAGGATGTATAAATATATGCATGCTGCTGCCAAAGAAATAAATCAAGCTAACAAATGTTCCTTAAAAATTAATGAAATGAAAAAAATATCACAGTTAAGAGCGAGACCCTATGGAGGTTATGAAGAAGCAGGAGACACAATTCCTGCCCTTCAGTTTAGAATTTTACTAAAAGAAAAGACTTATTTATGAAAAAAAAAGGAAAAAATCAAAGCTTTTAATGTAATAATCAGGTA
The DNA here is from genome assembly GCA_028627145.1 of Eidolon dupreanum. Taxonomy (NCBI): domain Eukaryota; kingdom Metazoa; phylum Chordata; class Mammalia; order Chiroptera; family Pteropodidae; genus Eidolon; species Eidolon dupreanum. The sequence goes on along the minus strand of CM053515.1, from coordinate 20,468,586 downwards.
AACAGTGTAGGACTTACAGTGCAACGAGAACTCAGAGTAAGGGGAGCTGGTGTGAAGTGAGAGGTAAGGAAAGAAGAGAGGGAGGATAAAAATAAAAACTGCCCACTATGGGCATATTGGGGCAGGTGGACTCTAAGTTCCCTTGTGTCACTGAATGGTGATGGAAAAGGGATAGAGGGCAGATTCCAATACCTCCTGATTCTCTAACTGGTTTATGTAGCAAATGCAGAGGTGAAAGGGCAAAACAAGTGAGAGTAAAGGGGCATCTAAGTCGTGAGTTAGTTGGCAAAGGATACCAGGTAAATTGGGATGGCGGTAGTCAGTATGTATACACTCTAACGTGAGTCTGTGGTTCCCAGAATTCTTTATGATCCAGGTCATGTGGTAGCACTGCACATCATGAACACGTTTTCTCAAAACTCTGCATTATTCTTTCCCCATCTCTTTAATCTGAAAATTCTTTACCAAAGAAGAAGAGATTCAGGTGCAAAAGAAATCTACTCATATTGCCTAATAATAATAAAATAGTGGCTAATTGTGACCTACCCCTTGCTCACATTGGCTTTACATGCATTAACTTATTTAATCCTCACAAAAACCTTTGGCGGATGTACCATCATCATCCCATTTTAAGTACTGGAAACTGAGACTCAGAAACATTAAGCGACTTGCCTGCCCAGATTCCCATTGCCAGAAAGGGCTGGAGCTAGTATTTGATATATTCTGAACCCAAGCCAGTACTCTTGACCACTATGCTGTATCTGCTTTTCTTCCTACTGGGTATTGACTGAGCCTCATCTTATCCTAGTAAACTGAAAAGACAAGTCAGTATAAGAAAAATATGCTTTCAGTTTTTCCAACCCCACAGAAATTACATGAGTTCAGAGCTTGGAGAATTTTTTTTTAAGAGGGATGTGAACTGTATAGACTTAGTGTACGTCAGAATAAGTTCTGATAATTAATGAACATGTAATTTCACTAACATGGTTACAAATGCAGTTTCATCTCCACATTCTTGTCAGAGCATTTGAAAAGAAGGGAGAAAATAACAATCTCTTTGTGAAACTTTGACTCATTTTTGAGTCATAAAGAATATTAACGGGAACCTGGTTTCAAGGACTTTCAAACTTAAACAGATTCCATTGCATTGGCTAGTTCTCTTTGACCAGATTCTCCACTTTCTCTTGCAAGAATTTGGGAATCCAGGCCAAAACAACCTATGAATAGTACTTGTATGGCTGTGTCTGAACTTGAGAACTCTGCAAGAAGCCATATTTGTTCCATCTACAAATTTAGCCCTTGGACTTGGAAACTTTCTACCCTTCAAAAGCTGATGAGCAGGCTTTCATTGTTTGTAAGTAATGAAGCAACAAGCCATAAACAACAGTCTGCCTCTTTCCTCTGAATAAAGTGACTGTTCTAGCCACAGGAGCCAGTTGAGGGAAGAGAAGGGACCAGCATATGCAGAGCTCCTCACATGTGTCCTTTAACCTTCATGGTGACTGTACAGGTGGGGATTATTGGCACTCAACTGATGTGAAAACTGGAACTTAGAACAGGTCGGTTATTTATTCAAAGTCTTGCTAGCAAATGGTTCCAAAGCCTATGTTTATTCCTCAATATTCTGCTGTTTTCTGGGATGGGGGAGGCCAAGCAGAAATATAAAGCATCTAGGCCACAGTGAGAATGAAGTCTGATCATTCTGTCATTCAGTCTACAAGGATAGACCAGGATACCTGCTATAGCCAGCTGTGTGCTAGATGTTATGGTGGGTGCTGAACAACAAAATTGCATAGTCCTAGCTGACCCAGCAGAGTGTTGATAAACAAGGCTATCACTTCTGGAAAGGCCAAACTATGATCAGTATTCAACATTAAGGCATAGGACAAAGCATGAGGCTTAGAATAGTCAAGATGTGATAAAAAAATAAATAAATAACATGATAATCATAGGAGGGGCAATGGACTAATGTGAAGTTCTTCCTCAGCCTGAACTCTGCCTCAAGGGATGAATGTCACAGGAAGGCCAAGTATTTTCTGGGCATCATCACCCCAGAGGTAGACATTTGCTCTGCAATTGCTCCTATATCATTTGCACCTTTCCAAGAGATACAGAGGCTACATAAATTATCTTTACCCCTAATTATTTGACATCATGAGAAATCACTTGGCTTATTTGGTAGAAGGATTTGGAGGGTAATTGGGGTCAAAATGGATCTGAGGCTGGCAACGTACATTACCTTGATTCTAGTTTGAGTTCCATGGGGGCGAACTTTGTGTTTGCTGCTTTATTCACAATGTAAGGCACACAGCTAAGCATGCAAGATACAAGAGGGACGAGGGTGTGAACCCCGCTCTTAAGGAACTCATGGTCTGATGGAGTGAGACAGACATATAAACACGCAATTAAAATGCAGTGTTACAAGGGCTGTGATTGGGGAAGTAAAGGGTCCCATGGGGAGACACCAGACATGCTTAGGAGTCAAGAAAGGCTTTCCAGAGTGAATAACATCTCAATTGGGACTTGAAAGATGGGTAAGAGTGAGCCAGTTAAAGAATATGACAAAGAGGTTCAGAGCACAGGAACAGCAAAGGTTCTGAAACAAGAGACAACTTGGAACATCAGAGGAAGAAAGAGGAACACAAGCTAAAGAAGTTGACAGTGGCCTTTAAGCCATGTTAAGGAGTCAGGACTTTATCTTGGGGGGAGACTGCTGAAAAGTTCTGAGCAAAAAGGTGGTGTGATCATTTAGGAACTTGGTATTTTCAATATTATCTTCCATACCGTCCAAGAAAGATAGTGGATCTGAAAAGCAGTTGAGCTTTCTGAAATAAGTCTTTTGAGTTTCTTTTACTCTTTCAGACTATTAGCTATATATATATATATATATATATATATATATATATATATATATATATATATATATAGTAGTTGTTGAAAAGTCCGAAAATAGATTCATCCTTTTTAGAAGGATGTAAAGTTGCTGTAATCTCTATTGTCCCATGTAGGAGGAAAGAGATGCTGCTTTTATTATGCCATAAGAATAACTACAGCTTTCCTAGGTCTTTCTCCAAGGATACTTGAGCCCATTTAACCCAACTCAATTGGTTCTTCGGATTTTCATTTGTTTGTTTGTTTTTGTTTTTTAAACCTTAAGACAAAATCATCTTCTAAATATTTTAGCAAGGGATATATGGATGTAGTTTCACTGCACTTTCCACTTGAGACATATATGAGACAATTATGAAAGTCATGAAGCAATGAAAAGGAGAAAGGAATATTGGGAAAGAAGTGTATTCGTTTTCTATGCTGTCTAACAAATTCTCGCAAATGTATAAGCATAAAACAACATACACTTAGTAGCTCAGTGTCAGTGGGTCAGCAGTGTACTTACAACCAGCTGGATCCTCTGTAGTCATGGTGTTGGCCAGGGCTGGGTTCTCATCTGGAGGTTTGGCTGAGAAAGGATCCACATCCACACTCACTGAGATTGTTGTCAGAGTTCAGTTCCTTGTGGCTGTAGGACCGAGGGCCCAGACTTCTTGCTGGCTATTGTCTGCAGGCCACCTTCAGCTCCTAGAGACTACCCTTGGACCTTTGTCATATGGACCTCCTAACATGGCCACTTACTCCTGCAAAGCCAGCAGGGAGAGAATCTCTAGCAAGACAGAGTCTTATATAATGTTAAGTAATCACAATAATGACATCTGACCACTTTTGCCATGTTCTGTGGGTTAGAAACAAATCACAGGTCCCGCCTACACTCAAGGGGAGGGAATTAAACAAAGGCGTGAACACCTTTGGTCATGGTCAGGGGTCATGGGATGCACCTTAGAGTCTGCCAGCCATGGAGGGAAAGGAAAGGGAAGGAAAAGAGCAAGAAGAAAAGAAAAATACGAAGAGGAGGAAAAAGTGTCTACATATATATAACATTAATTAACCATGCATTTTGTACAAAGTACTGTGCCAGTAATCTTTACATGCATTTTATTACTTAATCTTTTCTAAACCCCATGTGGTAGGTATTACTGTTATCCCTATTTTACAAAATAGAAAACTAGGATTCAAAAATTATTTGATATCACTTTTCTCAAGTTCACATAGTGTAAAGGTAAAACCAGAATTTGCACTCATTTCTGTTAGATTCAATAGCTCGAGTTAATAACGACTGTGCTGTATTTTAAGAGAACAGAGGAGGAGAGAGAAAAGGAGAAAAGAGAGAATGGAGAAATGAGAGAGAACAGAGTTTCCAAACAAATGTAAATTTGTTCCTAAACTTCTTGGCAATCAATAAGGAACCCTGCAGGTCCACAATATATTGGATTGGTTTCAGCAGGAAGCAGCCAGTTACAAAAAACGTGATCTTGAACTGAACCCAGGGGACCATAGATAACTCTCATGCTTCTGAACCCTTTTCTGGCCCACCTGAGTCTTTCAGAACCTAGAGCTAAACACTACAGTCAAGCTGTGCTCAGGACCTTGGAGACACGTGGCTCATCCAGGCAGTATCTTACACTCATGTTCTGCCAAACTTCTGCGGGAGCTTATCCAGGCCCAGAAGGCTGGGCCCGGGCCTGGGCTTGTTTTTCATGGCTCATTTGCAATGTCCCGTTCTATTCCTGGACTCTCATTCCTTCCCAACTGACACTGGAGCGCAGTGTCCCAGTAGCCACTTTAACAAGATGGCTCTGAAAGTGCTACTCAGCATCAGTTTTCAGAAATTCGCATTTTCCAACGTTTTCTCTAAAAAGGATGACTCAATATGGCACACCCAATTCCCCTCCTAGGGTCTTAAAGGGGCAGCTGCAGACACCATGAGAAGCCTCCTCCTGCAGACACAAGATGACTCACAGCAGTGTGGAGGAAAGGAAGGGTTTAGAAACTGGATCCCTCTTTGCATCCATTCAGTGCAGGCAGGTTGCCTAGTCCCAGAGCCCACCTCAGCTGCCTGCACCTTTTGACTTGACAAAGCCTCCACTGGTTCCCACCTGTCCAGAGGGAGAGATGAGTAAAGCCATCGATCTATGGTTCACAGTCAACCCTGCCAGGGTCTAACCAAGCAATAAACTTGTATTGAGTTCAAACTTTATGGAGAGCACTGGACCCTCGGTGGAGAGTCAAAGGAAACAGAAGACACTGTTTTCCTACCTGGCCCTACCATTTGCAAGCTGTGGGACTGTAGATAAATCCCTGCTCTGTAGCTCACAACCCTTATCTGAAGGTGGGATAGTAAGAGAACCCACCTCCTGGACTGTTGGGAGGCTTAAATGAGATACTCTGCATTTGGACATAGTAGTAATTGACCAATAAATGTAACTTATTGTAGGCACTCAACAATGAATGAGTGGTGTTTACTTTTGAAAAGGTCAAAGTCTGCAGTGAACAGTATATGAGATATACATCAATAAAGAACCTTCTTTTGCACATGGTGTTTTTTTTGGTAAATATTTGTAGAACTTTAATTGTCCTGGAGTATTAAACAGCCACAACAGAGAAGCCACTCATATAATGCTACATAGAGAGGGGTTATTAGTAAATGCAAGACACTGCAGAGAAAAGAGACCAGACTTTATCCTCAGGCTTCAACCACTTATTTAGCAGCTACATGACCTCAGGCAGGGTATTTCTCTCAAGCTTCAAATTCCTTCACCTCTAAAATAACACTTATACCTGCCTCATGGGCTGGTTATAAGGATTGAGTGAGATATTGCATCTAAATGCACATTAGCCCAGTTCCTGACCCACAGCAAACGCTCAGTAAGTGAGTGGGACTTTTATTAGTTATTTTATAGACTAATGGTCTTAATAAGGGGAAACAAAAAGGGATTTTCTGAAATGCACTTGCCTACAGGCTAAAATCACCAGCTGCTTAGAAAACACTTTCCAGTAGTTTCACTCCCCAAACTGAGAGAGAAAATGCCTCATGTACCTTATTGGGAATTTGAATAGTCTAGTCCTAACTGGAAAAGTCAGCGAGAAACAGAGGATATTAGTCACTGACTGATAGAATATCTAAGCTGGATAGAATCTTAGACCAAATTGACCAGAAGTGATTCTGCTACTGTCACCCAGTTAGCCCAGCCAAGCCTAAAACATGAACCAGAATCTCACATGCCTAAGCCACCTACTTGATAGCTAGGCTCTCTAGCCAGTCCTCCCATGGTTCCCTAAGTTTAAGGTCGTTTGAAACCCTCTAGAGCTGACCCACTTTTTGGTCTTGGGCAAGTTCTGTCATCTCCATTAGTGCTTTATAATAAAGCATGTCAGAACAGAAAGTTCCTCTAAGATTCACTCACCTACGCACCACTTCTTGAGACTGGCTCATGCCTGTGTTTGTCTTTACACACACTAGGCAAAGGAAGAACTCGTTCCAGTGAAATGCCTTCATGTCATAGTACCAGCATGTGACCTAGGCCGACCCACACCCTCATCTCACAGATGAGAAAACTGAGGCTCAGTGAAGGTCTCCTGGGCAATTAGAGGCAAGAAATGGGTGAGCTGGGCCCAGGCCCAAGTCTTCTGATTACTAGCCCAAGGCTCTTTCTGTTAGGCCAAACTACCTCCTACATATGCCATAACAAATAAAAGACAGGGTAGCTAGTGGTTGTTCATCATTTGTACTTTGTACTGATATATATGTTTACTATTTTTCCACAGACTAAGAGTAAGGGAACTAACAGTTTTTGAACATCAACTGCATATTGTTGATGCCTTGCTCTCATTAAATTCTCATCACAAACCTACAATTATAAAATCTAGCATTTATTGAGTACTTATTATGTGCCAGGCACTGTTGTAGAGGCTTTACATGGAGTTTTACAAGGTACCCAGTGAAGGAGATACACTGGAGGCTGAATCCTAACTCTGCTCACCAAGCCCTGAATGGGACCACATCGGTTCTGTGGTGGGAGTGCCTCTCGTGTAACTCATCTGCCCAAAGAAATGTCCTTTCCACGTGTACACGAAGACAAGGGTGGGTGTGTGACAGCATCCCCATGTGGTCGGTCCTATCACTTGTTAAGATGTCACAACTAGTTAGTGGTAGAGGCAGGCTAGGTTAGCTACTCTGACCCTGATCCCACATATGGCCTTCCTGATAGGCAGCTTGAGATAGACTATCTAATATTACATACACCTTAAGGACAGAAATTCTGACTGCCTTGTTCACTGATGCAGCCCCAGTGTCTAGAACAGTGTCAGCACACACAACACACACAGTAAATTTCATTGATTGATTGACCCCCATTTTACATATCAGAAAACTGCGGGTCAAAAGAACTAAATGACTTGCTGAAGGCCACACAGACAGTAGGAGATATAGTTGGGATTTAAATGCAAATCACTCTGACTCTACAGCCCTTGTTCTTTCCACAGTAACATTCTGTCATTCTCAGCATTTACTGAGTCTATTGAATTCTAATTATGTGCTCAGGAATATGGGGCTACAAAGATTAATAAGATTTAGTTCCTACTCTTTGAAATGGAGATTCCAGTTATCTGCAAGAATTTATATTTTCAAAATCATATTTGATGTCCTCAATTGAAACAAGTCCAAATGGCATAAGCCCATGGTACCTTTTAAGCCAAGGTGTCTATCCTAGCTCCCAAACCCAGGATTATAAAAGTGGCCCACCAAGGTCCATTGGCCTGGTCCATTTCCTTCTATACACACCATTGGCTAGGCACATTCATATATACTGCTGCAGGGAGAATAAATTAAATCTGTGCACACTTGAGATGGCCAGATCCCCATCCTAGCCTTCTCTAATTCTTTTGAAGTGATGTTCACAGGTGAGTTTTTATACGCCCCTCCATGCTGTCTCGCTTTCTCCCCTGTCTAAGTGTTTACAAAAAAATGAGATACTTAAATTAGAAAACTAGGCTGGGAAGGTTGTGTTTCTAAAGTAACAATCACATTCTGATCAGGAGCACTAATTCAGGGTTTACCTCATTTTCCTTTGTGGTTTTATTATCTATAATATTTAGGAGGCAGGAGATGGTGAGAAAAGAGCAGTGTTTTTTTTTTAAAACCTCTAAATTCATTAATTGAATTCCACAGGACTGTGTGAGCAATCTCTTAATAATCCTACATCAATATAAGAGAAGTTGTAACTAGTTCACTTAGTATAATTATAGGGCAGCTTTCTGCCAGGTTTTAAAGATAGACTTTGAAATTTTTTTTTATTTGTCTCCCTCTGTGTGTGGGGAATGGCTCAGGCTCCTGGGATACTGGCCAGAGCTAAACAGGGGCCAAGTGGAGAGAGGCACTGAGATTTGGTTCCTGTTCTCCTGTGCTCAAAAAGCACAAATATCTTACCCAAATGGTCTCCCATAAAATTGCAGGGCCTAGAACTATACCACCTAAATCCTCCCATTTTTAGATGAGAGGAAAAATTGATAAAGCCACAGCCGTAGTAAGATTATGGCAAGACGTATAGCACAAAGCTTCAGATTTTGCATCGGAACAATGGTTTCCAAAGTATGGTCCCCAGACCAGCGACATCAGCATCACTGGGAACCGATTAGAAATGCAAATTATTGAATCCCACCCAAAAAATGAATAAGAAGTTTTGGGGGCAGGGCTCAGAAATCTGTTTCATTAAGCCCCCAGGTAAATCTGATGCACCCTAAAATTTGAGAACCACTTCTCTAGGGACATTATGTTAGAAAGTCTTATCTTACTAACTTTGTCGGGGAGATGAGAATTCTAACTTTTAACCTACCACAAACAAAGTATATACAAACATTAAGACCTTTGGAGTTGAACAGAGCCAGGTTCAAATCTGTCTTCTGCCACTCACCAGCCATGGGGCGTTAGACAAGTTACTTAACGACTAAGCAGCTGTGTGACGGGGAGGGGAAGATACAGTGTTTGCTGATTCTCATGGTGTAAATATTCCCATCACAGCTCAGTTCAAGCTACCAACATGATGGTCGACCAACTCAAAAAATTCATGAAAATTTAACAATTAGCTCTCAGAAACTCATGTGAGCTGGTGCCAGCACACTCCTGTCACTAAGACTCAATCTTTTCATCTGCACAGTGAATACATACTAGTATTTACCTTGTAGGGTTATTGGAATGTCGAGTGAGGAAATAATGAGAGTGGACACTTATTAAGCAATTATATGTGCCAGGCACTTAATATGCATTATATCATTGAATTCTCATACCCATGAAATAGGTGCTATTCTCCCTTCCATTTTATATATGAGGAAACTGAGCTGAAGTAACTAGTCCAAGGTCACAGAGAACAAGTGGGAGAATTTGGGTTTGACTCCAGAGCTCAGGAGTGAGAGACATGTGCATAGGCCTCTTAGCATAATGCTTGACACAGGGTGTTGCTCAGTAACTGGCAGCTATTATTATGATAAAAATGAACTTTTTAAACGTCTCTCCACTTTGGAGGTAGAAATCAACAGTTCATGCTGAATGAGACTTCTCAGTCACAAAAACATTTATTTTCTTCTGGGAGGGAGGGCCAGTATTTTAATCCATTCGGGCTACTATAACAAAATTCCATAGACTGGGTGGCTTATACACAAAGGAAATTTATTTCTCACAGTTCGGAAGCTGGAAGTCCCAGATTAAGGCACCAGCTTGGTCGCCTTCTGGTGAGAGCCCTCTTCCTGCTTCCTAGCTGGAGTCTTCTCGCTGTGGCCTCACATGATGGAAGGGCTAGCAGTCTATGTGGGGTCTCTTCATGAAAACACCAGTCCCATTCATGAGGGTTCTGCCCTCATGACCTGAGCACTTGCCGAAGGCCCCACCTCCTAATGCCATCGTCTTTGGGGTTAGGATTTCAATATATAAATTGGGGGGACAGGAAAGCAGACATGTTGCCTGATGGGAAAGCCATCCGTCAATTATTCACGAACAGATGATGAGAGTCTGGCTGATCGACAGCCGCGGATAACGCAGCAACTCAGACTCATTTTAGTGGAGTTGTAAGCTCCTCCCCTCCCCGGATCAATTTGGTGTATGTTTTTTCCAGGTTTTATCTGTGCTTAGATACCAATATATGATTATATACCTATATGTAGTTTTCTATTGAGTCATACTACACATATTTTTTTGCACTTTATTTTTTTAAAACTTAAGAATATATCATGGACATCTTTCTGCTGGCAGTTCACACTGATTTAAAGATTCTCTTTAAATCTGCTTAGCATTCCACAGTAGTTGCATACTATTATTTATCTAACCAATCCATGACCAAAGGACATCTAGCCTATTTCCAATTATTTACTGTTATAAACAATCCTGCACTTCACAGTCTTTTACACAGATTCTTGCATGTGTCTGTAAGAGAAATTCCTAAAACCAGGATTTCTGGGTCAAAAGGAACACATAGTTTGTATCTTGATCAATGTACCCAAATTGCCTTTTCATCATGAAATTTTAAGCTCCCAGCATTTAAGAAGGAAGATACCTGTTTGCCCATCTCTTACCAACATTGGCATTCCTCCAATAGGTTTTAAAAACTTTTTATTATGAAATTTTCTAAATATAAAAAATAGATAATGTCATAATAAACTGATCACTAGGCTTCCAAAAATATCAGCAAAAATATCAGCATTTCATCCATATCCCACTCACTTTCTCTCCTTACTATGTTTGATTGAGGAAAAGTCCAAATCATCCTCTTTTATCTGTAAACAACTCAACAGGTACCTTTAAAAGATAAGGACTCTTTTTTTTTAGCCTCAATAGCATTATCACATCTAAAAAGGCTTGCTGTAATCAAATATCTAATCAGTGTTCAAATTTTCACAATTTTCTCATAATTTTTTAGTAATTGGTCTGTTTGACTCAAGATGTACCAGTTTCCACATATTGCATTTGGTTGATATGCCTCTTACATCTCTTTTAGTCTCTAAGTTTTAAACACAGACACACACACACACACACACACACACACACACACCCTCCTCTTTTTTTCTATGCTATTACATTTGTCTTATAGTTTCCCATTTTCTGAATTTTTCTTATTGCATCCCTGTGGTGTCATTTAATATGTTCTTCAGTCTTCTATATTTCCTGTAACTAATAATTAGATCTAGAGCTGTGCTGCTCAATATAGTAGCCACTAGCCACATGTGGCTATTTAACTTCAAATTTAAATTATTAAAAGTAAATAAAATTTAAAATCTCTTTCCTTGTTGCATTAGCCACATGGCAAAGACTCAGTGCTAGGGCCAGTGGCTGCTGTATTAGACAGTACAGAATAGCACATTTGTATCATCGTGCAAAGTTCTACAAGGCTGAATGCTTCTAGAGGCATAATCAGATCCTCTGATGATTGGTAAATCATATTTTTTCTCATATGTGCTCAAGAGCAAAGATGAACACCCCGAAGTTTATACTACTAAGCAGGCTTAGGCAAAATAAGGGAAGCAACTAACATATGCCAGACTCTACTCTTGCCTGTTTTAAGTGGCAGCTGCTTATGTTTACAGAAGATGATTAGATGTTTGTAATAAATGCCTCAGGTAAGTATGAGATTCTGTGGTGCCGAAAGGTTAGCAGATCCCCAGTGTGTAAGCGGCGCTGATCCTTTTCTGCTTCCTCAGAGGGAAATTAAGGGAATCAATGCTAATCCATAAGGCTTAGTCTTGCAGTTATTACAGGATGTGCTGGTTCCAGAATATTCCTAAACACTTCTCCTTTCCTAAAGTTTCTGTCTGGAGCATTCTTCCTGACTGTGTCTTTGTCTTGACATATGTGTAATGAGCACATTTCACAGCACACCAAACAGGTTTCTCAGCTTGCTTCTGCAACACTTTGCAAAGCCCAGAGGGGCCGTGGTGAGGCAGGGGAGGTGAGCACCTGCAGCTGACAGTGGAGCAATCTGGCTGGCTGCACATTCCAGGAAGGGCCTCACCAGGTTCCTGAGAAAACCTCAACCAATCTATGAGGAAATAGCTTCTTTTAGGTCCTGATAGGATATGGTATAGAAAAACAAAGTATTCAGTAAATTTGGGATTCGGATACAATCATTCATGAATTCATTCCTTCTGAAAATACTTATTAGGCCAGACATGGTGTTTGGCATTAGGATCCATGGTAAGTTGGATAAAAGTTTCTATCCTCACCAAGTTTACAGTCTGGTAGAGAAGGCAGATTAATAAATAAGCCACTTTAACACCATTTGACAAATACCATAATAGGCGTGCTAGGGGGCATCATAAAAGCACCCTGACGTGGATAGCCAGGGACATAATGTTTCAGCTAAGACCTACAAAACAAGGAGCAGTTGGGCAAGAGAAGGAGGAGGTAGAATACAGAAAGAATATTCTGGGAAGAACTTAAGAAGTGAGAGTACATGAGCCATTGGTAGTACAAAAAGATGTTCACTGGCTTCAATAGGCAGCCTATTGAGAAGAGTATGGATAGAGTCAAGAGCAGAGAGATAAGAACCAGTAAACCCCAGCTATGTGAGCTGAGGCAAGACATATTTTCCTGTGCCTTAGTTTTTATCCTGTACCAAATAAGCATAGTAATTCTTACCATGCAGTGTTGTGGTCAGAGCCCAATGACATAACAGATGCAAAAGAATTTGAAAACCATATCCTAAAATCCCAGTTGCAGAAAAACAATGTGCTAGTCTGGAGGGACCTTTAACCTCTGGAGACAGTGCAAGTTAGACAGGGAGCTGTGTAGTGCTGTTGGAAAAGGCTCCTTGCTGGCTCCTGAAAGGCAATAACATACATGTCTTGTGTCTTCCCAATTCCATATTCGCTGACATCAGGTTGGTAGCCAAGGTAGGAGTATTTACACCGTGGAAGTTGTCACAAATCAAAGCCCCCCATGTCCAGCTGGGTTACAAGCACACCACTGGGTGATGGCAAAATAAGAAGAGGAAGTACCCTGGGGCAACAATTACCGAGAAATGTCCATCCACAGCAAAAAAGATGTTTGAAAAGTGACTCTCACTTTTTCTGCCATCTGAAACAGGCCCCCTCCCCCAAAGCCAGCCATTAGAGATGAGAACAGGAGGGCCACTCCTTCATGCCAACCCATTCCCAGACGTGCCTGAGAAGTGTCAGTGACACCAGGTCATGGAAATGAGGTTGGAGCCTCTCAGATCAACAGCTGCTGAGAGCTGCTTTCTTTGGCTCATGTGGCCAGCGATAAATTGGATTTCAATGTTCTGAATAGGCGGAAAAAGATATCTCCTTGCTGCCTCCTGCTCCCTTTCCTGGAGTTACCAGCTGGCAGTTTTTGTCACTCATCATGGCTGCCTGCAGTAGAGATTATATACTTGATGAAGAGGACATGTGGGAAAGAAAAAGTCTTCAACAGTAGGAATCTCCCAGGCGGGTATCCTTTGGAAAAACTGGGATATGGACATAGCCCATAGCACATTTTAAATGATGGGGCTTTTTTAAAAGATGGTCTAGAAAAATACTATTTTTATTTGTGGGTAGCATGCCTGGATACTCTCCAATCCTGGAAAAATAACTAATTGGGCATGCTGGAATTTTATGTCAGGAGCAGAGATAGCAAAATATCAAAGTCGAAATTGGATTTAAGTGGAATGGTATAGTCTAATATTCATTCATTCATTCATTCATTCATTTACATATTAATTCAGCAAATACTTATTGAATACCTACTAGGTACAGCTAGGAAGTCCCATATAGGCATTCAGTACCTTTTTGTTGAATGAATGAGTAAATGGCCATCGCTTTGCCAGGTGTTAGGAGTTTAAAGATGAACAAGTCATAGACTGTGCTGCTACAGAGTTCAGATCTGGTGGACAGGTAGAGAAGTAAACCAGCAATTACAATACAAGGTGATGAGTCTGTGATAGGGGAAGTATGGGATCCAGTGGCTTAACTCAGCTTTGGGGGAGGAGACAAGAAAGGCTTTCTGAAGACAAAGATGCAGAAGATATAGAGGCAGTGTCAAGGATATTGGCTCTTATCTGGATACAACCTCATGGAAATAAAGAACTGTTCACATATTCTGCAATATCTCATATTCCTAGGAGAACTGTTGACTATCTCAGAGTGAAAAATGATTGCAAATACCTGCTGAAACACTTCTACAGCTTAATCATAGGAGACGGTTTCCATTTCTCAGGGACTTTCAGAGGGTTTCCCTATAGTCAGGCTTTCTACTTGAAAGAAATAACCGTATGGAACAGATGACATGTGGGTCTTTAGCTTCTTTCTGATGTACAGATACTCACTCCTGACATGGGATCCAGCTCTATACACAGGCAAAGTGCTTTTTCTCCAAGGTCATAACTGTTCCATTTGGTATAAAGGAGAGGAATGCTCTGAATTTTAATTTAAAAGAGGCAGACAAATTGCAGATTTGCAGAAGGTCCTGGGGTAAACATCCTGACTTCAAGGACGACTAAACTGAGAGAGAATTCTAACTTCCCAGGACTTACTGTTTTCAACAAGGGTCATGCAGGCTTTTCCCTTTGAATCACCAAATTATAGTACAAATAGGTATAAATATGCACGCACACACACAGAAACATGCAAGTCTTAAAGGATGGAGACAAATTAAGACGTAATCCATTTGAAATCAAAATATAACTTTTTGACGATAGAGGACAAGCCTGCCCCTTTAGCTCTTCTCTCCAAAGTCATTTTCCGCAAAGGACTGGGAGCATTCACAGCCACCTCATGCCTGCCCTGCTGGTGGCACCTTCACCTCTCTAGCAGTTCTAAGGAGGACTACATACACAAACTTAGAGAGAATAATATCGCCTTCTACCCACGACTCGAATTTCAACACCTTATCTAATTTTTGCCAATTTGATTTCATTTCATCTATTACCTTTATTTCTATAGTATTTTAAAGATACTTCTGGAGCATTGATCATTCACCTTAACATTCTGTTATCTTTAGAGTTGGAAGGAATGGTGAAAGAAAGAAAGAAAGAAAGAAAGAAAGAAAGAAAGAAAGAAAGAAAGAAAGAAAGAAAGAAAGAAAGAAAGAGAAAGAAAGAAAAGAAAAAAAAAAGAAAAATCACCTCTTCTCTTTGTAATTAAATAAACTGAGGCCCAAATTTGTTCAGTGCCTCACTCAAGGACACAAACTGCTATTTGTATATCACATCTAGAGGCCAACTCAATCCCCCAGATCAGATGGCCCCATTATCAGAAACTTTTTGCTGTTTGCCTGGGTCATGTTATCACTAGTCATTCCAACTTCAGCTCCAGAAATCTTCACAAGGACGTGAAAGAGAGAAAAAAACTTGGAGGGAAAGCCAATGACCATGTAACCAAAGCTTTTTTTTCCCCTAAGTCAAGAAAGGTATTAGGTGTAGGAGGGTCATGTGACTCATCTTTCTTCCCTCTGCATGGGAGATTTTGGCTCAGTTTCTCAAACCATATGGAAAGACTCATATACTAGGTGCCACACTTTTAGGAAAAGCTCACCCTGGAAATGGCAATAATGGGTAGAAGCAGAATAGCCTCCCAGAATAAGTGAAATCCCTCCTCCCCTTGTCCTGCAGGTGCCCACACACCTCTATCCCTTCCTCACAGGTGCTCTGTGCCCTTCTGGAGGAAGAGATGCCAATGGGAATGCTTTGGTTCCCTGGAGAATTCAGTGCTATCCCACTGAACATCTCTGGGACCTGGCACCCAGCCCATTTCAAAAGCAATCCCAAGCTATTTATTAAGAACCAGCTTATGTTTGGAGCCAGGGATATGGCTATGAACATGTCTGGGATTACCTTCTGTGATGATGGAATGAGATCACCCCAAAGTGAGATAATTGGGGAAAATCTGGTGAAATGAGATATTTCAGAGGCAACCAGATCTGATCCTTTTTGAGTGAGTGCTGGGAGTTCTCCCTCCTCATGGGAGACAGGGAAGCATGTGCCCAAGGGCCAGCTGGCACTTTCTAATATGCACTCCATTGCCCCCAACAAATCTGCTCCAAAAGAATTATCATGGTGAGGTAGGGAGGTGAGGTGGCTTGGCTGACTAAGCAGAGACTAGGAAGTTAGGATCCAGGGCAGTTAGTTGATGCTTTGTCTCACCAGTAGAGTGAAGTCTCAGGGGAGGTCACATTTACCTTTCCCAGTATTCCCACAGCCTGTTCGGCTAATCCTGCAAAGCGATTCAAATGCAAATACAAATCACATTTGCAGAGTAAACCTTCTGAGAAGCAGGTCAGCAAAGAAACCTGCATGACTTTGTTTAACTTGGTGGTTCCTAAGCGTATTTGAGTATTGAACATTTTTTGAGTGTGTGTGGCACCGAATTGTTAAAATTCAGGGCAACTTGGAAAATATGATCAAACTTTTTTTTTTTTTTAATTTTCCAGCTCATGTCATTAGATTTGCTTTCATTATTATCAGTCATATTTATTAACCTTGCATGCATCCTTTTCCTCCAGGAATGATAATTCTTGGATTTTTTTTTTGATTAATTCATGAATGCATTCATCCATCAAGCATTTATTAAATACCCGCTTGTGTCTAGACATCAGAAATGTAGAGGTGCTTCAGACACAAATCCTGAATTCTCCAGCAGAGAATTTATAGCCTGGTGAATGATAACTCAAGCCAAAGGCCAGGATATTTTTTCTTGGCTACATTCTGCAGTGATGGGTGATCTCATGGTCAACTCAGGGAAGTATTTAGCTCAGCATGTTGATTTTGGCCCCGCCTGATGCCAGAAGTAGAGAGAACCAGGCCAATTCCTTTCTAAATGAGAGGAAAGTGTCACTAGTGCCTGGTGAAGAGCTGGTCACTTAGTAGCAAGTCGAGTTCTCACCCCAAGCTTAGCTTGTCCCTTGTGCCCCTCACTGTGATGGTTCTGCTCCACTTGGACTCTTTTTCTCTTATGCTATTATCAATCCACATGCCTCCTTCGTTATTTTCAAATTGGAAATCAGCTCAGGGCTCTTTGGCAGCTAGACCTCCTGCCGTTTCTGAATTCTGCTATTGAATATTCCCCTGTTGTGTAGTTTTGTTGTTTCTGTGTTTCTAATATGTATTAGTCAGGACTTGTTCAGTTTCAAGTGTCAGAAAATAAGTCCAAGTAGTTTAAGTAATAAACACTCTAGTGGGGATATGATCTCATTTAACTGCATATCCTTCAGGCACAGCTAGATCTAAGTGTTCAGATTTTCTCATCGAGGCTGTGTCTGTCTAGTTACCTGTCTATCTCACTATAGCTTTAGTTCTGCTGCCTTCTGCAGCTTCATTTAGCAAGGCATGTCCACTGGTTGGGAAATATCACCACTGATAATCCGAGGCTCACCACCTCAAGGCTCATGATCCAAAAGTAAGAAAAACTCTTTTTGGTATCTATGTATAAAACTTCAAAGGAGATTCGAATTGGCCCTGTTTGGAGCACATGCCTGACTTGTACTAAGCACTGTGCCAGCAGGACTTGGGGACTCTTAAGTGGCCGGCTTAGGCCACATAACCCCGTGTGTGTGATACATTCAGAGTGAATGACATGCCTATTGGAAGATGGGAAGTAAAGAGCTGGTTCCTCAGAGAAGGGATGCTTGCCGTAATTTTACTACCCACATTCATAATTACTCCAACATATTTTTACTCTTAGTGTCTTCACATGCCCTGTTTTCTTGTTTCTGAGTTCTGTGTATCATCCCTCCATCAACAGCGTGACCCTTGTGGCCTTCCGACCCTACTGAGATGACATATCAATAGACAAACTACAGAAGCTCAGAAATGTTGAGCTTTTTGAATCTCAGAAAAAGAAAGCATTTTAGGCACACACAAGTTTCCATTGTATTATCTTTCCGGAAAATGCCAGGAAAAAGAGTTTGGTAATGACCTGACTGTGAGACATCCATACCCACTGTATCCCCATTTCCCCTCCCGCCTGCACCTGGGGAAACAATTACGGGTGATGAACGCTGTTACCAACAAGACAACATTGATAGCTGATGTGGCACTTGCAGTCATTTTCCCTCGAGAGAACAGTTGAGGACCGGATAGAATCAACCAGCTGAGTCTCTTCAGGTGCTTAACTTTTATGTGAGGGCTCTGGAGTTCAATAATTCATGCTAATGCAACCAGAAACAAGCAAATTGCATTCACACCCTATTCAGATTTAATTACAAAACAGAGCCTCAAATGAGTTTTATGATGGAAAAACATACTTAGGTGACTTTAGTTGGATGAAAGAGACTGAGGATGCTTTGAAGTCAAATGAGCCTAAGTCAGCCTCGGGGCTGCCATACACTGGCTATGTGACCTTGCATGGTGACATTGAACATCTCAGGACTTCTGTTAGTTCATCACTGGATTGGGGTGATACCACCTACTTCACAAGGTTTTGAGATCATATGAATAATACATGGAAAATGCAGTTTTGCAATAACACAAGAAAAATTTCTATGGCTTGCCGGAACCACAATCGATGTTAACTTCCTTCTCCTCTTCAGAGTCTCTCTTTCTCTCCCTTCCCTTCCCTCTTTACGGTATAGAAGCCAGTATTTCCTATGGATATGAATGTGGAACTCAGAATGCCAGGAAGGAATTGTCCAAATGAAGAGAAAGAAGATGAAAAGAGTTTCATGTTAAAAATAGAATTCATAATTCCCTTTCCCAATAGTTATCTATACTGAGGGGAGATGGAGAAAAGATGACTGTGTGTGTGTGGGAGGGGATAATACATTTATTGATACCCATTTTATATAGTTCAGTGAAATAATCTACAAATATAAAAGCATTTTTCTTTTGTATATCGCCATGGTCCATGTAAATATTCAGCAATCAGTCATCTGCAGGCAGCACTCCAAGTCACACTATGAGTTTTATAAACCTAAATATATGTATTTCATTAAACAGTGGCACTTACATACTCAAGTGGTCCAGTGACTTTGGAATAAATGACTACTGGACATATGGAGTAAAAGTAATATGCAAGTTTAAATCAATGGAAAAGGTATCAACCATCAACCAAAAGAAACAATTATGAATTAATATCCTATGTGAAGAAAGTAACACAGTTGATACTTGGTATCATAATACTGAAAATGACATATGTGTGACAACACATGTTGTGGTGCCATGCATTTTCTCCAACTCCAGTAGACAGTCCACCAGTGCCTTAGAGTCATCAACGTTCAACAAAACTTTAGCACTATCTCAAGGTTCAGAGTTAATGCATTTTCAAAGAGACTTAAGCATTTAGCACAATTTTAGTTTTACATACATGGTCAGTAGCCACTAAAGTACATAAGCCACTTGCACTGGATATCTTCCAGAAAAGAAAGGAAAAAAAGCGCCTTAGCCATTTATAAAACCTCCATCAAAATTTCATTGCTCCCATTTTAGTTAGAATAAGATATACCTCAGATATGAGAGCGTCAAACTTGGATGCTGGGGTGGCTTTGTAAAAATACAGCTACTTGAATCATACTCCAAGAGATTCTGGTCAAATATATCAGGGATGGGGTCCAGAAATCTGCATTTTTAACATCTGTCAGGATGCTGATACAAGTGAACCACAGACTTCATTTTGAGAAACACTGGCTGATTGGGTGAGAACTTGGGCTTGGAGATAGACAGACTTGAGCTCAAATTCACCACTTTCTAGCTTCATGAAGTTGGGCAACTTTTCAAAGCTCTCTGATACCCAGTTTTCTAATCACAGTTTGTTGTGAGAATTAAGTAAATATATTGTGGAGTGCTTAGTGCAATGCCTGGCTCATTGGAAGAGAAGCACTCAGTAAATATTAGCTGTTGATATTATCATTATTATGCAAAGTCAAGGGGGCTTTCTCTTTTCTTAATTTTTTTCATTCTTTTCTTTTTACGAATTTAAAATAACAGTACATTAAGCAAAATGGGAATTTATTTAGCTCTCAGACAAAAGTATGGAAGTAAAGTAGTACATTTACTGGCCTAGCAGCATTGCAACCTAGAATACTTTCTTTCCTATTAGGTGTGCCCGTCATCCTCATTGTTTAGTGTGGCAGCTAGAGCTCTAGCATCATGCCTGCATTCCACATAGCAGAGGAAAAGAAAAGAGAAATCGTTTTCTCTCAGAAAGGAGACTTTCTAAGAATTACTTACATCCCATTAGCCAGAACTCAGCTGCCAGGGAGCTAGAAAATGTGACTGGTGTTCTAGGTGGTCATGTACCCCCAAAAATGTGATTTATATTACAATGGAAAATTAGAGGAAAGGAATGTTCCCTTATATACCGAACCCTAGTAGTTCAGCAGGGTCAGATCATCTCCCAGAAATCTGCTCTCATCCTGCATCCATCTACCTGCTTATTTCTCAGGTTAGGAACATCTTTTCCAAAAAGATAGTTGCATCCTTTGGTGATCCTACTCAGCTTGGCTTATTTTCTTCCTAAATTACTCCCATACTTTTCACTTCTCATCTCCTCAGTTTCATTCGTTTTATTTTTACTATCTAATTTTAATAGGCACTACAATTATTTCATTGTAGAAAAGTTAGAAAACACTGCTAAGCATTTAGGGAAACATGTTTTTTTTAATATTCAGTAATCTTACCACATAGAAATAACCACTCTTAAATGTTGGTGTAGAGCCATCTAGCATTTTCTCCAGGTAAAAATAAACATATATAACTATAATGAAAGCCTAGTCTACGTAAGTGTTTTAACCTCTTCTGTTATACTTAACAATATATTATGAGTACTTTGAATGTTATTAATTATAGATCAACATCATCAATTTTAATGACCACAGGGAACTCCATTGTGTGGGTGATCATAATTTATTCAGCCAATTTTGTTTCTCCACTGTAATGTGCTAAACCTCCTAGCACACACATCTTTGCTTAGTTGTCCACTGGTTTTCCAGTGGAGGAGCTGTGCTCCTGTGGTTTTCTGACTTCCCGGGCTCTCCTTACTGTGTCCCAGGACCAGCAGAAAAACACTGCTCTCCCATCTCATCGCAATATCATGCTGTTCAGGTCTCATCTCTACCCCTAAATTGCTTGAAATTCCCTTTCAAATGAACATTGCAGACTCAGAAGTTCCTTGAAGAACTGAATTAATGCCATCTTACACCCCTTACAAATAGCAGTCTGCCCCCAGGAGAGGGGACTGTTTCACCCCAGTGCTAAGAAAAACACAAAATACAATCCCACGTGACACTGGCAGGCTTTCTAGTAAATTTACATTATTAGAACTTTTGGTTTGCCAGACTATCTTCAGGAAAGGCCAGAGAAAGGCTATTTCTGTATAGAAAAACCAGTTTCTATTAGAAAAAAAAAAAAGTACATTTGAATGAAATGATTATTTAGACAGATGACTGATTTGACAAATGACAATTCTTTAGCTGATTTTTTTTAACTTGATGATTGATTCCTAATTAAGTATTTCTTTGTCTCAGTTGTGCTTCCTAATGATTCAAATTCTAGTGAGGTTTACCATTCTAGAGAATGCTGAAGACAAACTATGTTGCATCAGTCTTGTATAACACTTTCTATTTTTAGGGAGTTTTTCACCTCAGTTTTCTTTCCATCATACTGAGGAATAGGTAGAACTGAAATTATTAGCCCTCCGTTATAGATGATAATGATAATAAGAGATGTCATTTATTGAGCAAATACTATATACCAAGCAATGTGCTAAAAGTATTATGAATATTATTCCTCACAATTACCCTAATGAGGTAGGTATTCTATTGGTGCCCCATTTTATAAGTGAATACAGTTTAAGAAAGATTAAATAACTTGACCCAATAATTGGAGTAACAGACAGGGAAAGAGGTAGAGTCAGAATTCAAAATCAGTGTTCAAGCCCCAGAAGGAGTCACTGACCCTCCAGGCTCTAAGCTAAGTACATAAGACAGTCAAGTTCACATAGTTGTGGAGTCAAGTTCAAAATCCTGTTCCCTGCCTAGTGTTTAAGAACAGGGGCTCTAAAATCAGATGGCCTGAGTTCAGATCCCATATCTGCCACTTCCCAACTATATCACCTTAGGCAAGTTACTAAACTACTCTGTGCCTCAGTCACCCTACTTAGAAATGGAGATAATTAGAATGTCTGCCTCAAAGATGTGATCCACAGATCATATAATTCTACTGTATAATTCTACATATAATTCATCACCTAATTCTACTCATTTACAACAATCTATTTTGTTGTAAACATTGCATTCAATGTTTACAGACCCAAGAGATGATTCACATACAGCACTTTGCACAAAGGAAGTGGTCAGTAGTTAATTAGCAATCTGATACCTTCTGTCCTTCCAGCCTCTAAGCTAAGTCTGCATTTTATTGGTCTGTGCCACTGCAGGTGCCTCGAGCAAAGGCCTTATGCAACTACCGGGGGCAGAATCCCGGGGACCTGAGGTTCAATAAAGGAGATGTCATCCTGCTCCGGAGACAGCTGGATGAGAATTGGTTCCAGGGGGAGATCAATGGAGCCAGTGGTTTCTTCCCAGCCAGCTCGGTGGAAGTCATCAAGCAGCTGCCCCAGCCGCCCCCACTCTGCCGGGCCCTCTATAACTTTGACCTACGAGATAAAGACAAGAGTGACAACCAGGACTGCCTGACCTTCCTCAAGGTAAGATTCTGGGCCGCCACCAAAGTCACTAGCAATCACATAGAGGCTACAGCAGAACCTGGAGTTGTTCGTTTAATATTTGCTTATTTTTTTTAATTTTATATTTTATACATAAATGTATATATGTATGTATATATGTGTGCATATATATGTAATGTGTGTGTAATTCAAACTGTGTAGATGTGAACTCACTAGAGAAATCTAGTAACAATTTGATAGAAATCCTTAAACTTTTTCTATCGTGATTACAAAAATAAGTATTTACACCTTGATTCATTCATTCGACAATCACTTTTGAGCACCTATCCTTTGCAGGCACCCAGGATAAGCATGAACAAGTCACAGTCTCTGCCCTCAGACAGAGTAGTGGGAGAAACAGGCATGTGGACAGAAAATTATAAACATGGTTTGATAGCATGCTTGTAAAACTACCTCTTTTACCTCTCTATCATGTATCTGTAAGGGTATTCTTACTGACCAAGTTCTCATCACCTAATTCTTCTCATTTACAGCAGTCTATTTTGTTGTAAACATTGCATTCACAGCACTCAAAATACACATCATAACATAATTATACCTTTATACATAAACAACCTCTTTCAAGATATATTTTCCAAGGACATTAATTACCTTAAGATTTTTTTGCCCCTTTTTTTATTGGATGATTCTTCACCATATGCAAGTAAGAACACTTCTACTAAAGTCTAGACTACTTTAATTCTCTGTGTTCAGTATTTATTATTCCTTAAACATTCAAATTTTCTCATAGAAACCAAAGTTGAGGTGATTTTCATTCTTTTCTACTTATAAGTAGATCAAATACAAGGAATGTCATTGTTACAATAGCTCAAGAAAGGTCTTCTGTTGTGTAGAGCATTTTTATTCCATTGCTTCCATGGAATGTGATGAGATTTATTTCAGAGTCTCTCAAACCAGATAACCTCACTCTTCTCCATAGATTAAACACCGATCCTTATTTTCTTGGCACCTCAGAGTCCTCTAAGGAAGGTCATTCTGTAGCCCAAACTGTTAAGTCTATACTTCAACTGCAGTGAGAGGAAGAACAGCTCAATTCCGCAAGTATTTATTCAGTATTTACTTTATGCTAAGCATTAGACACTGAGCTCTGGGGACACAATTGGAGGAAGACATGGGCAGGAAGTATCTGTTTTTTTTCCCCTCTCTGGGAATTTGCAAAGTAGGACACTTATTCCACCTGCTTGGTTCATTTGGTAAGCCCACCCAAGTGCTAAACTGCCCCCTGGGGATAAAGTGATGAATCACTGTCCCTAATTTCATGAATCCAGCAGTTCAGTGGAAGGAATAGACATGTAAATTGGAAATTATGACCAGGAACCAGAAGAGAGAATTTGATCTATTCTGGAGGGCTATGCAAGGCTGAGACCACACCAGGAAATCTCGTGGTCTTCCTAACCTCAGCATGTCCATATTAAACTGAAGACCTTCCTTCCCAAAGCTGCCCTTTTCCTGGTGTTTTCTGTCTCCGTAAACTGTACAATTTATTCACACATTCATTTATTCATGCATACATGCACACATTCAATAAATATTTATTGGATGACTACTAAAGGGGAGCCACAGTGTTAGGTGCTAGGGACACAAAAATGAACAAAACAGACACAGGCTCTGCACATGTGGAGTTTATGGTCTGATGAACTAGACAGGCTTTAAAGGAATAATTACCTCTAAATGTATCACTGCAAATTGTAGTAAGGACAGAAAAAACTAGAAAAGGTATAATGTAGTAAATTAATTTAGATTTCAATGCATTTAAATTACTCAGGGGCATGGATCAGAAGGCCAGAGAGGTCAGTGGATGAACATTCAGGTTGAGATTGATGAACAGGTATGGACATGGAAAGATGTTCCTAATATGGTATTAAATGAAAAATCAGTGTGTCCAGTATAATAACTACATTTGTATGAAGTATAAGACTATGCAAAATGAACACATATGATAGACAGCAGAAGCCTGGTTACCTCTTGCTCGGTGATAGGAAGGGCACAAAGGAGCCTCTGGGTACTAGAAATTTTCTATATAACTTTTGAAATAGATGGAAGTTTTATTTCTATGATCGATATAAAAATGTGTTAAGCTTTACATCTAAAATTTATGTTCTTATGTTCTTTATTGTATACATGTGTGTATGTTGTGGAAAAGCGTTTAAAAATTAGTATGTTTATATGTATGTATATATATGTTTTATCTTCATAGAAAAGAATCTGGAAAAAATGTGTTAACTAAGACGTTAACAGTGGTTTGATCTCTATTGTAGTAGAATTTTTTCTTTGTTTTGCTTATCTGTATTTTCAAATGTTTTCTACATATAACCTTTCGTAATAAGAAAAAACTTGAATAAAAAGCGACTTTACATTTGATACAATAAATATTGAATAAGTTCTGAAAAATCTTCAAAATGAGAATGAAATTCAGGCTTCTTTTTACTAAGATAAAAGTCTGTCTCTCTATGGCCTTTATCTTGATTTTTCCATCAGATTAATTTAAATAAAAAGCCCAGATTCTGCTGGTAATTAAAAATTAGAAACATTTCTAAATTTTCCTATTGGATTCCATTGATCCTCTAAATTATTTCTACTTCTCTTGTGGTCTTGGTAACCCAAATTCTGCCCTGTATGAAGAAAGATGATTTAGCAGGAAAATTTTGTAAATAAATCATGATAAAATAGTTCTTGCACCTTACTATGTCTGGGACTCCAATCTGGTGTCCACTGAGAGCTTTCACCACCTGAAAACCGAGAGTGAACACTGACCATACTACTTCTCTCTTTCAGGATGATATCATCACTGTGATCAGCCGAGTGGATGAGAATTGGGCAGAAGGAAAGATAGGAGACAAAGTAGGCATCTTTCCCATCTTGTTTGTAGAGGTACGTGAGTATCAAGTCTATACCTAATACAGGCTTACTCAGAAGTATACGTGTGCTACAGTGATTCCTGAGAGTAATTTCTGTTTGATCTGAGACTTATTTCAGAACTAACTAAAGTTTCTAAAGAAAAGATGCCAGATGATAATACCCAGTTCTGGCAAGAGTGTGAGGAAATGGGCATTTTCATTCTGCTATTAGGAATGTAAATTGGTATAGTCTC
This sequence comes from Eidolon dupreanum, assembly GCA_028627145.1. Classification (NCBI taxonomy): domain Eukaryota; kingdom Metazoa; phylum Chordata; class Mammalia; order Chiroptera; family Pteropodidae; genus Eidolon; species Eidolon dupreanum. The sequence continues at coordinate 20,442,947 of CM053515.1, read as the reverse complement.
TCATGCCTAAACTCAAACTCATATCAAGAACATCGAAAGTACACATTTCCTTTGAGTCAGCAATTCCACATCTGAGAGTTTATTGTAAGGAAATATTAAAACAAGAATGCAAAGATATATGTATAAAATACATAAAAAATTTCACTATGACATTACATATAATGATGAAAAACAGATAATCTAACTTCAACAGTAAGGATATGGTTTTTAAAAATAATGGTGATGGAAAATATATACCCATTAAAAATAATGTTACAGTAGAATGTTCAGTATCATGGAATATTTGGTATTATGGAATAATGTTTATGATTTAATATTAAGTGAAATAAAGTTTATGGGTACAGAGTTTCAGATTTAGAAGATGAAAAAGATCTGTCACAAAACAATGTACATATACTTAACATTATTGAACAGTATACTTAAAATGATTAATATCAATTTTATGCTGTTTCTTACCATGATAAAAAGAAACAAATTGAACTATATAAAACTAGCTTCATAAATAGATGTGTGTGTATGTAAACAGATAAAGGACTAAAAGGAAATGTACCAAAATATTAACAGCAGTGACCACCAGATGATGATTCTAGATGATTTTCACTGTTTTCTGCTGACTTGTGTTTTGTAAATCTGAAATGATCACATATTATTCATTTGTTTTTTAAAGAAAGAAAGAACACATGCTAGGCTATTTACCTATTTCTCCAATATAATGATATAACCTGGAGTTCCTAACCTCTCTGACCTTCAGCCTCACCCTGGCTTGAAGCAGATCATTATGAATTTAAAAGAGAGGTTTCATTGATTAACTGCATTTATCGGGTGCTTACCAGGCCTATACATTAAAAGCAAGCAGTGGGAAGCTATGAAAGAAATAAAAGGCATGCTCCCCATTCTGTAGGAGAGTGGGATGAAAACATAACAGAGGCATAGTTGGAGTGAAGAAACCAACTCATTTATTCATCTCGGGAGGTTCTGAAGTGAATGGTATGTCTAGAACACTGCCCAGCTTTTAAGGTTCTCTATGTCCCCTCTACTTAATTGGTGCTGAAGCGATGAAAAGAGGAAGGGAGGGATGGAGGATGGGTCCAGAGAGGCTGGTTTTCTATTGCTAGTAAATTCTCATTCACAATGCTTTTTCTCTTGCTGAGGCCCCTACCAGGTACACCCACCCAGTTCTTTCTACCTGTTCAAATTTCACTCATTGTTTAAGGCTCGGCTAGAAACCCGTAAAATTTCAGCAAATAGTTGAACACTCAGTTGTCTCTTACCTCTCTGAACACCCAATGGGCATATTGCTTGTACTTCGTGGGCTAGACTAACATAGAACAGGTATTCCATAAAAAAAGTAGCTTAACAAGTGAATGAACGAAATAATATTTAGGAGATTGTCAGACTAACCAGGAAAACTTTTAGAAAACAAGCCACTCAGTGACCCCATCCTAAATATATATTCAATCATTCAACAAATATTATTAAATATATATTCAATCATTCAGCAAATTTTTCACTGAGTACCTACTATGTCAGGTCTAAGCTCAGTTCTAAAGATATTTTAAGACAGGTATGGGTCCCTACTTTCAGATTGTAAAGTCAGACATTAATCAAGTAATTATAAGTGTGATGAATGATGCAAAGAGTAAAGTAGAGGGAACTTTGCAGGGAGGGAGGTTATGAAGTGCAACTTATCTGGGTCAGCAAATGCCTCTTAAACTAAGATCTGACAGCTGATTGGGAGTTATGTAGGTAAGCAGGGAGAGAAGAGTTTTAGGGAATAGAGGTAACATGTACGAAAGTCCTGCAGGGTGAGGAAGTGTGATATATCCAATGGACCAAAAGAATAGTAGAGCTGGAGCTTAGAGAGTAAAAGATTGACCAAGAAAAGAAGCTAGGGAAATAAAGAGGAGATGGATCACAGAGAGCTTCGTAAACCATCCCGTATTGATGAGGATGAGGTAGGCTATGCTGTGGTAATAAACAGTCCAAAATCTCAGTGGCTTAACAAAGAAAAAGTTATTTCTCATCCACATTATACATTCAACATAGAATGGTGGGAAGCTCTGCTCACATAAGTCACACAGAAACCCAGACTAAGAGGCTGAGTCATCTTGTGGTGGCACCATTTGGAACACATAGACTTCCTAGTTTTCATAGCAGGGGAAGGGCGGGGAAGGGTGAGGAACAATGAGTTGTATATCAGCAAATGCCTCAGCTCATAAGTGACACTTGCCACTCTCCCACACATAGCCCACTGGTTGAAACCAGTCACATAGCCCTACCTGTCTTCAAGTCGGCCAAGAAGTATAGGGTATTTCATAGAATATTTGGTGAGTATTGTTGTCCCTGCCATATCGTAGAAGTTTGAACTTGATCCAGAAGTTCGTAGAAGCCATTGAAAGTTTTTAAGTGCAGCAGTGATTCCATCCGATTTGGATTTCTTAAAGACTGCTCTGGCTGCTGTGGGAAGAATTTGAAGAGGAGGGAGAAAAGGGCAGAAAGAGCAGTTAGGAGCTATTGCATGGCTCAGTTAGAAAATGGCTATGACTTAGGCCAGTAGATTGGAAACAAGTGAGCAGATTCAAGAACCTTTTAGGAAGTAGATCCACTAGACACAGAGGTTGACAGAAGTGGGGAGTAGGGGAGAGGAAGTGATGCCCCCTTTCTGGTTTGTGTGCCTAGGTTAGTGGTGGAGCCATTTGCTAGATCAAAGAACACTTGGTGAAGAAGAACAGTTATGCTGATTGAGAAACAGTAGTTAAGTCTCCAAGGACAGAGATCAGCTACAACGAATATCCAGTTGGACACATAGGAGGTGCTTAAATTTTTGCAGATTAGAGCTTGCATGGTCCCCTGCATTATTTCAGGAAGCTTCTCCATATCTATCTCTGGGAGAGGGAAAAGGCACCACTGATTTTGTTACCCATTTCTGATGTCCTTTTTTCCCAAAACTTCTATGTTTAATGATTATTCATTCGGATACTCTCCCCACCACTTCACCTCTAAAATTGGTGATTACAAGAACCCTCAAGATTATCATCAAACTAGCCATTGCTCCATTTGTTCTCCTAATTGCTAGGAGAGGAAAAAGATAATCAAGTGGCTGCTCTAATCTGGGAACCTGGTTTTCAAAAATTACTTCAGCTTTCTAAAGAAGTACTTAAATTTTGACTTCAGTCATTTCATTAAGACTAGCACTTGCTGAGAACTCTTTAAATAAGTTTTGAATTATCAATGCCATGAAAAGCAATTGGCAGGAAGGAAAGCTTTCTTATGAGAGTGATGTGGAGTTTTTTGGCATAAAGAGGATTTTTCTTGTTAATGTATCATTTATCGAATTGCACCTGGATAAAAAGGTGGTAAAGCAGTTGCTGAGCTTACACACCCATTCTTGTCAGGACTTCTCCAGCAGGGCCCACCTGGCTTATATGAATCTTGCTGAGCCCAATGAACCTCAAGGATATTGTTTCAAATGAGTGGGTGCGAATTTAAGAGATGTGCAGTCCTTCCCCAACTGAGCTATTAATCATGTCAGCAAAGGACAGGAAGGACCAAGAGTCACACGGGGCCCTCCGTCAGGGTTGCTGATAGAAATGCTGATGGTGTGGCTCACCTGGGGACAGGACAATCAGGTGGAAGCAAAAGAAAATTAACTTTGTTGTAGCTGTGAATGAACATAAAGAACTTGACTCATTCACTCGAAAAGTGTACATTGTCCCCTGGCTGGGTGAACAAAGGAGGGATAGGTACTCCAGAAATGTAAGATACTGTCCCTAGTCCCACCTGTCGTCAGAGCCTGCCTAAACAATTTCAATAACTTCCTAATTGGTCCCACTCCTTCAAGTCTGGCACTTCTAAATAATAGCCATAATGAGCTTCCTATGTATTTATTTTTATTTATATATAGTAAAATTTACTCTTTGTGGTGTCCAGTTCTACATGTTTTGATAAATGCATTCAGTGTAACCACACCATCATCAAGACGTAGAATAGTTCCAACATTCCCCCCCAAAATATGAGGGAATGCTGCCCTTTGTAGTTGGCCCCTTCCCGGACTCCCAACCCCTGGCCACCACTGATCTGTTTAATGCTCCTGTAGTCTTCCTTTTCCAGAGTGTCATAGAAATGGAATCACACAGAAAGTAGCCTTCTGAGTCTGGCGTCTTTCACTGAGCATTGTGCAGCTAAGATTCGCCCGTGTCGTTACAGGTGTCAGTAATACAGTACTAGCTCATCCCTTTTCGTTGTTGAGTTGTAGTCCACTGTGTGGATGTCCCAGGGTTTATCCACTCACCAGAAAGACATTGCGATTGTTTCCAGTTATTGGTAATTATGGATAAAACAGTTATAAACATTTGCATATCATTTTTTGAGTGAGCATAAGTGTTCATGTCTCTTGGGTGATTATCTAGGAGTGGGATTGCTGGGTCAGAGGCTAAGTATGTGTTTAACTTTATAAGAAACTACAAAACCGTAGCATAAGCTTTTAAAAGCATAAATCAGATCATGTCACTCCTCTGCCTAAATCCTGCCAAAGGCTCCCTATTACACTTAAAATAAACTTTAAGCCATTTTAAAGAAGCCCTTTGTGACCCGGCCCCTGCCTATCTCCTCTTTACCACCCACTCCTCACTCACCACGTTCTAGTCGTTCTCATGTTTCTTTCTTGTCTTAATCTCAAACGGTGAGCCTTCCCCCACTTTAAGACCATTCCACTAGCTTACAACCCCTCTGCCTGCACATTCCTCCCCGCATCTTCCCATGGCTGGTTCCTTCTTGTCATCTGTGTCTCAGCTTAAACATCACCTCTTCAGCAGGTCTTCCTTGACCGCCCTGCCTCCCCCTCCCCGCCGCAACCAATCTACAGTAGCAGCCTCCCCCAGTCACTCTCCAGCACAGCAGAGCACTTATTACTATCAGATATTTTCTCGTTTGGTTGTTTCATGCTGACTTTGGCATTTATAAGTCACCCCTTCTGGGCCTCAGCTTCCTTATCTTTCAAGTGGACATAATAATGCCCCCTTCTCTTCTTGATGATTTTTTTTTTCACAATATTATAAACTTCTTTAGGCGGAAACTACATCTGCTTTAAAATTTTCTCTCTTAGCTATTTTAATCATCTGCACATTATCATTGAAAAGTTCTTAAGTGGGCACATCTGTGGATTAGAATAAGACCTGGTTTTAGAGGGCAACTGGTGACAATCACAATGATGGAAATTTAAGTAACATTCCTGGGACGTTTCATTCACACAAACCCCTTTTTTTTGTCAACATATTTCAGGTTTCTAAAGGAAATGAGCTCACAGGGCTTCTTGATGGGTAGGGTATTCAGAACATAATGCAGTCAGTGGTTGTGCTAGAGCTAGTTGGTTCTAGATTGCAAGAGCTTGTTGTTATATTTTCAGGAATTTTGCTAACCAGTTATTAAAGCATCAGTAGACATTTACACCACAGAAATTGGTAGACTCTACAAATCAGAGTTTTGTTTGTTTGATTGTTTTGCCGGTGTATAGGCACACCACTAAGAGGTGCATAGAACAAGGGAGAATGGTGATGAGATGGGAGAATTTAAAGGAAGTAGAAAAAGATGGTTTGAGTATTAAGATTCAGGATCTTGGATGGATTTACATTCTGGCTCGAACACTTTTCAAATATATGAACTTAAGCAACTTCATCCATGCATTGTTCTACAAACACTCACTCAGCATCCACTCTATAGCAGAGAAGCTAATGGTCTAGTGGGAGAAAAGAAAGTCAATGATTATGCAACAGGGTGAAAATTGCCATGATGAGAAAACACAGGGGCTGCAGGCTGGACAAGCACCAAGAAGGACAAGCAGCCAACTCAGTGGAGATTTGAGGGGTGGCTGGTAAAGGAAGAGTGCTTTCCCCATCAGGGAAGAGTATATGGCTTATTTATAACCTCTTTAGACCTTACAAAGAGTAAACGAGTAGTACCCACTGTGTAAGAGAGTTATAAGAGTCTATTGATATAGCAAAGTAATTGGAGCATATTGATAAAAGACGGAAGCTGACCAAAAAAAGATGGCTGAGGAGATGGCATCTTAACTGGCTTCAGACTAGGTATGACTTGGATGCTCATATTAGATCAGTAAGACTTAACTTCTCGTCGGACCTTTTATCTTTTCAGCCAAACCTCACCGCAAGACACCTCCTAGAGAAAAACAAAGGCCGTCAGTCATCCCGCACAAAGAGCATGTCCCTGGTGTCCTCATCCTCCAGAGGCAAAGCAGCCAACACGCCAACCCTCCGAAGGGGTCCCGGGTCCAGGAGGAAGGGGCCTGGGCAGTTCTCCATCACGACAGCCTTGAACACTCTCAATAGGATGGTCCATTCTCCCCCAGGACGCCACATGGTGGAGATCAGCACCCCAGTGCTTATCAGCTCTAGCAACCCGTCTGTGATCGCCCAGCACATGGAGAAAGGAGATGCTCCTCCCAGCTCTCTGGGGCAGGTAGGGACAAGCCCCGGGATAAGGGCGAGTGATCCACGCCATGTCACAAGCAATATTGGAGTGTAGCACCTGGCTAAGCATCTATAATGCATAGGAACTAATGCCATAAGTGTTCTGTCAGAGCTGTATATACATAATCTCATTTCATCCTTGAAAGAGCCTGTGAGTTAGGTGTTATTGTTATCCCCACTTTACAGATGAGAAAACTAAGGCTTAGAGGAGTTTAACAACTTGCCGAATTTTCACAGATACTTTGCTTCCCCGTGCTAAGAGCCTCGACATGGTTCCTGTCCCTCGGAGAACTTCCCTACAAGGAGATAATAGCACTCATTTTCCAGAGAGGGTTCTGGCATCACAATTTGAGATTCACTGCTCCAGCCTCTGGCAACATATCAGGCATCAGATGGAAAGGAAAGAAACAAAAGAAAAGGAAACAATGGGTTATTGAGTGTTTTCAGGACCGGCTACATAATTTGCAGGGCCCAGTGAAGACAAAAATGCAGGTCCCTTACTCGGAAATGATTAAGAATTTCAAGATAGCAGCAGCAGAACATTTAGCCAAGTAAAGGGGCCTTTTAAGCACAGAGCCTGTGTGACTACACATGTCACACATCTGTGAAAGGTGTTTTCACCTGGAGCATCTAATAAGATACTGTATATAAAATGCTTATCACAATGCCTGGCACATACTAAGCCCCCAGTAAGCGTTGGCTCTTAATATTCCTGCTATTAAGCCTGGTCACTGAGTTGCCAGCTGAAGGGAAATAAACCAAGGAGCGCTTGTGGCACTTCAGAAGCAGAAGTACTTCTAAGAGCATGTGGCTATTTCAGTTGAAGGGCACTTTAAAACATGAAGGACTAGAGGTGTGAGGCAAAGCAATTAAGAACTGCATGTCGGGTATTCTGCCGAAAACACTCTTCAGAAACGTGCAGGTGGCGACTTGAAGGACAAACCTCAACTTGCACTGATGTATTTTTTTTTTCCTGAGCTGTAAATCTTGTTTTTAAACATGAATCTCTACCTTGGGATTAAATGGCTTAATTGGACTCTAATCCCTTTTTAACAAGACAAGGAGGAGGAGGAAGTCAAGGGCTCCTCAAAGGCCTGCGAGCTGGTCTAAGAGGAAAACAGTCACCTCCTGTCACACTTCATATCCTATACCACTGTCCAGGTCTCTAAGGGGCTGGCTCTTCCTGTCATTCTGCCCACCATCTGTACTACACACACACACACACACACACACACACACACACACTTCCCCTCCATATACACTCTCTTCACATTAAAAAAACATAAAACTCCCTTTTTATACTCACATTCCAAATACTTTTTTGCAAGTACATACACTCTTCTAGTGACTCATAATTAAGCCAAAGGGTAACAGAAATTTTCTGAAACTATTCTTTACATACAGACAGAGATATATAAAGTACAGCCCACACTCAGTAGATACAGGCTAGCTCCCTCAGCCATAGGATGGCCTCCCCAAAGATTTAGCCAAGTTGCTTTCATTGTGCATTTTTAATTCTCCCTGGTTATTTACCTCAGCTACAGAGAGGCTAGACAGGAATGGATCCAAAACAAGTAGTATTCCTCCCTAGTTTTCACAAACAGTGAGAATTCCAGAGTGTGTCATTTGCATACCCTATAACCAGGGAACTGCAAATTGATAGCTTTTTCTCGATTTAGATGTCTGTGGATTTTAAGTATTTCTACGAGTTTGTCCAGGTATTGTCAAAAACACACCCTTAAAATATTCCACATACAAGCCCTACCTAAGGTGAAAAATTGAATAAATGATAAGTTCTCCTGCTTCCTTTTTCTCTGACATCCTTGAGAGCTGTGGTTGGGTTCAGCTTATCAAGCTCCCCCTACCTCATCCCAGTACCCCACACAGGGCCTAGTCCCCAATAGGTGCTCAGTAAATCCAGGAATCAAGACTTTTGGGTTAAACATCTAGGCAGATAGTGGTGATGTACACTTAGAAAGACTGAGGGAGGAATAGTTCCCTAAAGATCATGGGTCAGTGTGACTCTTTCAACCAATAAGCATTTGTTCAGTTCTTAAAATGTACTGGTAACCACAGTGAGTACTGGTGATTCTACTACCAAAATAAGAACAGCAATAATAATCTCAAATGTTTATTGAAACTAATAAGATAAGTAGGTAGAAGATAGATAGATAGATAGATAGATAGATAGATAGATAGATAGATAGATAGATAGATAGATGATAGATAGATAGATAATAGATAGATAGATAGATAGATAGATAGATAGATAGATAGATAGATGATAGATAGATAAATGATAGATAATCTTCTGAGAGCAAAGCCTTTTGTTTCGTTGCCAATCTCCTGAGTCCTGACCTCCATCCTAAAATGTGGTAAGAGCCTTTGTAGGGGAAGTATAATCACCACTTTACAGTGAGGTAATTAAGTCCCCCAAAGAAAAACGATTTGGCCAAAGTTCATGTAATTAGTAAAAAGTGAGATTCTGGATTCACCCTAGAGTTTTCTGATTCTAGAGCATAAGCACTGTCCCTACACTACGCCATAACAGAGACCTCATCGGGCAGCATTGCTGTCAGTGTGCTTCATCTTGGATGTCTGTAGTCTCCCTTTTCTTGGGATCTTTATCTGACTCCCTTTAGACTCCAAGGCCTTCCAGCAGTTTCTTCCCCACCCACTCCTCAGTAAAGACTTTGTCCTAGGTCTTTTGCACCTCGAGAAGATTTTCATTTGCTATTACTTATTTCCTTTATAAACTACCAACTGTGTCCAAGCATTGCTGCATTGGCATCCAAGGCACCAGGAGTAAACTCTTGCTCTTGGGGAACTTACGGTCTGGCAGGGCTACAAAAAGGAAACTCTAGTGGAGCTAGCTAGGGCTTCCCCAAGTGGAATGAGGACCCTGATGGCACCCACACTGACTTGGGTAGTGTAGAGACTTGGAAGTTAACGACACAGAACTGTAGAATGAGAAGGTTACTCCCTTTCCAATACTCCCCAAGCCCCTTGATGATATCCAGAAGGTCTCAGTTTGGTTCTAGTCTGTCTTTAACACCTCTCTCCCCATTGCTAATCTCCCTCTCTCAGGAAGAGAGAGCAAGGCATCAGGCTGAGAGCTTTGGGCAAGCTATCACTCATCTCTGAGTTGAATAATGCTATATGCTTTTTATTATTTATTTGAATTTTTTAATGTTAGTCCTTTCTGTGACTGTGGAGTAAAAACTCCAGGAAAAATTTTTAGGGAAGAGTCTCTTTCAAGCATGCTCACCCCCACCTCCCAACTTCAAGGAAGGGGCTCGAAGAAGTAGGGAGTCAGTTTTCTGAAAACACCTCTGAAGTCATCCCAGAGAAATAGCCCCATCTCCATCCTGCAGTAAAGACAAGCCTTGGGTTGTCCTTCGAGTCTTAAACACCAAAGAGTAGCGATTGCCACCTTCTCATAAAGAGCAAGGACTTTCGTTTTCCTGTTGTCATTGTGTCTTTTCACCTGTGGGAAACCACCTGACACATCCAAGGAGAGAGTCAGGAAACGACCTCTAAGGCAAACTTTGGACTTAAAAAAAACTGTACTTGAAAACAATTCAGAATTAGGCCTGAAGACACCGGGTAGGTCCCATGGTACACTGTAGTAGAGGAGGTGAAGTAGGAGAATGGAACCGGTGCAGGAGGCCTTTGGGAGAGTCCTGGAGGTCATCTCTAGGTCTGCCTTAGAAGGCATGAAAAGGGATGCCGTAGAATGAGAAAGATTATCAGTTGCATGGGACACGAGTTAGAAAGAAGTCCTTCATCAACGCCTCTCAAGGGGAAATCCCAGTATCCAGGCCCACCCTGGCAGTCCTAAAATTGACTGGTTCCAGATGTGGAGCCTTCTTGCTGCTGTCTCACACTCACAGAACAATGAGGCATTTGATTTTGTCTAACACTGGGCTTCCTAAGAGGTCCTGCTCCCTCAGTATACCCCCCAGGGAACTCAGCCTCTTTCTCCCCTCCCTGCCCCACTGCCAATCCCCCAACCCTGCTCCTTCAGGTTGCCCCTCCCCCGATATCACAGATCCAGGTTAGTAGATGCTATACAACTTAGAAAGCCTGTCTCCATTCCAGAGTTCTTTCTTTTCCACATCGCCTGTATCCAGTGAGTCAGCAAGCTCATTTTGCCACCCGAATAGTTATTACTTCTGTCCATTCCATCCCACTGCCTCAGTTTTGCTCTTCATCTCTTGCCTAGACTGTTGCTTTGGCCTCCTCCCTGGTCTCCCGCAACCTTGCTCAGTCACTGCACCTCACCACCCCTCCCCGTCACCCCCATCCATTCTTCCAGTTATGCCCTTCAAAAGGATCTCTCAAAAATGTGTTCCATTGCTTCCCTTCTCCAAACCACCAATGGTTCCCTAAAGCCCTCAGCAGCAATTATCCTGCTGTTGATTGAGTGGCCCCTAAAAGCCAGAAACTATAATAAATGATTTACAAACATCATGACTATACTCAACAGCCATTTGGAGCAGGCATTTGTGTGTCCATTTTACCAAAGAGGAAAACTTTGGGACAGAAAGATTAGGTAATTTGCCCAAAGTCTCAAAGCTAGAAACAGACCCAGGATTTGAGGAAAGACCTATGCTTTCTGCCCTAAAAAGAGTTAAGGCATTCTAGACCCTCCATGATCTGGCTACAGACCGCCTTCCAGCACCCTCACTGCCCCCCTCCCCACATACACATTCAGAAACACACAAAAGTTGCAGTGATCTACTCAACATTTCTAAGCACGGTGTAGACTAGGCCACCTTTTTGCTTTTTGTCCTTGTACCCAGCATAGTGCCTGCATTGCTATGAGCAATGAACAAATGTTTGTGGAATAAATAAAAGCTGTTCCTCTAGGAATTTATTTTTGATTCATTCACCTGTCACGATCATATCCATACCAGTAGCAAAGTCCTATATGCATACCATTTCTTCAAGGAAGCTCTTGCCTCTCCTCCCTGCAGAATTACTCTCTCTCTCCTGTGTTCACAGCGTATGGTTTATACTCTTGTTCTTTGGATTATAAATACTGTGCATATATCTTACCACCTTGCTCACTAGATTGAAAACTTCTTAAGGGCAGGATGGTATTTTATTCATTTCTGTTGCTGTTGACTTTCCAAAACCCCAATAAAGGATTCTAATAATGCATTTTGCCTCAAGAATCAAAAACAAAGACAGCCACCTCCAACTTAAATAATTACCAATCCCTCTTCCCTCTTCTGATTATCCAGAAAACGGAAGAAATGAGACAGAGAGCAGAAGGCAGGTCACATAAGTCAGTGTGAGGAATGCGATTCCCTTCCCCCTCCTCAGCCCTCCCTCCATCGCATCCCAGGGGGATGATGACAAGTCCGAGCCTCTTTCCTGTGCTCCTGGGGAGATGAGCTGTCGTGCACCTTGGGGAATTCTGAGGTCTATAAAGCTGGCTCTCCTTTCCATTCTATATTTGAAATATTCTGAATAAAGCAATTTCTTTATTCACTTTATTCAAGTTCAAGGAGTTTTAACCATAAGTCTAGGTCCTCCCCCAGGTGTCCCTGTGTTTCCATCTTTTACAGGAGTCTCCCAACCCAACTTTATAGTGCTCAGGGTTGCCATGAGAGATGGTTTCTATCTCCCAAGTACTGAGATTTCTTTTCTCCTTTGGACACACTCTCAGTCCAATTTATGGTTAAAAATCTTAGCTAATCTTCTTTCTAAGGAAGTTTACAGAAATAAATTTATCCTATACTTATATTCTTATGTTGATAGCTCCAAATAAAAATTTCTTTCATCTTTATAATTTTCACTCAACAAATCCTTCCTCATAAATGATATCATCAGAGCACTCCTGAACTGACTGGAGTGGTTTCAAGGAGCTGTGGGGTAGAAAACTGGGGTGGTTCCATTAAATGGACACCTGTCCCTTCAAAATGTCCTGTTCCTTGTCATCATTATCTGCCTCAAAGTGCCTTCTATAGGGCCTAATAGGTGTTTGAAATAGGTTTGTTAAATTTTCAAGAGTGTACCCCCTGGATGGAGACAGTCTCTTAAACTGTTCTCATAAATTATCAGTTAATGCCTCTGCAGGAGATCACTGGCAGGATGCCTTTTGACACAGGGTAGGACCAAAGGGACTCTGCCCCCACACCCACCCCTACCCGACCCCCGCCATTCCCCACCCCTGCTGTGTGAGATCCCTCCAACATGTCCCCCCCACCCCCGCACCCCGCCCCAGGTAAAGACCTGTCCTGAGCCGCTTAGAGAAGCTGTGCTGTGTACAGGAGAAAACACTCCATCCTTAGACCCAGACACCTCTTCTCCATTTTAATGGTGACTTCAGATGAGTCAGTAACCACTCTGAGCTTCGATTTCCATCAAAAAATAGGAATAACCCCTACCTCACAAGGTTGTCGGGAAGATCAAAAGATGTAAAGTGGAGGTAAAGTGCTTGGCTACCACTTTTATTATTGTTGTTAATTATTAAAAATTTTAGCAGTCAAAATTTCTTAATAGTTGCTAGGCTTCTCTTCAGTCAATTTTATGTACATTTTTTGAACTTCTTATAATGGAAAATGTTATACATATATAAAAATTGAAAGAGGAGTATAATGAGCTCTCATGTACACATCACTCAGCCTCAGCAGTTATCCACTCTTATTTCAGTGATATCCCCACTCACAAACCTGCTCCCCAACTGGGTTATTTTAAAGCAAAGACCAGCCATCACATCAGTTCATGCATACACATTTCAGTCAGGATCTCTTTAAATATTCCAGTAAGTATTTCAAGAGTTTAACCTAACCAGGATTCCATTATTACACGTTAAAAATGGACAGTAATTTCTTAAACTCATTACACATTCAGCCAATGTGCAAATGTCCATATTTGCCTTATAATAGTTTTTTTTTTTAACAGTTGATTTGTTTAAGCGGCATCCAAATGAGGTAACACCTTGCATCGTGTTAGTGTCTCTTAGATTTATTTTATTTTCAGGTTCCCCATGCCCCTTGTCCTTTGCCATGTACATGTTAAAGAAGCCAAGTCATTTGTCTTGTTGAATTTTCCGCATTCTATATTTTGCCAGTTTCCTCTTTGCAGTGTTGTTTAACACATTCCTCTCTCTCCAGTGCGTTCTGTAAACTGATAGATCTCAAGGCTTAATCAGCCTTAGGCTTGTTTGTTTGTTTTTTTTTTTTTTGGCAAGAATATCTGAGAGACAGAGCTGGGTACTTCTTTTCTGTTTTTTGTTTTGTTTAAGCGTACAATTCAGTAGCTTTTTGTATATTCAGAGTTGTACATCCATCACCACAGTCGATTTTAAACATTTTCGTTATTCCAAGAAGAAACCTCTCAGCCATCACCTCCCCAAACCCCTCAATTTCCTTTACCCTCACCCCACACCAACTCCAGCCCTAGGCAACACTAATTTGCTTTCTGTCTTTGTAGATTTACCTATTATGTGCATTTCATACAAGTGGAATCATACGTGGGATCTTTCACTTAGCATAATATTTCAACTTTCTCCTGTGCTGTAGCATGTATCAGTGCTTCATTCAGTTTCAATGGTTGAATAATATTCCATTGCATGAATATCAGTTAATGTACATCTGGGGGTTTTTTGTTTTTGTTTTTGTTTTTTGTTTTTTGTTTTTGTTTTTACTTTTGGGCTATTATAAACAATGCTGCTATGAATATTTGTGGACAAGATTTTTTGTGCACAACTGTTTTCATGGGGGTTCATACCTAGGAGTGGAATTACTAGATCATATGGTAACTTTAACCATTTGAAGAACTGCCAACTATTTTCCAAAGTGTTGCACCATTTTACATTACTGTCAATAGTGTATGAGTGCTCCAGTTTCTCCACATCTTCACCAACACTTGTTTTATTATCTGCCTTTCTTATTATAGGCATCCTAGTGGGTATGAAGTGGTATCGCCTGTGGTTTTGATTTTCATTTCCTTGATGCCTAATGATATTAAAGAGCTACTCATGTGTTTATTGGACATGTGTTCTTTGAAGAACTGTCTACTCAACCCTTTGTCCATTTCTTAATTTGATTATTCATCTTCTTATTATTGAGTTATAACTGTTCTTTACGTATTCCAGATGCAAGTTCCTTATCAAAGATATGACTTACAAAAACTTTCTCTCATTCTATGGATTGCCTTTTTATTTTCTTGGTGGTATCCTTTGAAGCTCAAAGATTTTTAATCATAATGATGTCCAATTTATCTACTCTTTCTTTGTTGCTTGTGCTTCTGGTATCATATCTAAGAAACCATTGCCTAATCCAAGTTCACAATGACTTACCCTTGTGTTTTCTTCTAAGAGTTTTATAGTTCTAATACTTACATTTGGGTGTATGAAGGATTTAGAGTTAATTTGTATACATGTCATGAGATAGGGGTCCAAATTCATTCTTTTATATGTGAAGGGATGCCTCTTGTTTTGTGTTAAAATTATTTCAGATTCAGTGCTGTCAGCCTTCTTCATTCATTATAAGCTTCCCCATCAGCATTTTATCTAATAATTTGAGGTACCATTCATGAACATTATTTCATTTGGGGTTGAAATGGTGACATTCCAAATCTGTCATTCCTCTTCCAATTGTTCTATAAGATTGCTACCTTCTGAGAGATGATCATGTGTAAGACACTCTACTGTGAGTTTTACCTAAATTATCTCATAATGATTTCAAAACCTGTACATCATAAGCCCTCAGCATATACAGAGGAACCCAAAGTTCATGCCTCAACCACTACATCTTCTCTCTGTTTCACTCTGTCTCCCCCTCTTACTTACTCCTGGGCATTCTCCAATCTCAAAGACAGGGCTCATTTCTCACCACCTTCTCGCCTGGCACCAAACTGCTGCCCCTTTTTCCACTAGCCACTGCCAGCTGGGCGAATGTTCCCCTGCCTGTCTGTGCCAGTCTCCTTGTTTATATCCTTATCACTGCCCGCAGGCTGGCCTCAGCAGCCTGGCCCCTTCTGCCATGTGTTCACTCTCCTACCTCTCCTGAGGCCTGCTTCCCATACCTAGGCTCAGACCAGGAGTAAGAGGCCGGGCTTTGTTCAACCTGGAGAAGAAAAGGCTTTGGTGTGTAGGGATGGATGATGGCTTTATTTTTCCCAACTTGGGTTTATGTACTGCTTTTGTGTTCCTGTGTCTAGAAGAAGAAAGGGACATAAATCATAATATGAAGGATTTCAAAAGGTACAAGGGGAAATCTCTCCTATTATATAGATTGTGAGAAACAAAGTACCGAAAATGCTGAAGGAGCCTGTGGGAACTGTTGTTGGATTTTGGTTTGCTTTTTATTTTTCCCTGTAGAGAAAGGCAGCTTGGTATAAAATAAAAAGGCTTTGAGTCGGGCAAAGCTTCTTGTCATGGTTTCGCCACCTAATAACTGACACTGAACTAAATACCTTACCATGCTGAGCCTCAGTGTCCTCTTCTGCAAAATGGGTAGTACCTCCCATGCATGGCCTTTGCAAAGATTAGCTGTAACTCAGGAAGCTGTAGCCATTGCTATTACCTTCTTTCAACCAATCAGAGCCTTTAGAATATACCATCATTAGTGTGACTGAAAAGAATCCCTGACTTAAGGCAGGAAATGAGCCACACATCTTCCAAAATCTAGATGACTCTTCCCACCTAAATTCCCTAGGGTGTGTTTTTCACAACTACTAGCAGATACAGGGATGATCTTGTCTCATTTTATCTATATATAAGAAAACTGGCAGAGGTTTCCACAGCAGACTCAAGGTCTTCCCCCCAAAAAATAAATAAACGAACTGCAATTTAAGATAGAACTAAGCGTCTCTATCATTTAATGCCTCATCTTTGAGCCACATAGTCCCAGCCTTTATTAGCACAAGTCAGGAGCCATCACCCCCTGGTGTTCCTTCGGTCACCAGTGGACCTAAGAGAATCTGATGTGAGTGTTCCTATCCATTAGCTGCATGGCCCTGGGCAAGGCATTTTGCCTCGTCAGGTCCCAGTTTTCTAGGTGGAATGATAAAATTGATCTGGCAGAGAATTATCTTGCTTAATTAGTTAACAGCACAGAATCACACCAGGAAAAGCTGTTCCTATTATTTAGCTAATGCTGGTCACTGCTGTGATTCCTCCTGCTCAAACATATATCCACACAAGACACCTATTTCCTTTCTGGCTACTGCAAAGATTTCTGAGCCTCAGCAGGTGTCAGGTAAAGTTCTCTGAGGCAGAAAGCTTTTTAACAAAAAGTTTCCCAGCCAGGTAGCGTAGTGAGTAAGTATGGATTTTAGGGTCAGCCAACTCTGGGATGGAACTCTCACTCTGTCTCTTACTGAGCAGTAAGTATAACAGTGGGCAAGTTACGTAATGTCTCCGGGCCTCAGTTTTTCCATCTGTAAAAGGGAACTGATGATGATATATTTTTTTTTAACCTCATAGCATTGCTGTGAGGATAAAACAAGGCAATGCATGTACATGAGATAATGGCCAGGGTCTGGCAGTGGTAATTCACTCGATAACTGTTCACTCTGTTATTAACGCGGGTCAAGTCAGGAAGCTCTAACTGTCCCCCACGCCCACTGCTCCAGGCCTGGCATGTGCAAATAGGCCTTGCTGAGAATGGCATTCACCAGCTGCATGCTTCAGAAGGGTCATCTGTCAGAGCCTGCCTTGGAGTGCAGAGGCTTCCAAAAGCCCCTTTGCTTCCTTGTTAAGCAGTGATAATTCTGGAAGTAGAGAAGGAGTATGACTTTTGGCTTGTGTCTAAGGGGCACCTGGGATATTACTCTTGCTCAGTTTAGACCCTCAGCTGAAATCCCCAGGGGAACCCATGGGAGGAAAGCCAAGAATGACTGTAGAAAAAAAGACTTTGGACAAAAGAGGAGACCAGGGTGGAGACTGAGGCAGGGCCGTTTGTCCACCATTCTCTATATGTACCTTTCAGCTTTTTTCTGTGAGCCCCATCCTCACCTGGAATAGAGGGTCCTGGCTGCCCAAGCCCCTGACAGCTCCTCACTGAAGCAGCCAACAAAGAATTGCTGGGTGCCTCCATGTACCAGGCATAGGTGACAGTGCACAAAACAGGCATGGCCTCTATGCCCATGGACCCTCTAGGCTCACAGGGAAGACAAATACTGAACAAAGTATTATAAATTCTTGATTGCAAGATTAGGAGTGTGCAGAGAGCTGTGAGGTTGAAGGATGGAGAGTGGGGTCAGTGAGGGAGGGCCTACCTCACCTTGAGGAAGTGATCTTCAGGTAGAGACCTGAAGGACGGCAGAAGTCAGCCAGGTGAAAAAAGGAGGTGAAATATGGCCCTGCATGCACCTCTCCTCAGCCTTGGCAACCCAGTTCCCTTATTCTGAAGTCATCTCAGAAAACGCCAGTGCTCCTGGTGCACTGTGACTCCTGCAGTACCCAGATGCCCCGCCCTGCCCAAGCTCCCTGAGGTCCTCTGGGGAAAAGCCTTTCTGGTTTCTGGTGACCAAAGCAGACTCAGTAATTAACTCTGCTGCTCAGCTTGCTTCCTCGATTCAGCATTTCTCCAATGAGAGGTTAAGCTTTACATCATCATTTTGCCCAATTAATCCTGGCAGGTGAGCCACTCAGGGGACCCAGCCCTGCCTGGGTGAAAAAGGGAGCAAGCCCAGCCTGAACCTCAGACATTTTAGCACAGACTCTTCAGCTCCCGGATCCAGAAGCAGGAATAATCAATATTCAAGGACACTGGGGCCAGCAACACACACACACACACACACACACACGCACGCACGCACGCACGCACACACACACACGCACACACGCATATACTCCCTCCCTCTCTCTTTCTGCCCCCCGCCCTTTCTCTCAGAATTCAGCAAGAAGGAAAAACAAGAGAAGCAAAATAAATTAGAAAGGCAAGAGAAAGAAAAGAGGCATGCACAGGACAGCATTTGAGGACAAGGAGGGTAGTACGGAGAACATGTAGGGCATGGACATTCCTTAATACACAGGAACTTTGGCCTTGTGTGTCAACCTTGCAAGGCTTCCGTATCCTCATCTTAAAATAGGAAAACTAATAGCATCTTTCATAGAAAGCTGTTAGGGAATTGAATTAGATATTCACATACAGAAAGATTTCTCAACCTCAGCACTGTTGACATTTTGGGCCAGGTAACCCTTTGTTGTGGGGGACTGTCCTGTGCCTCACGGTGCGTTTAGCAGCATCCCTGGCCTCCACCCACTCGATGCTTATAGCACCCACCACTCAGCTGTGGTGACAAAAAATGTCTCGAGACATTGTCAAATGTCCCACCCCCAGAGTCAAAATTGGTTCCAGCCAGAAACCACTGACATGTAGGACATAGCACAGGGCCTGGCACAGAGTACATGCAGAATAGATGGCAGCTAACGTGAGGCCTGTGCAAGGCTAATGCCCTTTCTGAATAGCCACAGTAGACCCTTCTTTCCGAATACATGCCAAAAACGTAAGGGCTATGGAGAAACCTGGAATTTTCCGCAGGTGAGACAAGTAGACTTGCCAGTGCTGTCACTGGACGTGTGCAAACAGAGAGCAATGTGCCCCTGGCTGAAGAAGTTGAAGGGATCTGTATGTTGAGTAGATTGTTGGAACAAGTCCACTTTCCACTCCACTCAGCTTGATGGGAAAGAAACTAATTTTATGGCAGGGTAGCAGGTGCCAGGTCCTGCTTACACCCTGCCTCTGCAGGGTGCAAATGGGTGTTATTATTTCCATTTTAGATGGGAGAACTGAGACTCAGAGAGGCTAAGTAACTAGCTCAAAGTTACTCAGCAAGTGCATTTCAGGGTTTGTATCAGAACCTGGGTCTGCCTTCCAAACCCGTACTCTTTCCTTACCCGAGCAATGGGAGTGGACTTCTCACGTGCTGACTTGACTTTCTACAGCAAGAATTTAGGAGTGATTCCAGGGCAGCAACCAGGCTTGATGGGAAGAACAAGGGGATTAGCAATATCTGTCATGGACCCAGGAGTAGGAAAGGGGGGAAAATGGGCCATGAGTTTGCCATCCACATCTAGGCCCATAATCCAAGACGTAGTGATTCTCTATCATTATAGCTGGCATTTTCTGGAGCCTGTGTGGGCTGCAGATATACCTGGGTTTATTCAGCAAATAAACTACTATGTTGTGTGCTTTCCCAGGGCATGGGCTGAAAATCAGATCTCTCCGTAGGGTTTCTCCACAAGGGTTTCTACAGAGGGCACAAGAGGGGCATGTTCTTAACAAATAGTTCCCATAGAAAAGCGAAACGAGGGCCCCTACCACAACCCGTTGTTAGTGCTTCGAAAATTTTATTTTTGGTAACAATGTTCTCCAAAAAGAAAAGAAAACAAATTTTAAAGGGAATGGGCCATTTTTGTTCATGGGGGGAAAAAATGTTTATTGTATATCAAAGCACAAGCTTTGGGAAATACAATATCCAGCCTTCTCCTTCTCTTCCCACTGCAAGACAATCAAGCACTGGTGGAAAATTGCACAATGAGAGACATAATAAAACCTGCTTACATATGCAAAGAACATTGAGAACACCGGTTTGTCTGTTGGGTTAAGGAAGGCGTGCTTTCTCACAGCTGAGACTGGGGCAACTCCAAGGACACAGAGGGCAAAGTCAGAAATGCGAATAGAACACATCAGTGCCACTCACTGGGCTCGGCTCAAGCCGCCCAGCTGAGCCCCTGTGCCTTGCCGGATGCCTTTGTCTTGACCTGAGCCAGAAGTGATTAGAGAAAGCTCGTGGCCTTCATGGTCTTGTTTGTAAACATGACACATCTACCACGTGCCCGTCATCCATTTATTCAACAAAGAGTCCCTACAAATATTTACTATCTGACCCTTTAAGGATAGAGTAACTGGAGCCCTCTCACCCCTCAAGGGTTAATCCCGGCTGAGTCTGACATGGAGAAGTGTTTGGTAAATGACAGTTGAATGTGCGAGTAAAGAAGCAGTGAAACCAAGTGAACGTGTATGTACCAGGGTATATGTGTCAATAAACATAAAAAAGAACCCAAATAATATATGAATGAATAAGTGAGAAATTTGATGAAAGAAAGAAAACATAAATGAGTCTATAAGTGAGGGAATTCTTATAAGAATGAGAAATCAAGAAATAAGTACGTATGTGATTTACAGGTGGGTGAGTGAGCGAGTAAGTGCAGGCTGTGGGGTCTCTGCAAATGTCACATAACAAGGATAAAACGAGTCACTGCCAAGTTCTGCTAATCTCATCATTTTGCCTTGCTTGCTCATGCCCTCCCTGCCAGCCATGGGGATTTTGAGCTTAACTAGTGCCCTCCCTTGCTGAGGGTGTGCCCATGCTTTAGTGATTTAGTATCTGGGGTTCTGTCAGAAGGACAAAAACACCTGCACCCCTGGGCTTGCGGCCAGGCAGCCATGCCTCCGAGACTGCAGCTTCCGACATATGGAAAAAATATGCCTTCAGCTGATGTGTCCTCAGCCCCATCCCTTATGCACTCACTACAGGACCAACTTCTAAAACTGAGTACCCCACGGAAGCACACTTTCCAGGTGCAAGGGATAGGTAACATGTCAGTTTTGGATGAAGTTCATGGCCAAGGTCATCCTAGCCAGAGTCGAAAACACCCTAAGACAAGCCCTACAGTTATCCTGTCTCCTTTATAGTGCATATTTGATTAGTCTGCCTCCTTGCTTTTTGTTTTGTATGTGATTGTTGTTTTGCCCTGCTCCCTCACTAGAATATAAGCTCCATAGGGACAGAGGCAGGCACATGGAAATCTCAATAAATATTTGTTAAAAACGAATGAAACATAGTCTGGAAAGCAAGTCAAATAAACCAACCACTTGAACTAGCTACCAAGGCACGAATCCCTCTCCCAGTGGTGCACCTGACCTAACGCTGCCTCCAAGTCCCACATGTGACCTGCAGCACACCACCGCCCCTCCTTGAAACTCAGGGGATCAAATTAGACTCTATCTTCAAGGACCCTTCCGGCTCTCACATTCTAGCGTTCTAAAGTCAAGGGGGAGGGACCTTTGGATTTTTCAAGATTCATATAGTGAATACTAACCTGAGTCCCATCGCTGTTATGTAAGACACAGCCATTTTAATCTAGCTTAAGATGGAGTAAAGTGATACTGGGTGTGGTGACATCTCTTTTTGACTAACGGCCATCTGAGCATCATGTGTGACTATCCAGATGCTGTTACGCCTGTCCCTTGGGCTCTGCCAAGCTTCTGCACAGAGCCCAAGCCCAGCCTGACATCCTGCCACCTATGCCTTATGAAAGTCATAAAAGTGTGCCATAAAATCCCCATAACAGAAGTGACTGGGAAACAAATCTCTTCTCAGACATCTTTGCAGGGTTCCCAGAAACTGGGCAAACTCTTCTTGACTCAGCCCAGCAAATGAGGTACAGAGAGCTGGAGGGGGCTTGTCTGAGGGTTCCAGCCTTCACTGACTCCAGCCCTTACAACCAGCACCACTTAGTCCTACCTCCAAAATGCACACATGCCTTGCACACTGTAGGGAGCTCCAAGAGGGCTTCCTCTGATGTCAGGATGTTTAGGTTTGATTCCCAGCTCTGCTTACTTGGTGGCTCTATGGCCTTGGGAAAATTACTATCGTATGTTTCTTGCCTTGGCTTTCTCATCTGTAAAAAGAGAATGGTGATAATAGTATTCGGCCCTTTGGTTTCTTGTGAAGGTTACATGAGGTGATAAAGTGCTTAGGAATGGGTGGCCCCCAGCAAGTGTTCTGTAAGTACTAGCTCCTGTGGTGGCTCTGATTTCCAAACTTTGTTTGGGTTTTCCCTGTGTTATCTCAATGAGTTTATAAATTCCTAAAGGGCAGGGATTATGCCTTCTTTTCAACCCTACCCTCACGTGGCCCCACCTAGGGCCTGGAGCACTCAGAACAGGTGCTGATTGGAGGGGATCGGACTTTCCCAGATAGTTATTCTCCAGATGTTGCAGGAGGTCTGCTAGCCAAAACCTGTGGGCACTGGCCCATGGCCTTCTTTTGAGAAAAATGACACCCAGGTTTTGAGGGAAACCATTGGTTGGGAAAAGAGGCTGAGTTAGGGAACATCAAGAAAAGGTTAAGAACAAGAAGTAAAACTTCCACTGAAAATATACTTCAATTGTTAGGCATTAAATTCTTGATACCAGCAGAAGAGAGAATTGGGAGAAGGACAGTTTCCTCACACCTGTCCCAGATGGTCGAAACAATGACCTCCTGAAAGCAGACTCAACAAACATTTATTGAGCATTTAGGTACTGTTTTAAAGGCCGAGGGTACGAATAATAAATTTACAGTTGTTCTAAAAAGGGACCAAAATTAGGCATCCCCTCCTTCTTAATGCAAGTCCATGCTTTCATTCCTTTTTAGCGCAAGGAGATGAAAATATGACACCTGGAAACAGATTGTCTGAAAAGTTTTGCTCTCCCTTTATTTCCTATCAAAAGCAGTGCCCTGAAAGGTGAGATTCATCAATTGTGCAAACAGCCTGAGGCGCCAAGTTTGTGTGGTTCGCTCAGTGAAGGGAGAAGACAGCAGAGGGCTGTGTCCAAGGGCAGTCAGACCTTTTCAGGTACCACAGGCTGGGCCTCCTGGGCAAGGATAGTGACCTTAGGTGGCAACCAATCAAAACTATTTTAATATAATTTGAGACAGTAAGGGACAAGCTTCTCCTGATTTCTGCAGAATCTTAGAAATCCAGTAAGCATGCTATCTGGAAAGAGACTTTAAGTACTGGCTTTGGAAATGTCACATGTCCTTTTCATTCACCATAGATCCCTAAACCTGACTCTAGAAAGGATATACGGATCTTGGTGGACTTTGCAGCCATGTCCTATCAATCCCGTGAGAAGGAAAAAATGTTACATTACCAACCACGTCAGAGGTCTCAGCCTCTGTGTGGGGTGTTTTCCCAAGGGTCTCCTATAATAATAACCCAGAAGAGGAATGCAGACTTGCCAATAAAAAAGATACCGGGCATTGTTTCAAGGTACCACGAGGGCTCCAAGTCCTACGGTCGCTAAGGTAGTAAATCCTTCATTTGTCAAGGGGGTAATTAACTTAAAGGAAGCAAAAACAACTGCTTTGATAATGTGGTGGGGTGGTGACCACCAACAAACACATGGCAAGAAGGTAACTTTTGAAGACGCCGATTGAACTTTGTCAGATGATTTCTGGGCTCACTAAATTCTTCAGAAGGGATTTTTCTTTAATTTCCTTTCCTTTCAGTCCTACTTCAATTTGTTTCTCCAGCTATCTCTCCCAAAGTGAGACATGTAGACCTGTAAAAACTTGACGAGTCCTTTGAGACAAACCTATTAAACCTTACCCAAGGCAGGTGAAGGAATTTAGGACCAGGTAGATTAAATAACTTGCCCAGGGTTGCATGGTGGGAGAACAGCAAAGCAGAGAGCCATGCCAAGGAAAATTTGAATTCAGAACCAAAGTGCCTAACAATTATGCTGTGTTGTCTCTTGACTGGTTTCGGTCTGCTGTTTTCCCATCCAACTCTCCCTGTGAGTCTGTTGTCTTTAGTTCAGGAAATATTTGTCAGTCCCACTCTCTCCACCATAAAAGCTACTTTCTAAGGTCATAAAGTCATGTAGTCTGTATCAGAGGTGGGTAGAGCATGGAAATTTCTAGATGTTCAGAGACTGCTCATTATTTGAATGCTCCTGTCTCGAAAATGTAAGGGAAGGAGTGTGATGTACAAAGGTTTCTCACAGTCTGCACTATCCTGATGAGCAGTGGCCTTTGTCACCAATCCCCAGGACCTAGAATGGTGATCAGTACCTAGTAGGTGTGTAACAAGCATCTTCTATGAATAAGGGCCAGGAGGACCCACAGCAGACTTAAGAGGAACTTTGCTTGTTTAAATTTTATGGCCTTTAATGAGGCCTAGTGAGAGGATTTAATTATAATTATGGCCAAGTGGTTACTTCTTTAAGTGGACTGTTATGACTAGGAGGGCAAGGGTTGTAATTAAAGTTTTGGTATTTCACAAACCACTAATAGTACGCCCATCACCCCATCAGACTCTGCTTTGATGCTGAAATCCTGCCTTGAAGACAGCAGGCTGTTTGAGACCAGGAAAGCATGAGGTAGAAAATGGAACAGAAAGTGGCAATGCCAGGGACACTCTGTCCCCAACCAAAAGACCCAGCTTAGAGAAGGGGATTTTTGTCTTTGGGATTTGAAGTAAAGGTTGCATTTTCTGCTTTTTCCAAAGAAGCCAATGCAGAGCACAGCCCTAGGAAGTGCCAGACCTTTGCTGGAAGCCTCAGGATACATGAGAATAGCCCAATTCGGTATCAGAAAAGAGACTTCTGAATACATGTCCCCCACACATGGGGTCCTTCCCAAAAGGAATCTGGACTATTGTGGCTGGCCATTGTGTCTTAAAAAATGAATCTTTCCTTCTTAAATCCAGTCTCCTGAGAAAGTCTTATCACCTGCCTCTTCTTACACATCTGCCTTTTATGTCTGCCATCCCATATTAGTAACGATGGTAACTGTCTTTAGGGTACTTTATGTGAGGCAGACATGCAAAGTACTTCACAAGCATGTTCTGATTGATTCTCACAAGAATCCTGTGAGGGTAGCTTATAGGATTATTGCCCCCTTTTATATATGAGGAAACCAAGGCTCAGAGGAACTAAGTTTGAGCCACACACAGCCAGCAGATTGCAGTGCCAAAACCCAAACCTAAGTCAGATGATCCCAAAAAGTCCATTCTCTTAGCCACCGCTGCATAGTATCTCAAGTTGTTACAGAAATCCACCTAATCAGTGACCGTCCCCATGGGGTCCTCCTTAAGTAAAGAAGTGGGACTCTGGGGTTCTCAAAGGACTTGAACTGGCAGTATGGGGTTCCCTGTTGGCTAGAGTTTTCCAAGCCTCTATGTAGCTATTCCAAGCACCAACTTTTCTCCCCATCAGAGGCCATCAGTCAAAGAAATCAGGAATTTATCTTCAACAAACAGGGTTGGTAACACACACACACACACACACACACACACACACACACACACACACACATTTTTCATCTGGTAAACAGCTCTTGGCAACCCTTCAGAATAATACTGTAACTATTAAAGAAATTGAATCAGTGATTTAGAATTTTTCTAAAAGAAAACCCCAGACACAGACAGGTTTATAGGTGAGACCTCTCACACTTTCAAGGAGGGGATACTTCTGCTTTTTACAGACTCTTTCAGAGAATGGAAGAAAACATTCCGCAGCTCATTCATGACACTAAGATAGTCTTAATATCAAAACTAGGGAAAATAACAACATAAAACAGAAAAATTTGAGTACTACCTCACTCATGAACATAGATACAAAAACCCTCATGTAATATATATATATATGTATATATATGTATATATGTATATGTATGTATATGTGTACACACACACACACACACACACACCCCAAACCCAGGAATATATGAAAATAGAATACATCATGATTCAGTGGGTTTTTCCCAAAATTGAAAGGTCGGTTTAACATTACAAAATTAATTGGTATAATTTATTAAATTAACGGATTAAAGGAGAAAAACCAAGTTATCTTTTCAATAGATATAGAAAAAGTGATAAAAGACTATATTCATCCATTATACTTTTTAAATCTTAGCAAACTACAAATAAAAAGGAATGTTAACATGATAAATGACATCTATATAAAATCGACATCAACATCATACTTAATGATGAAATGTTGAAGGCATTCCCTTTAAGATTAAGGAAAAAAAAAAAAAACTGCTTCTTACGTTTCTGCTCAACACTGTCCCTTCCAGAGAGTGCCTGGCCGGTACAGTAAGGTGGGCAAAAAATAAAAGGTTAAGTATTTGAAAGGAAAAAACATAGCTGTCATTATTTGCAGATGATATTGTTGTTTGTATAAGGAACTCAGAAGAATCTAGAAAAAAATCTACTAGGAATAAATATGAGTTTAGTTAGCATGGTTACTGGATATAAATCAATACAAGAAAGTTAATTGTATTTCTGTACTCTAAAAAGTTAGAAAAATTATTTTTTTAAATACTTTTTGTGACAGCAACTACATTCTTTAAATCCCTGGGAATAAATCCTGCAAAAGACATATAAAATCTTTGTGGAGAAAAATCTAAAAAACTTTATTAAAATACATTTAAAAAGACTGATAAATTAAGAATTATGTCATGCTCTTGGATAGAAAGACTTAGTATCTTAAAGATGTTGATTCTCCCAAGTTTATCTATAAATTCAAATCCCAGTGAGTTGTTTGTTTGTTTATTTGGAACTCAAAAGGTGATTCAAAAATTTAAATAGGAGAACAAAAAGCCAAAGCCGAGCTACTTCTAAAGAAGAAGATAATGGAATTCGGTTGGGGTGAAGAGTAGAATCTACCCTATCAGATAATGAGATTTTATTTATAAAGCTATAGTATTCAGATGGCATGAATTTAGCATAGGGATTCTGGTAAAACGTCAGAACATACTAGAGAACCCAGAAATAGACACAGCATGAAGACTTGATTTATGACAGAGTGGGCTTTGAAGATCAGAAAGAAAGGATGAACTATGGTGTTGAGCTAATTGGGTATCCATGTGGAAAAAAGATGAAATTGGATTCCTCCCTTGTCAAAAATCAATTCCAGGTGGATTAAAGACTTAAATGTGAAAGGCAAAACTATAAAACTTTCAGAAGACAATATAGAAGTACATCTTTATGACCTTGAGATTAAAAAAAAAATTGTGTTCAAAAATGTTTCTGTGTTTAAGATTCCTATAAGGGAATATATTATAAATTTGACTATTAAAATAAGTTCGGTTCATCAAAAGACACCACAAAGTAAAAACACAAGCTACAAATAATTCATATCCAAAATATTAGAACTCCCTAACTTAATAAGAAAATAATAAATACCCAGTCGGAGTGAAAAATAGAAAAAGGACATAAACAGGCATTTCACATAAGAAACAAGAATGGCCCATAAACTTAAGAAAAGAAACTTAAGCTCATTCATATTCAGAGGAATTAATTTAAAACCACAGTGAGATATCATTTTACATCCGTTGTAGGCAGATATTAGAAAGCTGGACTTTACCACACGCTGGCAAGATCGTGAGTTAACAGGAATTATCATTTGCTGATGGAAGTGTAAAGTGTTACAGCTACACTGGGAAAAAGTTTGTTACTACCTTATAAAACTAAGCAGGCTCACACCCTGTGGCCGGTCAATTCTACTTGTAGATGTATATCCTGGAACATCTCTTACACGTGTGCACAGGGGACATATACTGGAAAGTTCACAGCAATATCATTTATAACAGCCCCAAACTGAAAATCACCCAAATGACACATAAATGAGAGAATGCTTAAATGGTGGTATTTGCATACAATGAAATATGAGACAGCAGTGAAAATTAGCCACACATACACACAAAAACTTAATGTTGAGCAAAAGATGCAAGTCACAGAATGAATGTGAATCCATCCATAATGTGTTCAAAAACTAGCAAACCTAAACAACATATTGCTTAGGGATATATTTCGAGGTACTAAAAATTACACAGAAAACCATTGGAATAATTAACACAAATTTCAGCATCATCGTTACCTCTGGGGGGTGGGAAGAGATCTGATTATAGAGGAATATGCAGAGGGCCTTTAAGTACAACATTCAGTTTCTATTTTTATTCTATTTCTTGAGTTAGGTGATACATATACAGGTGTGAGCTTCGTTATTCTTCTTTAAATGACACATAAAATTATGTATGCTTATTTGTGTGCATAATGTATTTATAATTTAAAATTTTAATTACAAAGGAAGTAACAGAGCAAGAGTGGGGGTGAGATGTGTGCAATGGTCAGGAGTGACAGGAACAGTGCGGCCCCTGTTGGCTCCTGGGAATACTGAGATGCAGGACCACAACGGGCCCCTCTGGAGTAGTTCACATGCTACTAAGGAAGGCAATCACCCCAAGTCCCTCAAGTTGCTGAAAGGCATGAGCCCTAGAGGAAATAGCTGTCTGCCACAGCAGGGACCAGGAGGGGGACAGCAAACTCACATTTTCAAAAGCTGGGGATATTTTCCTATAGAAGAGAGGAGTAGGATTGCTGGTTCCCATTCCCCACCATATTCTTGGGTCCTGCTCTCAGCCCAAGACCTTGCAGGGCTGTTGCATGAAAGGAGGTGCTCCCTCCAGCCCATCTCCACATAGCAGCTAATCTCTCTGCAGATCAGAATGAGAAATATTTTTGAGCCCTTACAATGTGCTAAACAATTTATATAGATTATGTTATTTAATCCTGATAACAGTTCCATGAGAGAGATACCATCATTGCCCCACTGTACAGGTGAGGCAATGGAGGATCCTCGGAATTCCATCACTCTCCCAAGATCACAAATCCTGGGAAATGCCAGAGCCACATGCCTGAGTAGTAAGCTAGACCCCGTCTCCAGATTCCTGAGGAGGAGCCGCATTCTCTGTGCTGGTGTGGCTGCTGGGGAGGTTGCAAGGGCCAGCGGAATGTTCTAACAGCTCTGTGCCAGGCTCCATGCCACCTTCCTCCCTCACTTAATTGACACCTCAAGACCTGAAAGTGCCCAGAGGCCACACAGCTGTGGATTTTTCTGTTAACTGATATAGACTTCTTTTAAATGAGTCATTTCCTTCAAAAAGGAGGAAAAAATGTTTTTAGATTGTAACAGATATACCCACCTCCACCTTCAAATACACAAACCCACTCTCTGCTCCTGCTCAGGCCCCTGAACACTGTGCCAGGAAGTACCAGTTGCTGGAGGACCTCGATCTGGTCTCAAACCTCTTGTGGCACAGGGACCTGAGGTCACAATTGATCCCAGGAAACCACTCACCAGGCTCTCTCACTCAGGAATGCTGAGGCTCCATCTTTGATCCCAGTGACAGGAACAGACTTGCCCCCTTTTTAAAAGTTGGCCATCTGTGTAGTTGTCTTCACTCACTGGTTGGGGCCTTCACATCTGTCCTGTTCTGTCTTCCTTCTTCCCTGCCAGTTTCTCTTTTCTCTGTCTTTGTCTCTCTTTTCCAGTACTCCAGTCATGCATTCATTCATTTATTTTTGTTTTCGCTTTTTTTATTGAGCTTCTGTCTGATCCATAGGTTTCCACTCTTGACGTGTTCCTATTCTGGTGGGTCCCCTGACATGAGGGTCGCTTGCTAGCTGCCCTTTGTTCAGCTGAGCCCTCCCTATACTTTTTCACGACCATTCCAGAGCTTGGGCTGGGTCAAGCTAAGGTCGCTTGGATGTTTCCTGCCAACTAGATAATATATTCATATTTTAACAGCTTTTTTAAGCCGTAGTTACATACAATAAAATTTAACAACTTTAAATATACAGTTTAATGACTTTTTGACACATGTATAAAGGTGTGTATTGACTGCCCAAATCAAGATGTAGAACATTTCCGTCACCCCAAAAAGTTTTCTTGTGCCCCATGGCAAAATCCCCTTTCCCCGCCCCTGGCTCCTGGCAGTCCTTAATCTGTCTTCTGTCCCTATAGTTTTGACTTTTTTTAGGAATGTCATATAAATGGCATCATAGACTATGTAGCCTTGTGTGTCTTGCTTCTCTTATTTGGATGACAAGATTCGTCCATGTTGTTGCATGTCTTGCTGAGAAGTATGCCACTGTTGTTATTCTATAATTTGCTTGTTCACCAGTTAATCGGCATTTGGGTTGTTTCCAGTTTGGGGCTAAATGAATAAAGCCGCTATGAACATTCCTGTACAAGTCCTTGTATGGACATATGTTTTCATTTTTCTTAGGTAAATGCTTGTAAGTAGAATTGCTGAGTAGTGGGGTAAGTCTGTATTTAACTTAATTTTTAAAAATTTCCAACTCGTTTTCCAACATGGTGGAAACTTTTACATTCCTCCCAGCAGTATATAGAGTTTCTAGTTGCTCCACATTCTCACCAACATTTGGTATGGTCAGTCTTTTTAATTTTAGCCAATATCATAGGTTTATAGTGGTATTTCCTGATCGTTTTTAATTTGTATTTTTTTTTATAATTGTTGATGTTGATAATTTTTTTATGTACTTATTGATTACTCAATATACCTTCTTTTGTGGCATCTTTTGCCCATTTCTTATTGGGTTGTTTATCTTCTTCTGAATGGGTT
Source organism: Eidolon dupreanum (assembly GCA_028627145.1). Lineage (NCBI taxonomy): Eukaryota > Metazoa > Chordata > Mammalia > Chiroptera > Pteropodidae > Eidolon > Eidolon dupreanum. The sequence goes on along the minus strand of CM053515.1, from coordinate 20,412,291 downwards.
GTAAGAGCTTTTCCAGTCTTTTCTTAATCTTCCTTTTCTTCTTCCTTCCTCTCTCTTCCTCTCTCTTACTCCTATCATGCCTCTGTCCCAGTCTCTGACTCTCTCACCCACTCTCCCCCTCTCTCCCTCTTCCACCTTTGCCGCCTTCTTCTTCCTTGTCCACTTGTGTTCTTCCTTCCCCTCCAGGACACCTCAAAACCTGAGAATCTGGCCTCCCTTCCCATTGCATATTAGAAAGAACTCTACCTTAAGCCCATCGATTTTAGTCATGGCCAGGTTCCATGCTTCAAATAGGGAGAACTATCCCTTCCTCAGATGAAGCTAGAGAAGTAAAAAGGCAGAGCCTGGTAAAATGGAGGGATGGCTTTGCATTCTAGTATCTTCCTACTGCCTAAAGATTAATAGTGTTTATGGATAAAAGGGCTTTTTACTAAAGCATAACATTGGAAAGTCATGGGTGTTAAGTGAAGTTCATTCTGTTTCATCAGTGGTCCATCATTCTCCACAAACATAAGATTAGTTATTTGTATAACAGGCGCTCCCTTGGCACAGCTCCTAAGCCCAGTAGGGATTTGCCTTGCCCAGTCACAGGGAAAGAGACGCCTAGCCCAAAGCCAGCTTCTTTTCATCTCTGTTTGAGGGAACCGGTGTGACAATATTTGATTGCAAAGCTCAGAACACTTCTCTCAGAGTTAAAGAGCCTCGGATATGTGACCATGGAATGCTCTTTTTTAATAAGAGCTTTACTTAGATATAATTCACATACCATACTATTCACCCATTTAAGGTATACATTTCAGTGGTTTTTAATATATTAACAGATATGTGCAACCATTACTACCACAATTTTATATTCCATAACCTCCAACAGAAACTCTCTACCTTTTAACAATCACATGTACAGCCATATATACATATAATTACACAGCATATGTGTATGTCAATTCATAGACCCACATGTATGAATATGATCAGACAACAATAGACCAACAGCATCACACATCCACATACAATTATCATGGGTTCTGAACGAACATACACACTTGCACAGAGAGCCAGAAACACATGCACTCAGTAATGCATTCACACAAACAGTAGTTGTACCCACAAAGACACTGTCCTAAAAAGGCACACATATATAGTTACCGTTACTTATGGGTGGATAACTGAAGACAGATTGAATGTTATTTACTCTGGATAAGTTTTCATTAGCCCCTGGTGTAGTGAGTAGGAAAATCTTTTCATTCATTCATTCTTTAACAAGCTACAACTACATATTGAGCACATAAAAAAGACAGTGACAAACGAGGGATTGATTGTCTCTACCCTCCTGGAACTTAGAGTCTAATGAGGGAGTGGCCAGTAAATAAAAAAGGAAATAATCACAGTTTTAGATATGTGCCAAGAAGGAAATAAGTGAGGTAGCATGTTAGATAATAGGCAGGGTCCCAGGACAGTAGACAGTTTCCAAGAGCTTTTAGCATTGCTGCTTCCTCTTTCATCCTGGAGAAGTAAAAGGGATTCAGATTCACGTTCTATAAGTCACTGGATACACTGGCATGTGTGTGTTGCAGGGAGGGGTGGTGCTCAGGACCTAGACTACCTGGCTTTGCATTTTGTCTCATACTACTTGAGTGACCTTTCTCTCAGTTTCTCATCTAACAAAGGGGATAAGAATAGCACCTTTAATAAGGATTAAATTAGCTTGTAAAGCACTTAAAACAAGTGTTAAGTTCTCAGTCGATATTAGCGGTTGCATCAGGTTCCAAGAGTAGGTTTTCATAGAGGGAGGTGAGAGCACCGGGAGGAGCATGGGCTGGGGAGGGGGCCGCGGGGCGCAGACCGAGGAGTCTGGCGGTGGCCTGTTGACTGTAAATCGATGGACCTTCGTCCTCTGCCGCATCTGAGTAGCCTTTTGGAATGCAGCTTTGGCATGCCACCTCATCAGGATATAAACCTATCTGTCCTTGCCTTGTTCTACCCACAGCCACAAACCACAGAAATGACACGCAGTGGGTGGCACTGGGCACGGCTCTTTGTTTTCAGCTGCATCAGGACTTTCCGTAGCAGCTCTGCTGTGGGCCTGGCTTGTGGTGTTCACTGGTTCCTCTTGGCTGTCTTTTCTGTCTGAATAGGTCAGCACTTATCACCCCATGCCTGCCTCCTCAGGACATTCCACGGCCATCGTCAGTCTGCCCGGCTCCCAGCAACATCTCCCAGCTAACATGTGAGTAAAACACTCAGCCTCCCACCCCTGCTTCTGGCATGGAGGGGTCATCTTTGTCATCCCTTTGCCATTGAGTGTCACCACTCCCAAACCATTCCCTCCAGAGAGAAAACAGCTCCCCTTCCTTTATAACCGCCAAAGGAATACTGGTAAAAAACACAAATCAGCAAACCACGTCATCCTAGCTCATTACTTTACAAAAGTAGAAAGAAACTGGAAGATTATATACCAAAACATTGCTGGGAGATTGAGTATTGAGCAATCTCTATTGTCTTCCTTTAGATTCAAAATGTTGGGTTATAAATAGATATTGCTTTAGTAATCAGTATAGCATTTAAAGGGAGAAAAAAAAACTTCCAGATGAGAACATTCCTCCCTAGCCCCTTTGATAAAATGTTCCAATGTCTCAGCCCTTAGAATCTAGGGCTCCTAATGTCTAGCTCGAGAGCCATGTACTGGTGACCTCTGGATCTGACATGATGAAGTGGGCTGTTTTTAATGCCTTTATTCAGCCAGGTATTCTCACTGCCACGGCCTCACTATTCCCTAGTGTCTTCACCCGCAACTCATACCTGGATGTGACCTACTTACCCCTCTATGGACTTCAGAGTAGAAAGTCCCTGCTCGTACCCAAAGACATTTTTGCAATATTAAACCCATTCCCCTCCATCCCACCATGCAGCCACTAGTCCACTGTGTGCCAAAGAATTGAAATTAAACCTGCCTGTCCCCTCCCAATGTCCACTTCTCTGCCTACATTAAGATAGCTCCTCAGGCCATTCCAAGAAGTCAAATGGGTCTCAAGTCTCAGGAGAGGGAATGGCTCAGAGAGGCTTCCAGCTGACCTCCCATTTCCCTGATTCTTGCCAGCTGTACCCGTTTACTTAGGTCATACTCTAATCAGGGCGAGGATGCATCCCCGGTAGAGCCATTGCATCTGGGGTTGAAACGGGGTTCTGCCACTAATTCCTGGTCACCATCTCCTTTCTCTATTCTAGGCCAGTTTCTCCATTGTCAAAATGCTGATGTGGCCTAAATTAGAGATTTTCAGCTGTAAGACACTCTATGGAGAGGGTAGGGATCTAGGCCCCTCCACTATTTCAGCCGGGTTCTGCCACCTTTATCTGCCTTAGGAATTGAGGTTTCAGTTTTCGAAGGCTGATATTGCTGTCCACAGGGCCGAAGCATCCATCTCCCTTTGCCCTTCTCTGCTTCCCCGCCCTCCCTTAGGTGTGGACGCCCTCATCCTTCACCAGTTCCCTGTGTCCCCCCAGGTTTGTAGCCCTGCACTCCTACTCAGCCCATGGACCTGATGAGCTGGACCTGCAGAAGGGAGAAGGCATCAGGGTCCTGGGGAAGTACCAGGACGGCTGGCTCAAGGGCGTCTCCTTGGTTACCGGGCGAGTCGGCATCTTCCCCAACAACTATGTCATCCCCATTTTCAGGTGCGTCCCCTCCAATCTCAGGCATTAGAGTGTCGAGTCATCTAGGCCAGGGGCCACCGGTAGGTTGAATTGCTGAAGGATTCAATACTCTTTCAGAATGTGGGCCAAGAAACCACTTTGCCCTAGGTCCCTCCTAACACTTTTTAATAGCAAAAATAATTCTTTTTCTCATAGCTCTTCAATTTACAAGCACATTTGCATTTTTTAACTCATTGGCTACACCCAAGAATCCTGTAAGGTTAATATTATTTTACAGATGAAGACACTGATGTACAGAGTTGAGCGACCTGCCCCAAAACTAGATTTCAGGTGTTCTGTACAAACCCCCAAATCCCACTTCACATCTTCCACTCGACACTCCATCTAGTGGCGGAATAGGGAAGTGTGGTCAGATGACCACCCAGAGCACCTTGAGAAACATCTTAGGACTCTGGGCCATTGGCAGAGTTTCCATGAACTCAGAGCACTCCCTGCCCATCCACACCCCAGGTCAAATGCTAGTTACCCTGTGGGTCTTCTTCCCAAACAGCTTTTCCCAGCTCTTTTCATTCCCTGGCAAACCTATTCATTTCACTGGCTCGCAGTTTGTCTGGCTACCTCATACCACAACTGCAGTGCACACAAACCCCAAACTACCCATGACTCCTCCCACCTCCACCCCAGCACCCAGGCAGAGCCTGTTACAAGGCGGCAAGGCCATCGCCACACGTCAGCTGCTGTCTTTATGACATACCAGAGAGTCATAACTCCAAGGAAAGTGATGATCCCATTGTACTCTGTAATATGTGTCCTATGCCCAGTTTGGGGGACCTTCATGTAGTTGGGGCACTGAGTCCGGAGGAGGGCAACAAAGATGGTGAGAAGACAGAAAACCATATCATGGGAGAAGCTGATAAACTAAGGTTGTTTAAGCTGTAGAAAGAAAGGTCAGAGAGGACAGGAAGTAGATTTATCCTGTGAGGGGTCAGTGAACCAGGGGGTACAACTGAGAAGGTTTGGGTTCAATAAAAGGCTGAACTTTACAATCCATAGATTTTTCTATCAGGCTGGTGGGGGTGGGGAGGCAGTGGACCCTTTTCTAAGAAGAGTACAGACAAAGTCTGGGTCGCTACAGATCCAGGCTTCTATAAAAAGATGTCTTCACATGGCAGAAAGCTGGAGTAGAAGATCATAGTTATTCCCTTTGGTGGAAGGCTCTCAGGATTTGTTAGAAAGTTATAAAATCTCCAAAGGCAAATGGAGGGTGTCTGTAACTGATGCTTTAATTCATTTATTCGACAAATATTCATTCACGTGCCAGGCACCTTTCACGTGCCAGTGAACAAAATACACAAAATCTCTGCCCACAGGAGCTCACATTCTACTGGAAAAGACAAAAAACAAGATATGTAGGCAGTATATACGGTGTGTTAATGGTAAGAGCTAAGAAGAAAAATAAATTAGGAAAGGGAAATAGAATTTGTGGGTGATGATTAACATTCTAATAGGTCGGTCAGGGGAGGCCTTACTGCGAGGTAAGGCAGAGGAATGAAGGACACGAGGAAGTGAGCCGTGTGGGTCTCTGAAGAAAGTGCATTCCAGGCCAGAGGAACTGCAGGGTACTGAACAAAGGCCCTGGCGTCGGACTGTGCCTGACACGAAGGCCGACGGCATGGATTAAAGCGAGTGCGGGGGAGGCCAGTAGGAGATGAGGTCAGAATGGTAACGGGGCATCAGATCTACAGAATTTCCTAGGTCATAGGGAGAAATTTGGCTTTGACCTTATTGCAAGGTTTGGAGCAGAAGAGCGACATGATCGAACTTATGTTTTAACCAGAATCCCTCCAGTTGCTGGGTTGAGAATAAACTAGAGAAGAAAAGGTAGAATCAGAGAGACGAGTTAAAAGGATATTATAATAATCCAGGGGAGAGGTAACGGTGGCTTGAACTAGGGCATCAGCTGTGGAGGGAGGGCGAGGCGCTTAGAATCCGGCTGTACTGTAAAGGTAGAGACAACGGGATTTTCTGACAGTTCAAATGTCTGGAGAGAAAGAGTAGTGGATTCAAGGTGAGTCTAAGTTTTTTCGCCCTGAGTCACTGGAAGATGGAGTTGCCTTTTACTGAGATGGAGGTAAAAAGCAAAAGAGGAACAGGTTTTTTTGTTTTTGTTTGTTTGTTTGTTTGTTTGTTTTGCTTTTGGGGGGGTAGAGAGCAAAAGCTTAGTTTGCAGCAGATTAAGTCTCGGACACCTATTAGTAAATCCTAGTAAAGATGTTGGTATACCAGTCTAGCATATAAGAAAGAGGTTCAGGCTTGAGCTGGCATTTAAAGCCCTAACACTAGGTGACTTCATCGTGGTAGGATAAAGGAATATTGGAGAGAACGACAGTAAGCCAGGAGCTAAGATCTTCCAGGAATGAAGGAACAGACCTGGCAGGGGATGATGAGTGCAACAAGGTGGTAGAGGCTGATAACATGAGCCGCGGCTGGGGAATGTGGAGGAGGGTGGGAGAATGTTCTAGAAGCAACAATGAAGAGCAAGGAGGACACCTACTCTAACTCACGAACAGTTTCTTCCGTGGGCTCTAACAGGAATTCTCCAGGGCCCTGCTGAGGACCGGGGTGTTCGCTTATACATTAGGCCTTAGCCCAAAGTCCTGGCTATGCCTCAAAAGAACCATTAGCTTCAGAGGGGCCATATAATTTACCAGCCAAACTAGATGGTTTTGAGATAAGAGAGGGACTCTCTTAATACAGCAGGTGTAAGCAGACTTTCTTGGTGAGATGAGGACGTGTGGTCGCCCGAACTGGATGCATGTAGGACTTCGTTCCCGTGCATGCAAGGCCTCATGAGCTTCCCTTTCCCCCTCCTCGGCTTCTCTCCTGCTGTGTTCTTGGGCACGCCATGAGCATCTAGACCCACCCCTTCCCATATGGCTGCAGTCAGACAATACGTGGAGTTTCAGCACCATAGATCACACTGAGTTCATCTCCCCCACCC
>CM053515.1:20206994-20405139 GCA_028627145.1 Eidolon dupreanum | reverse complement strand
AGCTATTGACCCATGTCTACTCCACAAAATCTACGTGCCCAGCTCCATGCCCCGTGGAGCCAAATAATCCACATGGAGAAACGAGGAAAAGTGACAAGGACAGGGAGTCATGGTATAATTTGTCAAATATGAGTACTTACGCCTCCTCTTTACCCAAAAAAGAACCCTTGATAAGTTTGGCAATGAGCTTAGCAATCTACTCTACATCCAGAGTGGCAGGTCTATGACGTGACCAGCCAACTCAGTAGCAATGGAGCCAGATATTTTTAACTATTGGGAACGATAAGCAGGTCGTTTGGGTGTAATAGCAACACAATCCATGCCTTCCAAATGAAACAGAATATTCTTCCCACTGTCCACTAACTCCACAGGGTTCCCTCTCTGAGCACTGAGAACAGTTCCAAAGGCTGGCCACCCCCGCTCTGTCCAGCCTCGTCACCTGTGCCCAACCTCAGACCAAACCCCATCTCTGTGCAGTCTCCTGAGGATCTGAAAGGGGCAGGAGGGTGTGTTTTCTGAGTGAAAGTTGAACTCACTGGCACCTCCAATCATTTATTCCACCAGCAGGTTTCAGACATTTGTGTGCCAGGCATTGCAACGAGGATGACAGATATATCCTCTCCTATGATTTCCACCATAACCTTACATGACAAGTGTAATTGTCCCCATTGGAGAGCCCAGGAAACGGAGGCCTGAAGACTAACCAGGAATAGTGGCCAAACCAGTTTGATCGCTGCCCACACCCCCGAGTTCAAGCTGTCCCACTTCAGAGCCCGACTTGGGACCATGCTATGTAAACCGAGAGACCACCCTTGACTTTGGAACCCTGACTACAGACTGTGGAGAGATGGCATAGTGCAGTGGTTACAAACGCAGACTCTGCTGCACACAGACTGGGCTCAAGACCTCATTTACCAGCTCGCTAGTCACGTGATGCTGGGCAAGTTACTTAACCTCTCTGAGCCTTGTTTTCTTAAATAGGAAGGATAACAGTCCCAACCTCAGTAGGCTGCTCTGAGGATTAACTGAGATATTATAAGGTGACTTAAACCATGCTGGCACATGATGAACACGTAACAAACGTTAGACTTGAATGTTTTTAAGGAAGCAAGCTATTGAAATTCCAGGTGAGAAAGTCTAAAATAAGGGCATGCCCATGGCTGTGGTGCCACAAGGAGGCCAACATAGCCTAGTCGTGGAGGTCAGAGCATAGACGAAGCTGAGTCACAAAGGACAAGTATGAGTCAGATGGACAAAGGGGTGGGAGAAAGGGTGTCCCAAGCAGGGGAAGAAGCATTTGGTTGCTGAGTTTAAATGTAGCAATCAGCCAAGTTCTCTTAGAGGAGTCCACTCCTTCGTGGAACATTCCAGGGATCCCAGCTAGAACCCTAGCACTTCACGTCCAAAGCCAAATATTCCATCCTCTGAGAGCTCTGTCCACTCAGCCAAGACTCAGGAGTCCCTAGGAAGGGCGCCCCTTCGCCCTGTGATCAGACTCTGAGAGCCATACTTGAGAACACGGTCCCCGTAAGCAGCATTAAGACCCCCACTTAGAGCTAGTCTCCTCTCCTCTACCTTTCACCATCTCATAAACACGGCTTTTGGAGCCAGAAAAGTTTAAAGCAATGCCCTACCTGTGACTCAGTGAGGGGCAGGACATAGTGCATGGCTCCGTGACTTCCAATTTCTCTTGAAAATTCAGAAGGTCTGTTCACAGCAGGCCTGCCCTCCTGAGCAGCAGCGGTCCAGGGGAAGTAGGGTCAGGGTCAAGGCTGCTCTGGTGAAGTGGACATGCACTCTTCAATTTGCCTTGCCACCACTGGCCCTCTTTGCTCAGTCTCATGAGCTGCACCTGACTTGGGCATGTTCCCCTAGAGACCATGTGCTGGACTTCATCTCTCCAAGTCATCATAAACCCCTTCGGGGTTAGAGCTTGGTCCTTAGAGACCAGCTGCTCCAGGGCACTCAGGTCTCGTAAGCGTGATGGGCCGCACCGGGGCCCCAGAGAGTGTCATTCAGTGGGAACGTTTGACGTGGGAACTGGACATCTGTGTTTTCAACCAGCAGCTCCCCAAGTGATTCTGATGCAATTAAAGTATGAGAATTGAGTCTGCCTTTCTCATATTTTATAGCAGAGCTGACATTCAGCAGGAGTATGGCCACACTGGCTATTAATATATTGAAATAGGCCTGTGGTGATAGGTTAATAGTGGTTAATAGTGGCTGCTCTGAGCTCCCAAAGCCTCTCCCCACTCCTGCACCCTGGCCCTTCCTCCAGGTCTCTCCCCATTGCTCTGCCATCCCACAGCCAAGGGGCTAAGGCCAGGTGCAGCTGAGGCTTCTGGCAGTAAAGCCCTTCTTCACTCCGATTGGTTAGTGCCTACGCCATATTGGTCGTTAAATATCTTGACAGTTATCCTTCTGTACAGAATAAGGCCCAGAGAGGTCCCTCAGAGGCTAAGAGCACTGCTGTCAAGCCCAGCAATCTTCCCAACCCCCACACTGGCCACTCTCCTTGACAGCCACCGTCATGAGGCATGAGCAGTGTGCCCTTCAGCTTCTCAGCTCCTCTGGCCTTCGTTTGGCAGGTATGGAAGTCATTTGTTTCAACAAGATGAGCAGGCATCCATCCTCCTCCTCTTGCTGCCTCTGTCCACAAAGGACAGCCCCACAGCCTTCGGCCTCCCTCCCCGGAAAGAGAGCAGCTGTGGCAGGCAGAATAGCGAAATCCTACCAAGTCTCTCCAGCTGGGGGCAAGTGCTTAGCAAGCTGGGCTGCCCTGGGACCAGCAGCTGCTGCCATTGATGATTCTCTCATTTACATCTTGAGAGTAAAGACCCCAGTTCTCCCTTTGGCTAAGAGAAAGGAGTGATGGACTTCCAGCAATCTCTCAGGTGACCATGAAATATAGTCACTTAGGGAATGTGTGTGTCAGGCAGGACCAAACCAGAGGAGTTAATTCCAAAGACCCTTGCAGCAGGTTGGTGTCACTGAGAATAAATCTCTCAAGGGCATTTTGCTTGAAATAGAGCAATGTTAAATGATCAAGCCATCTGTTTGCCAGGCCATAGCATTGTGTCCTAGGCCAGAGCAGAAATGAAATGTCCAGGAAGCTCTCCTGCCTACTGACCTATACTTTAACATAGAATGGAGCAGAAGTGGGATCAATGACAGGGTTGGGGGGCATGGAACAGCATTACAGATTCACCCGTTTGTCCATTCATTCATTCCACAACAGTTACCCTTCGCCCACGCTGGACCAGGCTCTGGGAGAGGCGATGGGGATTCAGTGGTTAATAGGATAGGTAAAATATATACAGCCCTCACAGAATGTTGTTTCTTACAAATTTTTTCTAGATTCGGGGATTCTTCTCTGCTTTTTTCCCTTTTTAAATTGTATATGTATTTTTTTTATAAAACAAATAACCATATACCTACCACCTAGATTTGTTAAAAAAAAAAAAATTATCAACACCATTGAAACCTGCTGTGTGCTTCTCCTAATCTCATCCTTTCTTCCCATCCTCCCCCTTCCCTCTTAACCACTGTTCTGAACTCCATGCTTATCATTCCTTTGTAAACTTCCCATACATATAACCATATGGGATCTTCAGTGCAGCTCACAGAGGTCCTCAGTAAACACTAGTCACAGCAAATATTGCAACCTGAGGCCCTAGATAGCCTGCCTGAATATTGGAATTCCCATGTGGCTTTTGTTATTGGGATTCTGAGGCTTTGATTCATTGCTGGGAGTTGAGATTTTGATGCACCAGCATGTCTGGTTTTGAGAAGTTCAGTTTAGAGGGATTTTTACAAGAATTCTTCCAAATACAGCTGTTTGGGAAGATCTTGTTGCTCCTGAATAGGGAAAATATAGGTTGTGGCTGTGCCCAAATTGCTCGAATAGAGGACTTTCCAGGCAGCCGTCCTCTGGGCCTCGCCTGGTGCCTCTGGGTAGCTGACTGCAGAAGCAGGACCAGATGCAGTGCCACAGAATCAGAAACTAAAACAGATCTTGCCACTGCTGCTGCCGCCACCAAATTCTTATAAAAACCTTGCGAGGTATGCAGGAAAAAGCTATTTTTATCCCCAGACTACAAATCAAAAGACTAAGACTCAGAATATTTAATGCTTTGCTTAAGATCACATAATTCATTTGAAATGGAAGGGAGACTGGAAAAAAAATCTCAGACTCTATCCAGCAATAATTGCTACCATTTAGTGAGCACCTACTATGTGCCATGCACTTTACATACATATGCCATCAAATCCTACCCAACCCTGTGAGAGGAGGTACTGCTGCTATCCCATTATAGAGGTGAGAATTAAGGATCAGAAGTCAAATGACCAGACCAAGGCAATGAGGACTAGAACTCACGACTCTAAGCCCAAACCTTAATCTTAACTCATCACATCCCTCTTCTTCAATAGCAAGTATAAACACATAATGTGGTTGAGGTTGGTGAGGATAGACAAATGGGCTGAGATCATGGGGAGGAGGATGGAGATGGGAGTGGCAGGATGGATTAACTTAGAGGGTCAAGCCCTCCCAGAGAAAAACTACAAGGGTCTTGTCATCCGAGAAGCAGGGTTAGGAAGGAAGATAATTAAGAGTGTCCTACACAGAGAACTCCAAAGAGCAAATCTACCCCCACTACAAGGGCTGCCAGACCCAGCCAGGCAAATTGAGAAAGAATGAAAGGTTACAGTGAGGTTCTGGGTCATTGACATCAAAACACAGTGATCATATTGCATCCCCTAGATTTCTCCCTCTTCGTGAGTTTATATCTGGTTTTGCTTGTCCTCACTCTAAATGATACAGAACAGAACAAGAGAGATATGTTTTCCAAAGTGACCCCCACTTTCATCTTCTCTGTAGGAACTAGAGGGCTCAAGAGCTGACATTTTCCAGTGTTCCATACTGGTATTTATCCAAAGTTCAAAAGCAGTTGTTTAGGGGGATAAATAAATACAAACAGATGCAAGCTAATTATGCAAATAGGATCACTGCTGGACGGACAAGAGCTGCAGCGTGGTAAGGACTAAAAGGAAGCCAGCCAAGACCCAGGGAAAATGGCAAAAGGCATTTGCAAAGGCCATTTTGTGTGTCCTCAGTTAATGCTGTTGGAGTAAGTGCTAGCTTGACCGACTGACTTGATGAAGGCCATTTGCAATGTCAGAGTTTGATTGCTGTAGAGTTTGATGTGTCCTGGGGGCCAGAACTATCCTAATGTCCTTCCAATGAAAGCAATGACTCCCTGGGCCAGCCAAGAGGATGGTGAGAGCTATTTTTCATTCAGGAGACCTTCACAACTAAGCAAAAGGAAGCTTGAATGAAAGCAAAAATGCCTGGAGGACCAAAGAGGAATTCAAATAAATATCACCTTCAAAAAGCTGTACCCAGATTCCTAACCCCATCCCCAGTTCCTTGGGGAGATGTTTTACATCTCTGTCAAGGAGAGAGCTAGAGAACCGCATTGCGTGAAGAGGACCTGTCAGTCACAGCTTGAGAGAGAGAGCACCAGCCTCCACGACAAGGAACAGAGCAGTCAGTCAGAAGGGGTGATACTGTTTGGAAGGGAAGGCCAATTTAGATATCAGAACCACATTTCCAAAAATTCCATTTGCATATTCTATTTATGAGGTGAATTCTTTTTTTAAGCTTGTTTTTAGATATTGGCAAATTTGAGAGCTTCGGCCTCCATCAAGGAGACCTCCAACAAAGGACTAGATTTTAAAGTATCAGTCAACAAGGGTTGGGGGGTAACTACATGAACTATATTCCCAATCCACTAGAACTTTACAAGGTACAGAGAAGCAATGTAATATAATTGCTAGGGTGATGGGTTTGGGAACCAAATCATCTGTGTTTTATGTCCCTGTTTTGTCACTTAGTAGTTATGTTCCCTTTGGCAAGTAACTAAAGAAATCTGGGGAAGTTACAACACCTCCCTAAACCTGTTTTCTCATCTGCAAAATGGGGATTGGAATTTTCGCCTGATAGGGTTCTCAGCAGGATTAAACGAGATCAGCTCTGATGGTGGTATTGGGCACACTGAAGTATTCAATAAATGGTAGCTATTACCAATAAATGGATATGGAGGTACAATTCAAAAACAATATATGCTAAAGAGCTAGGCTCTACAGTGCAGGTGAACGTGAGAGAGGAGAAACGAGGGAGTGTTTCGGTTGTCGGGAGAAATAGGTTCAGAAGCTGGTAGCGTGGAGAAATGTTATGTAGAGAGGACAGTACCTGGGTTCTGGGACCACATGTTCCTGAGTTCAAATTCTGGCCTCATCACTTGCTGGCTGCCTGACCTTAAATCAAGTTACCTAACCTCCCTGAGACTTCTTTTCTTCGTCCGAAGAGTGGAAACAAGAATAGGCATTTCATAGGGGTGTTGGGAAGATTAAGGGAGACGGGTAGGCCAGATGCCTGTGTGTGGAAGGGACCCTAGAAGTGGTGGCTGCTGGGGGAGGAGTTTGCAGGCGTGACGAAGGCTTGAAAGCACAAGAGCAGGAGAAATGTTAACAATTACAAGAACAAGGTGTTATTCGCGGCCATTCATTAGATGTATACTAAGTTCCAGGTACTGAGCTAAGCTCATGGAGGGGCAATTGCTGTGAGTCAGGTGACTGGATTCAAATTCAGGCTCTGCATTTCCTCGGTGTCACCATGGGCAAGTCATTGACCCTCCCTAACCTCCAGTTCCCTCGCCTATAAAATGTAGGTACTAATTATGCTCTCCTTGTGTGCTCTGGTGGGGATTAAATGAGAAAATGTGCATAATAAAGTCATTAGCACAATGCCCAGCACATAGAAAATGCTCTGTGGTGTTAGTTATTATTTACATGCATTTTCTCTAATCCTCACAGCAACCCATGAGTTAAGTGTTATTGTCCCCTATTTATAGATCAAACAGCTGAGGCTCAAAGGATCAATCACTTGTCTAAGGTCACAGTGAGGAAGCAGTAGGGCCAGCTCTGAAATCACTTCACCTTTCAGATATGCTGGTAAATGGCACCAGGGTTGAGGCAATATGACAATTATTTTTAAATGCATCCTATGCCATAACCCTCATCTTGTCTTCTGATTGTCCCCGCCACCTCACCTCATCCGTTGAAGATTTAAGGTTTAGGGCTGTCTGTGACCCTGAATGCAGCCCGTAAGCCCATTGGTGCTGCTCCTCTGGGGACTTGCAGCTTCACGATGTTGGCAGTGTTTATGAAATGTCCATTCTGATTTGCAAATAGGCCTGACACAGATATGCTTCCAGCTGGCCGGTGATTTCAATAACAACCCCGCCTCCTTGGGGCCAATTAACAGAAATTAAATGTCCCTGGCACACTTTGTAATTCAGAAAATGCATGTGCTGATTAGTCAAACCCCTGCTGGACATGTCATTATGACCAAGGGGCTCCAGGCCAACGTCCTAGCTCTCACTCCATCTCCTTTTAATGTCACAGAATGTTTTGTTCCTGGGTAGAAATCAATGTCACCTCATTCAGTTTCATTACACAAACATTGACTGAGCATCTACTGTGTGCCAAGTTTTGTTCCATACAGTTGGGGTACAGCAGTGAACCATGCAAGTAAGGTTCCTGCCTTCTTGAAGGGGAGTAAAAGGTAAACCATTAAACACAGAACTTCTATATGATGGTCATTATGAAGGAAACAAAGTGAAGGGACAGAAAACAGCACAGGGCTATGAGCTACATTAGGTAGGGTGACCAGGAAGGTTTCTCCAAGGAGGTGACATCTGAACTGAGATTTGAAGACTAAGCAGGAACCAGACAGACAGTGTGGCAAGGTGGACAAGAACAAGCTCAGCATGTCGAAGAAATTCATTCATTAAGCACGCATTTCTCATGCAATCAATATGTGTTGAATGAACAAGCAGAGAATAGAAGAATCCATTTTCCTGCCAAGAAGGGCCTTCATAGGAAGGATGACTTATGGGAGATGCCGCAAGCAGAGGCAAGTTACTTCCCTTTTCTCCAGCCCCGTTCCCTGTCTCTAGGACTGGCTCAGGCACTAGCAGTCCAGGGCTATAGGACCTTAAGAACTAACCTCCCAAAGGGAGTGGCCCTCGTGGCTCTTTGAAGCAGCAGCTACACAGCCAGCAACAAGCAATCTGTCAGTTTTTAAGCAGTCAAAACGGTTGTTTAGAATTGTGTGGACAAGACATGAAATGACATCTTTGTTATCATTAGGATATATTTATTGAATTTCCACACCCGTTTGCTCATTCCGAAAATGTGTATTATTAATCATGAGTCTCCCCGCCCCTTCCCCCCATCTTTTTCTAGCACAGTGATTAAGAACCCAGACTGTAGAATTAGAACACGTGAGTTGTATTTCAGGTGCAACTCACTGTGTGACTTTGGGCAAGTCACTTCACTTCTCTGAGTCCCAATTTTCTCATCTATATAATGGGAATAATAATAGAGGCCATCTCACAATAAGCACATAAAATAAATACTGAGCTATTATTATCCTCATTTTGTAAGTAAGGCTTTAAGAACTCAATTTACAAAAATGAGACTTAGGTTTTTAAGACAAAATAAACTCTAACAATGAATGTGACAATGAGCTAGTTTAGTGATCTGCATCCACCTGTAGGGTTTTCTATTCATAGAGATAATCAAGAAGCGAGATCACAATAAATAGCCTCAAGCAGGTCTCTTCATTTATGATAATACTTTCGAGCCAACAGTTATAGACCCTGCTATGTGTTTTACTTTGACTGATATAAAAATCTTACCATAAGCATAAGAAGTAAATAATATTACTGTCCCCATTTTACAGATAAGGAAACTAAGACCTAGAGCAATTAAATAATTTCCACAGGGTTACACAGCTAGGAAATGGAGCTTGGGAACAAAACCAGGCAATCTGACTTTAGTCTGTGCTGCCAACTGCTTGCCACTTCGTTTAAGATGGGATGCAAAGCTTTCCTGCAGACATCAGGGTTTTCTACTTCAAATAGACTTGTCCTCTGAGCACTCAGTAAGCAAAGAATTATTACCTGCCTAATCCTAAAACTTTGGCCTGTAGACACAGCACTAATAAGGGCTGCTACCCAGCTCAGCACAACGTCAGCCATAGGTAAATTCGCACTGCCTGCCATTGATGGAATTTCCAGGTGCCTATTAAAATGTCAGCCGATCTTAGAGTTGAAGTTCTTTCTACATCATTTAGCATAACCTGGAAGGTCAGATTCATGTGGCGGCCAACCTTTCCTTGGCAGTTACTTCCACATTACTTCCTCGCCCCTGCACTGGCTCTCAGAAATGCTATATCACAATAAATGTAGTTAAAAGAGCAAACAAACCACCACCACTCCCTGGGGATCCAGATGCAATCATCTCAAATAACCTTGCCTTCAGCCTCCCAGCTGCTGACACCAGGCCTGATCTGCAGATCAAAGGGGCCGTTTTGGGGCCCATTGTGATATTAGCAGGCTATCTGTCCCATCTCAAAAGGCACATGCCCAGCATCAGCCCTGGCACCAACTTAGGCACAGAGAAGAGAAGCAGGTGTCTAACACAGGCACCTTCCCTTTCAAGGGCTACAACTGGACTAGCCTGCCCACATTTGGTGGTGTATAGTGAAGGCAGCATAGCTCCAAACCCTGTGTAACTTATTGACGGGGGACGCAGAAGGCATCCTAGTAATCACAGACTGCGTTCATGCCTACTTCTCCCACTGAATGTAAAGCAGCCACCTAGCGCCTCTGCCAGCTCTTACTTGCCTTGTGCTGAATGGAGCACATCAGCAAATGAGGAAGTGCTACATGGCATTTGCAAGCTCTGAGACCTCAGAGAGGCTGTTTCGAGCCTCTATGTGGCTGCCAGCATGAAAACTCAGGCTCTTTCAGCACTCTCTGCCTCTGGAGCCAAAGATCACAGTTCTACCTTAAGAGAGTGGGAGTTTGAGTAAGACTCCCCAAATTGGGGTTTCCCATAAATTTTGCTGGCAAGATCTGTCTGTCCCATGCCATGCCAAGAATGAGGCTGCAATCATCATTTAAGTTCCCCCAAAGAGAAAAACTGGCCTGTTAAATCAGTATAAGTCCTTGGTGAGAAAAGAAATCAGGCTTCAAAAGAAAGAAATTGGGTAGAAGATGGAAAACTCCCTTTTCTACTCATTTCTGGTTTTCATGGGAACTTCTAGAAAAACTCTGAGCCTGGTTCTTTTAAAAGACAAGTCTTTCTAAATGTTATTGGACCAATTCCCATCATCCTTTTTAGCTTTCTCCTGTCCCCCTCCAGCATGGTCATTTGGGACTTTAGAGAGCAGCTGACTCCTGTGAAGCCCATTCAAACCACCTGCCTTCACCTGGACAAGGGGCAGCCAGAGGTGTTGGCTGCACTACCTGTCAGCATTCTCAGCCTCAGAAAGAGAAAGGGGGCTAAGGGCTGGGCACAGAGGGAAGGGCATTGGTTGCATCTGTGGGGAAGATTGGGATGCAGGTTGAGTTTGGTAATCAACGTAGAATATTTGAGCCCTCAGAGAAATCCCGGGGGCTCGTGGATTTTAACTTTTTATTTTTGAAATAACTTCAGACTTACAGAAATGTTGCTGAAATAGTACAAAGAGTTCCTGTATACACTTCAGAGCTGGTTTCCCTAGACATTAATATTTTACTATGTTTTGATTTTCTCTTTTATATACATATATAAGAATTTTAAAGAACTGTAGTCTTCCCAGGATGCAGTCACACACGAGAGAGATTCTGAAATCTTTTTCACCTTCACAGACCCTGCCTTGGTAAACTTCCCAGGAGGAGCTCACAACGACTGGGATACTGACGAGAACCAAAGATCTGATTGGATGAAAGCTGCTCTACGGAGAGTTTGTGGACCATGTAATATTCCTTGGACATCAGGGAATGGTACAGAATACCAATAGGCTGGCCTCCAAGACAGAAGGGTAACAGGACAAAGAACAAATCTGTCTTCACCCACAGTATCAGTGGGTGGCGAGCCAGGTTGGAGAAAAGCAAGTGTGCCATGTGCTGTTACAGGTTACACCAGACTCCCAGCCCTCCTGTCACTTCATTCTGTTGTCAAGGCCAAACTTTGTCTTGCCAATTTCCCACACCTTGGCACCTAACTGACAAGTGAAAAGACTGGACATCAAATGCCTTTCAGCTCTCTGACTGGCCTGTCTATCCAGCTAAGATTTAGAGCAGTGCAGGAGAGAACATAATATTCTTCTCCTGGGTGTTCAGGCCAGAGGCCAACACTTCTTCACAATGTCCCTATCCTCCACCCCTCCCCTGACTCGCGACCGAGCACCCTGTATCCCTCTGTCACGTCCTCATTCTTTTCCATTCCAATTCCACTCTCTCTTTCCCCCCTGACACCTTCTGATCCAGAGCTTTTCTATTGGAACATCCTGATCTAGGAAATAAGATGTGGTACATAAAGAATCTCAGATAAGAGAAGTCCATGATGTTACAAGAGAGATGCCATAGACTGCCCTGCTTACAGAGAGGCTGGTTCAAGTCTAAAGATATAAAAGTCAGTTATAACCATGCATTCTTTTTGTTCAGAAATAAGTCGCCTTAAAGGAGAAGCCATTAGAAGATATTCTACCCCCGGTTTCAAAAAAATTCTAATTTAAAATTCAAATTTAAAATGATCTGTGCTAATCAGAGTTTAAACATTGCACAGGTAAATGCAATTCACAAATATCCTGTGACACTTGGAGCCACACATTTTCATCTTCTCCCTTAAGACATCAATAAGAATTTCATTTCATGCTGCCCTCATTACCAAAGACAATGATAAGAATGCAGCCTCATTTGGATGTGTTGGTTGTTTTCAAATTCAGGATCATAATTTTGCACTAAAGCATCCTCAGTCTTTCATCGAGGCCTGCTTGTAAGGAGGAAACATCAGCCAAATCGTGAGCAGAGTGAGGATTGTATTTTGTGGTCATAGCTTCTGTGTGAAGCTGTCACGTGCAGGACTCAAACTAATGGGATGAATAACTTGGACCTCTAACCACACCCTTCTCTCAGGGGAAGGCGATAATAAGCCACTAGAAACCCCAGAGTGTTGTCTTTCTCTGCCAAGTGATGAGTGAGAAAGCAGGAGGTATGATGAGACCACAGAATGGATAATTCAGTGGTGACATCTTCTCACATGTGGTCAGTGATGGTGCAGCCAATTGTCAGTCATCCCTTTTCTCTGACAGCTGAGATTGAATGTTGGTTCCATTTCTTCCGGGATAAATTCGAGTTCGGTTGGCTCCTCTTTAGCCTCAGCAGCAATGGATGTAGAGATGCTGCCTTCAGATTCTGGAATCTACTCGTTACTACAAGGAGGCCTTACAGCCCACCTACGAAGAGGTTTCAACGACTTCATTTTCCCAAGTAAAGTCATAGAATGTTAGAGTTGGAAGAAATTTTACTTTTATAGATGATGTATGGAAAGGTTAAGTATAGGCAACCTGCCCACACAAAAGCCAGTGGTGTAAACTGGGATGGGGGAGACACAACTTTTAATGCCTAGAAATCATTAGACCACATTGGCTAAGGATAGCCTTGTCTTCAAGTCCCTCTCGCTCAGACTTTCTTCTTCCATCGGCTTCCCCCTCTCACATTTCGAGCAATAAGAAACCGCCACTCCTAATTTTTCACTTGCTGTTTTTTAAGTCTCTGGGAACGTGGCTGATAGTGGAGGGTTTTGTGGACAGTTAGCTTTTACTTTGGCCTTGCTTAACTCATCAACCAAATATTTTCTGAAAACACAAAATGAAGAATCTGATTTGTTCCTAGGCAAACCCAGAAGCTTAAGGAAAGCTCCCCCGTTTCCTAAAGTTTTCGTCTCTGGACTTGTCAGTTCCAGGATAGGGACTCCAAATAGTCATGGGTCAAAAGGTGGTGGAGGTGGTGGCG
Source organism: Eidolon dupreanum (assembly GCA_028627145.1). Classification (NCBI taxonomy): domain Eukaryota; kingdom Metazoa; phylum Chordata; class Mammalia; order Chiroptera; family Pteropodidae; genus Eidolon; species Eidolon dupreanum. The sequence goes on along the minus strand of CM053515.1, from coordinate 20,392,228 downwards.
GAGGCAGGCAAGGATGAATTAGAATGATTAGAATGAGGTCAATCCTGAAATTATTGCTAGAATTGTTTGCTAACCACAAAGTCTGAGTTTCATCTTCTGGGATTTCGCTGCTTATTACTACATGTTGGGTCAAGGGGAGAAAGTGTTGTTTAGGGGGAAAAAAGAGGAAAGAAAAAAATGGAAGGAGAGAAAAATTCCTTCGTCCATGGAAATATAAGCAGAATGGCTACAGACTCTTGTGTCTCTGATTGTTTTTTTTTTTTTTTAACTGCAGTGTTTTTAATATACCGAAAAGAAAATCTTTATGAGGTAATATGTATGTGAATAACGTTTATAAAAAGGGTATAATATGTTAGTCATTATGGATTATTGTATAAGTAAACCTTAGATATATAAAATAGAGAAACAAATAAAAAGTTATTTTATAGGACAGTGGACACTTAAGGACTTCCAAACTTTTCATATCTTTGTTCCAAAAAATAGAGAGTTGCAGGGCTGGCAGCTTATTTCCTTAGTGTATTCCACTGTAAAGCCAAGAGTTTTGGTGGGGTTTTGTTCGTTTTCTGGTTCTGTAATTTATCGTTTGTATGGATTACTTGGCAATGTCTGTTGCATGTGTGTTGGTGTTGTTTACGCACATGGAGTCATCAGAGGTCCGTTCACACTTTGCATCTCAGAAAACCAAAATTAACTTTCTAGTGAGAAGAAAAACGCACAGAACATGCCTTCTTCACCACTGGGTAACTCTCAGAGTTATACCCCTGACAGCTTGTCATAAGTCTGAGGAAATGGGAAGTTTAATGTCAGAGTTGTTGTCTCTCACGTAAATATTTGGTGTTGGATCACTTTTCTCCTGGGAAGGAGTCACGTGTTTTTGTTAAGTCCTTTTTTCTGGGACTCGACATGTTCTAGAAGAAACCAGTCCTGGTCCTCAACCACCTCGCCTCAGGGCCACTCCCCAGCATTGGTTTTCAAAGAACCACCTATCCACACGTCAACTCTCCATTTTACGTTCTGCAGTTAGGTGGTAGACACTGCTCTAAGAGCCCAGAGTTTTACTTGTTTGGTGTGTGGCTTTAATGAAGTGTTAAGTTTGCAGTTCACCACCCAGGGGTTGATCAGAAGAAAAGAGAAAAAAGAAGGACCCCATTGCTGGAGAGGTCCACTAGCATCTCTTACATCAGCCAAGGGGAGAAGCGGGCCAGAAATTGGTTCATGGATATCATCTGCTCTCCACGCAGGCAGGGGTCAGTCATGTGGACATGGAGAATTACCCAAGTCTCCTTTGCCAAAAATGCATACTGTTCCCAGCTGCAAGCTTGTAAAGCCCGATATGTGTTTTAGCATGAAACAATAAAGCAGGTTTATTTTCAATTAATAGAGTTGACCTGTTTGTTTGTTTGTTTGTTTGTTTCAGTAACTAGCTTGGAGAGGGGAGGACATCATCAGAGAGTAAACATCAATGTTGAGCACTTAACTTTCCCAAAGGGCTTTGGTTCCTGATGGCTGCTCTGGACATCCAAGAGGGAGGGATGGGAGGAGAGGAATCACTTTGTTAGCCAGAACTACTTAGTTTCAGTGGGGATGACTAGGGACAGGGTGAGTGGCACTTCCTCTCAATGCTCACCAGGCTGAGTTCACCTCCACAGAGCAAATACCAGTTTGTACAACCACGAGGGCCCCAGAGGCCTCTTGGCCAGAAACCTACTCTGCTTGCTACCTGTCCCTTACCAGCTGTGTGGCTTTGGGCAAGTTACTTAACCTCTCTGTAGGTCAGGTTCCTTTTCTGGAAAATGGAGCAATAATAGCACCTGAGGAACACTAAGGATTAAGTGTCTTAAAACATGTGGAGTACTTTGAACAGTGCCTGCCTGGCACATACAGGTACTCAATAAAATTAGCGGTTTTACCACCTCTACAATGTTTGCCATATCCACCAACCATATATATTATTATTTACTTAATATCCTTATTTTTAACTGACTCCATTTTAATCTAAAATTTAATCTAATACTTTGTATCTCAACTGTAAATGGAAAATCTGTATAAAGTGCTATGGCTATAAGGCAGCAGTAGATTACATAGTAATAACAGCTTACATGTACTGAGCCCTGGCTACTTGCCAAGCACTGTACCAAGCATCTCACTTATTCGAATCCTCACAGCTCTGCAAGGTCAGCACTCTCATTTTACAGATGAGGAAACTGAGGCACAGAGGGATTAGCAAATTTGCCTATAGTTACACAATCAGTAAGTGAAGAAAGCATTTCAGGCTTCACAACCCAAGCTCCTGGGCACTGTTCTGTGCTGTGGCCCGACCAAAACAAAAAGTATTCCAGTCACACATAGATGGTTGGTGTTTTCACTTCTCAGGGCTGCAGTAACCAAGTACCACAGACTGAGCAGCTTAAAGCAACAGAAGCATTCTCTCACGGTTCTGGAGGCTAGAATCCAAAATTAAGATGTTGGCAGGGCGATGCTTCCTCCAAAACCTTTAAGGGAGGATTCTCCTCTGCCTCTTCCAGCTTCCAGTAGCCCCAAGCATCCCTTGGCTTGCAGCAGCATCACTCTGAGCTCCGCCTTCATCATCACATAGCTGTCTTCCCTCTGTGTCTCCAAGTCTCTCCTCTTCCCGTAAGGACAGCAGCCATTTTAGATTAGGACTCACCTAATGACTTCACCCTAACTTGATTACTACAAGGCCCTATTTCCAAATGTCACATTCACAGATACCACAGTTAGGACTTTAACATATCTTTGGGAAGGAGGGGAGTGGTGTTGGGGAGAGACACAATTCAATTCAACCCACAACGATTGCTTACCTAAGGGATTTGCAAGTGCTAGAGAGGTGTTCAAGATTAGCTGTGACCTGAGACTTTCTCCTTTACACAGTCAGGACTGAGGGAGTCAGGAGAAGGGAAGGATAATGCCTCTGTTTTTCTGTGACATTTAGTGCCTAGCCCAGGTGCTAACTAAAATGAACCATCTCCTGCCCCATCACCAGTACTTTGGAAAAAGGGGCTTAGCTTAAGAAAGCCATATATCAATTCTTCCAGCTTCCCAGACATCCCTCATGAAAGGATGGCAGTAGGAAGAGGGTGAAAAAACACAGACTTTCAAAACTCTGCACAGGCGGATGGACGGCACGAAACTCACGTCTAGAACCTGCCTGGTATGGCTGGGCTGGCACAACAGATCCAGACAAATAAGAGTCTGCATCGGGGGAAGGAAGAAAGAAAGAACAACAGTAAAGACAGCAGTGGGGGAATCATTTATTTCCATACTACCTCAGTGAAAACTTATAACAATCTCTTTACTAAGAGGGGTTTGAGGGCAGGGCGAGGGGGAGTGAGGAGGAGCTTTCTTGCTCTGTCAGACAAAGGTGTCCTTAGTGGAAGGGGCTGCTGAGATTTCATAGAGTCGGGAGTTCCTCATCTTTAGTTCCCGGGCCACCTGACAGATGGAAAAAGGCCAACAGCAGTGCACCGCCAGCCAGTCCTCGCACAGTGTGCCCTAGAGGGAGACCCGGTGTCTGTTCTGCTGCACGCACAGAGGCTCGTTTCCGTTACCCAGAGACCCCTGTGGTTCCACCTGATGGCCCACCCCATGCACTGTTTCCAAGACCCACAGGCACCCCTAAGTCAGTGCCCAGGACACAGCTCCACTGTGTTACCCAAGGGCCAAGCTGCTCACCAGCTAATCGGTCCTTGCAATTCAGAGACCTGCCTTTTGGGCGTTTGATATAGGCTTCATAATTGAAACCACTGATTTCTCTGTCAACATCTTTTTCTCTCTTAAGACTTAGTAATTATAAGTATTTTATTTATGTCTTTGAAATGGTAATAAATGCTCATCATCCAAAATTCCCACAGTAAGAAGGGATAGGAAGTAAATAGTAAATCCCTTCTACAGCTGTCCCCAGCCACCCAGTTACCCTTCCAGGGGCAACCACTGTTGGCAGTTTCTTATCTACACTTCTACATAAATTCTCTGTCTATGCTAGTATATACATATATGTTCTTTTTATGCAAATAGTTGCATACTTCTATGCCTTGCTGGTTTTTTCTTTTTTCACTTAAAAATACATCTTAGGGATCATTTCATATGAATACATCAAGAGACACTTCTTTAAAAAAACCATCCACATCTTAATATGTATGACCTGTCTGTCCTCCATCTCTCATTGTACCTCAGTCTCAGCAGCACTGGAAATCGACTGTCTGGCTCTTTGAAGGGTCCCCAGGGAACCCCTAAAGTGAATTCTGCATATGCCACATAGGCTACATTTTAAGTCAGATCATCCCAAATATATCCTCCAAATCTGATGTAATTCTGTCATCTCCTCTTGATGCAGCAAAACAGAAGTGGCCCACTGACCAATAATCTGCATTATAAATAGGTCACCCTTGGAAATACCCTTCATGATGTGACATTTTGGTTAACATGCATCCTACTAATAAAGAATGACATCAGAAATTTCTTGCTTTTCCTCTCCCAAAGTCTTCCACTAAGCATGATGTTTTTAAGCAGCCTCACCCAGACTTTTTTTTTGGGGGGGTGGGAAGGGAGAGGGGGCGAGGAGCACAGGTTTGAATGGCATCCAGGTTCTCATATAGATCCAGGTTCACGTATACGTTCAAACACACTTACCCGTATTTTATGTCTCTCTCTGGTGCCAATTCTCAGTGCAAAGGTGGACCCGGGTAACAATGGCCAACAAAAACACTCTCCGTAATGCCTGGCGATGTCACACTCAAGGCACATCGGACAAAAGAGACCACAGAAACCTGTCGATAACCACATAAAAGAAAGCCAAGTTTCTCAGAGGTTTCTCAGAGCAAATTCCCATCTCGAAGAGCATTTATAACCCTATGCCATCAATTTAACGTTGCTTTGTCTCCCCACAATCAGGGATTAAGAATGAACAACCAATTCTCAAAACTCAGTGTCTGAAAATTACCATAACTGAGCCACATAGAAATTGTCTTCTCTTGTTGTACACTGGCAAAGCTGAACCTGATACAATTCAGTTAGCATTCACTATGGTGATCGTTTCTTCTCGTCAAGAGAACGCATGAAATAATTTTTTTTTATAACTAGATTATAACTGCTGCTTATATTATGTTCATTGGTCTAATTTCAATATTTAAAATAGACATAGTATATGATACTTTTCAATAACAGGCACCTTTTTCTATAAATGTGATTGAAAGCTTTTATGGTATACTGATTCTGCCTGCTGTTCTTATCAGAACTTTATTCTATTTCTCAGACCAGCAGGTTACTCTAATTTTTGCTAGTTTAATGGAGCCACTGACAGCTGCCAGTTTTAATCTGTAAACCATTAGAGGCTTGCTTGGTTCCTTGAACATCAACTGGAAACAGTTTGTCATTCATTCATTCACTCATCTTTAACTACTGATACTGTTTCCTTCACATTCTTCATGAACCAACTAAAAAAGAAATTCTGTTTTAAATGTCTTGGGTTACAGACCCTTTGGAGAATATGGGAATAGCTATGTACTCGCTCCTCAAGGAAAAGGAAAAATACATGCACACAGACATGCAAAATTGTACGTTCGATTTCACGGGTTCAAGGATCATTGAAAACTATCAACGGACTGCAGTTAAAAACTCCCGATATACAATTAATATGTTATGTCATCTAGCACTGAGAAAGATGACAACCTAGATGAGTCCAAATAATTAGAACTTTGAAACAGTAGGGGGAGGGAGCTAATAATAATAACCTTTAAAAATGTATTAGATAAATACATTACTAGGGCATAATTAAATATGAGAAAATGCACAGATCACAAATGTTCAGTTAGATGAGTTTGACAATCATACTCCTCCAAGTAACCAGACGTGTGGAACACTGCCCCCAGCCTGGGATGGCCCCACACGTCTTCCCACCCCCGCTCCACAGGCGGCCGTCGCTCTGCTTTCTATGCCCATAGATGAATTTTACCTCTTCTCAGACTTTTTATAAATGGAATCATGTTTACTTTCGTAATTATCTTCTTTTGATCAACATCGTGTTTCTTGAGATTCATCTACGTTTTGTGAATCTGTAGTTCTTTTTTTTTATTGTTTATCCATTCCACAGATTGTTTATTCATTCTCCCACCGATTACTCCAACTTTTGTTATTATAAACAAGTACTATGAACATTCATATACAAGTCTTTAAATGGACATACATCTTCATTTCACTTGGATTCCTGGAAATGGAATTGCTAGGTCATAGATAGGGTAGATTTATCTTTAACTTGTTCAAGAAACGAATAAACAGTTCTCCAAAGTATTTACACCATTTAACACTCCCACCAGCAATGTATGAGAATTCATTATTCCACATCCTCACCAACATTTGCTATTGTCAGCCTTTATTTTAGCTATTTTCATGAGTGTGAAATGGTAGTGATCATAGTCTTTTAGTGCACCAGACACAAAGGCTCACATATCATGTCACTAGCATACTAGAAAAACTTCCTGCCAAAGTCCTGTCTGCCTACCTGTCCCTCCCTTCCACATCCCCAACATGAGGAGTGCAAAGTCCCACTCCCAAATTCGATAACCAAGAAGCAAAAAGATAGGAATGCTATTTTACCTCATAACTTCCAAGGGCTGTTCCAGGACTCTGGACTTCTCCAGTGTCACATAAGGGGTGAGGTGGCACATGCACAAAAGCCATGAGGACTGGGGCTGTTTGGGGAGGGGTGTGTGGTAAGACAAGGAACAGCTTATCTTCAAGGAAAAGAGCATCGATTTCATCCATTCAGGAATCTTAAGATAATCGCTAAATCACATACTGTAAGATTCATGGGGCTGAAAATGAACTCTGTATACAGCCTTGAGTTGTTTCTAGGATGTTTCACTCCACATTTTTTTAAAAAACTCATTACTTCCAGTGAAATTGGCAGACCCCATCCAGCACTGATAACTAGTAGAAACAGCTCAGAGACAGCAAGTGGTCCAGTAAACTTGCAGCGAGTTCAGAGGGGTCACATTGCATGCAACCTTAAATTAGGGGACTTTGAAATCATGACACATAAAAGTCAATCAAATCTCACTTTATGCATGGATTATAAAATAGTGTAAAAGTCTCTGCAAATCAAAAAAGTACAAAAACTTGCAGAATTATAAAGCTGGCACACTAAATGAATAATAAATTGTGTTTACACAACTGTCAAAGCTGCACCACTTTAACAAGCAAAGAGAAACACTCGCCATCCTCAGTAAGCACATTGCAGAGAAGTCGTTTTGTGCAACGGAACTCCTGTACTTATTTTTATGATTTGTGTGCCTTTTTGAAAACACATTGTTATTTTTAATTTTTTTTCACATGACCATTCAATTCCCTAGGGATGGAAATCAGAAATGATTAAAAAAAAAACTATGAAAGCCAAACTTTTATTATGTAATAGCTAACACTCATACAAATTTAACCCTGTGCTAAAAATACTTTGCATTAACTCATTTAATTCACACACTGATCCTGTAAAATTAAACTCTTCTTATGCCTATTTTACAGATGAGAAAACTGATACCTGGAGGGTTTAAGGTTATTCCTCCGAGTTCATACGTTTGTTAGGAGAGGCAGAGGCCAGATTTGAACTCATGTAGTCTGGCCCCAAAGTCTTAACTACTACATACAACACGTATGTCCATATGTCCTTATGTTTTATGCATTTATCTAGTATGCCACAAAGGTTGTGGGTTTGTATGCTCCGAGACAGTTTCTCAATACTAATACTTTATATTTATTCCTGTGGGACAGTCTTAAATCACGGAACTGCTTCAGGAAAGATCCTTTGTGTCAGGCATTAGTGGCCTGTACTGTGATGGAGCACAGTGGGATACACACATCAGCTCACACCTCAAGAACACGTCAGGGTAGGATGATGGAATTCTTTGTCTCGAAGAGCCTCTGGAAGAAAGTTTTCCAATATATATCACAGGCCAAGGGTAAGTATCCAGAATATACAGAGAATTCCTACAAATCAGTATATAAAGGATTAAACAAAAGAAGAAAATGGGCATAGGACACAGACAGGGAATTCACCAAAGAGAAAATACAAAGGGCCAATATCAAACATGAAAAGTTGCTCAGTGCTGTTAGTAATCAGGGAAATGCACATTAAGACCATCAGAAATCGTGTATCACCCATAAGAATGGCAAATTTTTATTAAGTTTTTAAATATCAAACATTGTGGGGAACCTTGGAGAAATAGGCACTCCATGCACTGATGGGAGTGGGAACTGGTCCTGCCACTGGGAACAGCCACCTGGCCAAATCCAACAAACTTTTAAACCCTCCAGGGCCCCACAATTCCACTTATCAGGATCTACCCTCAAGTGATGCTTACACATGCACACAAAGCAGCAGGTGCCAGGATGTCCACCGCTGTATTATTTATAGCTTAAAATCTAAAACAAATGAATAGATGGAAGTGTAACTAAACCATGATGGTATAAATCATACTGTGGAATAATTAAGAATGCAATGAAAGATCAATTAAGTACAACAGAGTTAAATCTCTAAGACAGAGTTTGAGTTAAAAAATATTGCATAATGATATGCAGAGCATAACACCATTTATGCTTTGTTTTAAAGAGCTAAGGTGCATAGGCTCAAAAGGGATTTGAGCCATAAATTCAGCCTCTTCCTCTTACACTTGGAGGCCTGGTGGTTGTGTAAGCACGCACAGCCTAAATATTCTTTGCCTGTTCTCTGAGATGGGCTCCACCTTATACTGTGGTTCATGGAACGTGGTTCGTTATTCATCATTCTAACTCATAGGGCAGCTGAGACAAAAATAATTATAAGACGAAGAAGAAGAAACCTACTCAAAACCAGAGTGTGGAGAGCCCCAGAGATCAAAGTAGGAAAGGTGGGTGGAAATTGCAGCGAGGCACATTTCAGATCAATTATTGCAAAAAGGCAGAACCATCTGACAATAAGAGATGCTCAGAATAGGAATGGGGCACACGTGTTCACTGTGGGTGGGAGTGTAAATTAGTACAACTTCAAACTGAGAGCCGTTTGGCAACATCTATCAAGATTAAAAAAAAAAAAAAGATTTAAAATGGTACATACTATTTGACCACCAGGTTTACTCCCCAACAATTAGCCAATAGATAACGTCACAAGTATGCAAAATGACATGTGTATGAGTATATTCACAGAGCAAAAGTGTGGAAACCACATACAGGTCCACAATGGGAATTTTTGGATAAATGGAATCTACATATCGGTTTAAAACATTAGCTCCAGAAGTGCAGATACAGTCTGATCACCTAGTCATATTGTCAAATTAAAACAAATGTGCAGAACAGTATGTTTATAGTCCTACTATTTGTGTAAATTATATACACACACACAGCAAAACATCTGGAAGCATAGATACATTATTAACAATGGTGATCTCTGATGGCTTTGATTACAGGATACTGCTTTTTTCTCTGATAGCCTTGTGTATTTTTTTTTTTACAATGATTATTGATACTTTAAAATAAAGAAATATTAATCTATTTTCATTAAATTTTTTTAAAATTTATCTTTACAAGCATATAGATTGTATCTGGATTCAGGTAAGAGTGATTGCCTCCGGGGAGAAGAACTGGGAGAGAGAGAGAAAAGATGGAATACCGGCTTTTCATGTACCAAAAGGGTAGGTACTTTCGAATTTTGCATCACGTGCATGGTAATCTATTCGAAATCATTTTTTTTTTTTTTCAAAGCACTGAGCGGGCTCTGAGGGAGAGAAGCCCTTCTCCCAGGAAATATTCAGAAAGTAAAGAATGTCAGGTCTTTGCCAGACATGCTGCAGAAGGGATTTAGATAAGCAGTGAATGGGCCAGACCAGCTGACCCAATATCCCTCCTAACTCTGAAACCTTATGATTATTTCAATTAAGAGCGAGAAAGAATGAAGCAAGTGAGAATACAGGTTAAAATTTATGCACCAATGTGTCATTTGGGAAATATTTTGAAGCACCTCCTGTGGGCCAAGTGCTCTGCTGGAAGCCAAAGATGTGAGCAAGACAGCGGCGGTCCCTGCTTTCAGTGTGGACCGTATACCTGAGACAGAGTTCGGGGACGTGGATCCCAGCTCGAAGCCTTTTCATGCCTCCGTTCTCTTCCAGAAAACCAAAGAAAAGCCTGGCCCACTTCATTCTACCCACCTTGGGCATCTGAGGTTTCCTAGTCAACACCAAGTTCATTACTGCCTGGTGCTCGCGGTGCCCTCCAAGGGAAGGTTGTTTGAGTGGCTGATTCTTTCCCATCTCAGGTTATCAGCTTAAGTCAGTACGTTGAAGGGGCCATCCTGTACCCCTGTAATCTCCTTTCATAACACCCTGTTTATCTCCTTCATTGCACTTAACACCACTGCAATTATTTTACTGACTTATTTGCTTATTGTCTACCTCCTGTAACAAACCTTCTCTGCCTCATTCGCTACTATGTCTATAACCCCTATCACATGTCTCCACATAGGTGGGAACTCAGCAAACATTGAATTACAAACCAGTGTTGATTACACCTTTCACATGAACCTTCTCTGGGGCAATGTCACCACCATTCCCGAAGCTGGAATGCCTGGCCTTTTACCCACTCTGCCATTGAGCAGCCCTTATTTCACCTTGGCTTCATGTTCACATCCGAGCCTCCAGCAACCACACCTTCACAGGACACAGAAGCACCCGTTTGCTAATCCCAGTGCAGCGAGAACTCAGATGAAAGCGCAGAGGTGGAAAGAGGCAGTTCAAAAAATATAATTACACTAAAATGAAGAAGCAAAATGTTAAAAAGAAAAGGAAATCATCGCTGTTTATAATGTACCCTTTGCTTAATGGATGGCAAATTGTAGCAGTAATTCCCAACAGTTAATGGGAAGGTGTCCCAGGATGGGAATCTGGCATGGAACAAAGTCATGGCAAGAAGTCTCCATTTTTGTTCCCCAGTTAGTCACAACTATTTTCATAGTAATTTGCTGGAAATGAAATTTTGTGGATGAAGTAGCCATTTTAAACATGAAAGAAAGTTAGGATTCATAGCACTCATACATCCTGGGAATTATAGGACAGAGAAGTGTACAAAGTGATATTGCTTTTAAATTTCCTTCTCAGACAATTAGCTAAGAGATACTATGAGCAGTCACAAAATGGAAGCCCATCCAAGGAACAATTAAAACACAGAACATCCAAGATCATTGCACTGTATATTCATGACCTCTCTTCCATGGGTCATGCTCAATTGTAAAGAATATTGTACTTATTTCTCCACATGTCTTTCCTTTTCCCCTTCTCCTAGAATGGGCTCTCAGTTGAAGCGAGGACTCCCCGAAAGATCCAATGTGGTTGGTCTCTTGAACACCACTGGGGGTGGGGAGCAGAGCTAAGCAACAAAGCAAAGTTTAAGCAGAGTGGTGAGGAGTGGTCCTTTCTTTGACCAACTTTTTAGTAAAGCATGCAACCAACAAAACTCTGATCCAGTTATGTTCCAAAGCAGTGTTAAGAGTAGATTTTATACACTATCTGCTTTAATCCTGACAACCACCCTTGAGGTAGGCATTTTTATTATCCTTGTTTTAGAGTTAGAAAAATAAAGACCCAGAGAATTTGTCAAATGGCAGAGTTAAAATTCAAGGCAAGGTCTAAATCCAATACAAATGCATTCTCCTAATCACTGCATTATATTCCAGGCTCTGTCCTACTTGGAAACGCATGTATGGCTCCCCAAACCCCAATTACACGCTACGAGAGGAAAACCATCCACCTCCCAATGTGGGGCTAGGTCTCCACATCTCCATATGGCTCATCTGTTTTCTCTGCACCTCAATACTGGGTCACAACCAAAGTCTGAGAACCTGTAAGACAACCTGAAAGAATCCTGAGAGAATTAGAGAACAACTGACCAGAATAATTGTCTGGTCAAAAGTTCACGTGGGCAGCAGAGGCAGGAAAAAAAAAAAAACTGTGGAGCTCAGGGTCAGATGGGCAAAGGGACAAGGATGGAAGGCAAGGCCTGGTGCTGGGCAGTCTCTGCTCTGGGAGGCCCCAGCAAACAGTGAAGGCACAAGCCTGGATGATCAGAGCATCAGAAAACGCTGTTTGGGTTCTTCCCTCAGCAAGACTCTCGGCAGAATGAAGACTCACATCACGTAACAGTTCAGAGCTCTCTGAAGGATCCAAACTGTGAGGCTTTAGGACAAATTCAGATCTTCCCAAATAAGCCTGTAAAAGGTAGGGAGAGCCATATTCCTCAAACATACTAGATCCATGGTCAGTTGGATTCTGAACTTAAGAGACTGCCCTTCAACCATCAAAAGGAACCCGTCCCTAACCCCCATTTCAAGAAAATCCTGTGACCGAGTTGCTCCCTAAGGCAAGAGCATTAAGTCCTGGAAGGGGATACACACATGTGACACCAGAGATGGGTCTGAATGTCCCAAGGTAAAAATAGAACTGATGTGCTTTGACCTTCAAACCCAGGGGAAATCATGTAGCCAGAGGATAATGTTGTTGGTACTTCTTTATAGCTGAACCACTGTCTGCAAAGGTGCCAATCAACAAAGGGGGCTTCGTTTTGTGATCTCTCCTATTGTTATAAGAGTACTACACATTCTTCATAGAAATACTAGAATGAGATAAGCAAAAATAACATAAAAATTATTCATTAGCCTACCATCTGGACACATTGCTGTAAACACCTGTATTTGTATTATTCCAGATATTTTTCTAAATATTTCCCCAAATGGTGTCTCAGGTGCATAGTTTTACAATCTGCTTCTTTAACTTAAAAAATGTATCCAAAACAACTTCTCATCTCATTAAACGTTATTCTACAACATGACTTTTGATGGCTATGTAATAATTCATTGTATGGATGCCCCCGTTAAGCACTTAGGTTGTTCCAGATTGTTGCTATAATAACCGATACTATGAAATGTAATGTTGCTGCTAATTCTTTGCACATGATTTATTTCCTTAAACTAAATGCTTAAACATGTAATTACTGGATAAAAAGCTACATAACACTTGGGGTTCTTCTCATACGTATTGCTAAACCATCCGCCGGGAAGGTTGTACCTTTTCCACTCCCACCAGCAGCAGATGAGAGAGCCCATTTCGTGTCTTTCCCAATGGTGGATTTTGCCATTTAAAAAAATCTTTAAATCACCACTTAGCCTATAAAAGCATCCACGTCTCTAAAAAGCAAGATTTTTCCTGCCAAGAAGTGCATCTGAGTCACTAGAGAAATAGTCCAGTTATTCTGAAACCATTTAATTTCTGTCCCTGTGCCTGATGTCACTTGTCCACCCACTGATGTCTTGGGAAAGAAAACAGTAAAGGAGAATTTAAATGAAGAGGGAAAACATACAAATCCTCCTCTCTTTGCAGACACTGAAGAGGCCGGTGCTCCAGTCCCCGCCAGTCTGGACAATCGCCGTGACTGTGGTCTTGCCACTGGCTCCCCAGACGGGCTGCTTCACCACAGCCTGGGCTGGCTCATGGCTCCTGCAGAGTCAAGGATGGTGATTTACTTAGAAACAAAGAAGTTGGTTCAGAAGGACAATCATTAGCCAAGACAGAGTGATAAAGAGGAGATAGCAACCCAGTGATGCCAGGCGGCTCTTAATTCGTGACCCAAACTGCCCTCACCATCTCCCTCCCTCCTCCTTCATCCTACCTTCTCTGACTCTTTGCCCCATCATTATTAATGGCATTATTATTCCAAATCCTGTCACTCAAACTCAATGTCCCATCTACTTCTCAGTGCTTCTCAGTGTTTCATAATAGTTAATCCACAAATTTGGAAGCAAGAGGCCTCAGTTCAAACCTCAGCATGCCATTTCCTGAAACAGGAGGCAGGCTGGATGGGAAGAGGATGCTTGAAACACAGCCAGTCTAAAGTGCCAGTGAAACATCAGGAGGATGGATGCCCAGCAAACAGCTGGAGATGCTGCCCCAAACGCTGGAAGAGAGGTTAGGGTGGGGAGCTACCTGTCTAGAAGCACAATGTGCAGCAATGAAATATGCCCGGCCCCCTTATCCATTAGGCATTATAGACTCGGAATAAGGTATCGGCTCCAAAATATAAAATCCACAAAAATACAAATTAGTTAATGCTCAATTAAACACAAAAATCTAGCATTATGTCAATCTCGTAAATTGTCAAATTTAGAATTCACAAACACTATATTACACTTGAAAACAATTTATAATTCTCTCATTTTTAAAAAAAATCCCAAGCATGAATGACTGTAGCAGCCGATCATAAATGACTCATAGCCAAATGTCGAAAGCAAAATTATGAAAATCCTTTCACTTATTGTACAGCAAAAAGAAAAATGGATATAACGTATGGTGTGGGCACATTTTAATACATTTGTTATAATGTGGGTGAGGGCATATTGCCGTGGACTGAATTGTATCCCTCAAATTCTTAAGCTGAAGCCAGCCCTCAGTGTGACTATTTGTAGACAGGACCTTTAGGAGACAATTAAGGTTAAATGAGGAATGGAGGTGGGATCTCGATCCAACAGAATTGCTAGCCTTACGAGAAATGGAAAGGCCATGTAAACACACACGAGAAGGCTGCAAACCAGGAAGACAGGCCGCACCAGAACCGGACCGTGCGGCACCCTGGTCTTGGACTTAACGGACTCCAGAACTATGAGAAAATAAATTTCTGTTCTTCAAGTCCCCCAGTCTATGGCGTTCTGCTATGGCGGCCCAAGCAGACTAAGACACCTATGAGAATTTCAAACTGGCCTGGAAGAGAATATCTTTACATGTATCTCATCTCCTCTAGTTCCATGAGAACTCCTTGAGGTCGGGGGCATGTGCTGCTTCTCCCCGTACCCTCAGAATCCAGCACACCACCTTAAAACCTAGTGGGTGCACATATTTGTTGAATGGGATCAAACCGAATTGCCATGTCTCTTCTGTTATATCGGAGTCCTAAAGTCTATCTATAAATTCTGTAGCCTTAACTGTGGTACATTCTCTAGTAAAGGCACAACTCTCAGGTGCGAATTGATGAAATAAAAGCAGAGAATCGCCTAAAAGCTTCCTGCATCCTTCCACACAATCCGAGGATTTACCTCTCAATGCGATGCCTATAAGTTGGCACTTCCGTCATTATACTAAGAGCTTCCAATTATCTCCAACTTCAGCAGAGGAATTTCTTAGGGCTGAGCCCCTGGATTCAATTTTCCCCTGAAATAAACCATTTACAGTTTGCAGCCCTAGAATAGAATTTTCTGCTTTATCTCAGCATTATGTGCATAACACCTTTTATTATGGCGAGAAAGCCTGTCCCTTATCTAATCCAAATCAAATAACTAAGAGGATAGCTTTTCCTTAGTGGAAATAAAAGTTGTTTTGTGTGTGTTTTACCTAATTTTGAACTCAGGAAGTACATCATTGAGCTTCTTTCCTCCATACCCTGAATCTTTGGTGATTTTTATATTACAACATTTGAACTGACAAGCATTGGCTAAAACATTTTAGTTCAAGATGATAGCTCATGTGTCATAATTAAAATAACTAGCATAGTACTTTCTATCTGCCAGGCACTCAGTAGTTCCTTTGAGAACCAAATAATTATTCAAGAGCTGCTACAGGGATCAGATTAAAGTAGCTACGGTAGCTTCCTGCACAGCTTTTAGCTCTATTATCCCAGAGAATCTTATAGCACCATTAAGAGGAAGGATCTTAAAAACAGTGGGTAAACTGATGGTGACAAAGCTTTTCTAAATCAGAGCAGCTGTCCATTTCCCAGTGAATGCTTTAATGAGTGGGAAAAGGTCAGATTCTAGAGGTCAGTAATGTCCAAATGCGGCTCTGTTGCATTCTAGTTGGCTGACCTTGGGAAACACAACTTGTCACAGCCCTCCAGTCTGGTCTCCTCCTCCACAAAATTGGATTTAAAATATTCTACCTCCTTGGTTGCCAGGAGGATCAAACAAGATCATGTACTTGGCACACAGTAGTCATGCAATCAATGGCAGCTATTATTATTGTAGCTTAAAGATGTTGCACATGCCACAGAAACGGAAGGAAGGAAGGAAGGAAGGAAGGAAGGAAGGAAGGAAGGAAGGAAGGAAGGAAGGAAGGAAGGGAGGGAGGGAGGGAGGGAGGGAGGGAGAGAGGAAGATATGGGGCAGGTTCTCAGTTGTCATATGTGATACCCAAATACCTTAAAATTCAATCAGGGCAACCAATCATCCCAATTTGCCCAGGACTATGGGTTTTCCTAGGATGGAGAACTCTTAGTGCTAAAATCAGGAGTCTTGGGCAAACCAGGAGGTCTGGTCACCTTGATAAGCAGAAGGAGGCTTCACTGGTGGGAGGTAAGAGGCTGATCCCAATCATTCTAGTTATCTGCTCCTATCAAGTAACGGTGCTAGGACATACATGAGATAGACACCCTCCTCCTCTGACTTCATTCTATTCTTCTCCTAGCAGCTAAGCACACTCCCCCAGTGAATGTCCCCACATGCCTGTTGCTTCAGTCAGTGGGTAGGGGAAGGGGGGAAGGGTTCACGTCACTCTCTTCCTTACTGAAACTTACAGTACTAAGAG
Source organism: Eidolon dupreanum (assembly GCA_028627145.1). Lineage (NCBI taxonomy): Eukaryota > Metazoa > Chordata > Mammalia > Chiroptera > Pteropodidae > Eidolon > Eidolon dupreanum. The sequence continues at coordinate 20,375,630 of CM053515.1, read as the reverse complement.
TTCATTCTGCTTTCCACTCAGGTCTACTTGATGATTTCATACTCTAAACTGAAGCCAAAACCCGTGAGTTTTTATTTCAAAAGAATAGAAATTACTGGCAGCCACTGGAAATAGTTTCACTTGGTCAAGGTTCAACATTTTAAGAATAAAGAGACATCTTTTCACCCGAGCCAGCCCTTCTCTTTTCAGAAGGCCAGAAGGAACTAATCAGTTGCCCCCTTTCCAAGTGCACATGGGAGATGATCGCAACTACTTTCGTCCCAAGCACGTCTTTCTTTTCCTTGGCCCCTTATACGAAGAGATTGATTTGATAGTCTGACCAAAGAGCAAAAGCTGGAGTGAGGAGTGAAAATTCACCCGACTCCCTACCTCAAGCTGGAAATAAAATGTTGTTCATCTTCAGATGATATGAGTGAAAGCAACAGAGGAGAGTGTACATTGAGTAAGGAAACATCCTCAGGAAACCGAGAGACGTAATTTCCAAACCAACTCATGACAGGTATTTTCTTGTCATTCGGGCCTTCCTTTTCCCTTTGACAATAAGTTAACTGATTCTAAACTTAGGCTCAACCCAAAGTGAAACAGCTCTTCTAAAGAATGTTGCCTTGATATTCTGGAACCTGACATCATAGCAGTGTAACTGACAGACATCTTATTCCCTAACTGCGTGCATGTCCATCTTACCCATCTGAAGGGAGATATAGTCTAAGTTTAAAAGCAAAACTTGTCTTTGGTGGAAAATGTCTTTCCTTTGACAGATACTTCTAATAAACTTTTATCTAGCTAAGTGTCACTTAATCTTTCCTTAAAAGACTCAGCCTACATTTTTCTGCCATGTAGTGGAGGTGAGAAGCAGCAGGGGCCTCTCAGCATCCCCTGGACTACTGGCCCAATTCAGCAAGAAGAGTCCCGTGACTAACCTGAAAGCAAGGACAGGGGTAACTTTCAGCCCAGATATCCATCTCCTAAAGTTTGAGCTCTGCTAGGTTGTCCCAAGCCTTTAATAAGGCTCTTGAGAACTTACAGAAATCTCCTACTCCTGCAGGGACTTCACTGATCATGCTAGGAAAAGTGGTGCTGCCGCTTCCTACCCAGCCCTGACGGAGCCTGGTGAACGACACAGGGCAAGGCCAGCAACTGCCTCCCCACCACTCTGAATCTTTAGGGTCTTAGGAGCCTCTGAGATATGCCTCTAGGACACGCATTTTGGATGTGTGGATCCCAGAAACACTGGGAAAATGTCCTCTGAGAAAAAAAAAAAAAAAAGAAACACTGAGGGGAGGGGTCTGCAATCATAATTCAATATTAAAAAGACAACAGGAGGAAACTGCCAACTATACTACGTAGTCTCATCAGACCCATAGAGCATGAACGGTTACGGTTCTGTACTTCAAAGCATTTTCTTGAGCAGGGTTGTTAGCAAAAGCCTACATAATACTTCTCAAATCAAGGTTCTTCAGATACAGCTTTGTAATTGCCTTCGCTCACTGGGTCTGGGCAACTCTCACCATCTTCCTAACGGGGAAGACCGCGTCCTTGGACGGCCCTGGTCCTTGGCTTACCACTCTATTCCAAGTGCTTAACGCTGTGTTTGAAACACAATAAGCGCTGAATGTGGTGAATGAATGTGCTACAAGTGAAAATTCAACTTTATAAGAATAACAAAAATTAAGAGGTGATTACTTGCTTTGCAAAAAAAGATTTACAATAAGATTCCTTTGAAGAGCTGAACAACCATTGTACATGTAAGCTGATTCCACATTTTAAATTTTCATTTGTACCCAACTTTTCTAATCAAACATCTATTGTACGAAGTGACTAAACCACACAACACACAGCTCCCTCACCTAAAAATTCAATGAAAAAGAGAAATAAAAAAAACGTTCTTCTTTTAAAAAGAATGACCACTATTTATGAAAAAGAAAAGATAGCATTAGAAAAATCACTATTTTGCATAGTCCCCAACATAATTTATTCAGGAAAAGATCTTCCAGGGACAATAAAACCATAAGGTAAAAAATTGAGAACAGGACATTCCTAAGGCACCAAAACATCAGTCCACAGATTTCTAGTTGCAAAATAATGTATCTTAACTCTGAAGAGTTCTGGAAATACTCAAAAATGTACCTTTACAACAGAAAGTTGAGGTGTTTTTTTTAATATCTTTACAATAAAAACACTGAAAGTGGTTTAAAATACATTATCTTTATAATGGAAAGTTCTGGAAGTGACCAAAATATCTCTAAAATGGAGAGGTTTTAGAAATTATCAAATTAGTGTCACTAAGAATGGGACAAACTGACATTATGTACCTCTCAATATGATGCGACAGGAAATAATGTCTAACCTAAATTTCATTGTCTCTAGACTACACTGTCGAACAGAAATGTAATCCCCATCATATATGCATTTTAAATTTTCTTGTAGCTATTTTGTTAGAGTAAAAAGAAATTAATTTTAATATATTTAACCCAATATTCCAAATATTATTTCAACATATAAGAAAATTGAGATATTTTATATTCTTTGTCATATTAAGTCTCTGAAATCTGAAGTGTATTCTATACTTTTATAGCATGCCTCGATTCAGACTAACAACATTTCAAGTGCTCTCTCCTGTTTTTTTGCTCCCTCCTCCCCCATCTTATAACCAATTATGCTCTAAGCATGACAGTGGGCAATTTGTTGCTGCAAGTCTTGGGTGGCATCTGAGTATTTTCTAATACAGATGTGAAGCTATGTCCAAAGATGTTAAGGAGAAAAAACCGTTTAACAAAGTACCAGCTAACATTGAAACCTACCAGAGCCAGACACATAGATATCTAAGAAATATTCATTAGATTTTAGACATGACTACCACAAATTGTAAAAGTTTGGACATAACTAGCACAAACTATAGAAGACATCTCATTCCCACTTACAAAATTTGCAGTGATTCTCCAGATAATTAAATCAACTTTGAATATCATCCTGGAATCTAAGAATCTTTATAATAGGCCTACTTTACTTACCTGTTTCCAGTTTTTTCCTCATGCCTCCAAGATAAACATTCCATTCATGGCATCATCTCCCAAACAAGCTGAACGTTTGTTTTGACCTCCAAGCCCTTATCCACGCTGAGTTCTAAAAGCTAACAATGTGGCCCTATTCTCCAACTGCTATCCGACCCTAATCATCCTTCATGTCCCACCTCACATGTAAAAACTTATCTGTCTGGCCCATGGAAACTTCTCCCTCCTCTAACCTAACATCCCCAACAACACTGGCCTTGGTCAGATACGATCCTGTTTTCCATGTATGCCTTCCTTGTTTAATGAGTGTTGCAATGGACCGGCAATACAGAGGCCAGGGTCTAACTTAGCTCTGTCACTGCTGTGTAGCATCTTGGGCAGCTCACTTTCCATTTCTAGGCCTGTTTCTTCATGTGGCCTCTCTGCTGTTCATTCCTTTGGCACATCAGCTACACATCCCTGCCTCAGAGCCTTTTTACCTGCTGTATCCTCTGCCTAAAATGCTTTTTTGCCCAGAACAAAACTATATATACATTTATCTTTGAACCTCAAGCCTACATCTAAAACTTTACTCTTAAAATATACCTTCACACATATAAAACCACAAATTCACAAAGTTACTTACTCTATAATTCTGTACAGTTTCTATAAAATGTCAAAAACTTAGAAACAACCTAAATGCCCACCCATAGGAGACTGAATAAATTATGGTCCACCTTTATGGTGGTATTACACAGGGGAGAGAAGAGCAGGGTGGAGGGAGGGAAAGGAGCAAAAGGAAAGGGACAAAGAAAGAAACAGATCTCTATGAACTGAAGTGGTAAAATGTCCAGGCTATGTTGCTAACTTAAAAAAGCAAGGTATAAAATAATTGTATATACATAACATGCTAATTTTTGCTTGAGGAAGGAGAAATTAAAGTACATATAAACATTTTTTTATTTTTGAAGAAAGAAACACAGGAAAGATAATTCAGAAACTCATAAAAATAGTTTGCTATCAACCATGGGAATGTGGTGCAAGACAGTAAAAATTCTGAATAAACAGAGTTTTGACTTCTAAACTGTGTTTTTTACTTATTCACAAAATGAAAAGGAAAAAAGCAAACTATAAAATTAAATGAAAAGAGAAACAAATGACTCTAACTCTATATTAAAAAACCGCAAATAAAAAAGAATTTATTCAAGTAACATTTGAATGTAGTGCTCTGACTATATCTTTTACTGAGATACATTTTAAGGATACAAAGAACTACAAAAAAAATATGTGTACACACACACACACACACACACACACACACACACTGAACTCTACACTTAGATTTATTAATAGTAGTATTAGATTGGTAATTCTGAATTTACTAATAGACCAAATTAGTAAATATATCAGGTTCTTAGGAACCAGTTCTCACTGTGTGAGAAGGAAGATAAAATTTTTAACAGGAGAGGGCAGAAAAGAATTGTGATATTAGATAAAATCATGATTTAAAAAAATATTTTATATATATATATATATATATATATATATATATATATATATATGTATGTATGTCTTATCTCTGCCCATTGGAGAGGCCTAAAAACAAGGAATGACTCCTTAATAGCAATGAACAAAACACAGAGCTTGGTTTCTTAATACCATTCACTATTAAAATGAAGCAGAACTCCTTGGAGAAAAAACTGATTCTAGTTCTGGGACAGGAAAGAAAATACAAGGTGAGCTGGGAACTTCTTGCTGTGCCATTGAGCGATGAAATGTTCCAAGACTGATGGGGAGATGTCAAAAGGACATAGGAACCACCTTGAATGGGACTCTCAGTAGATAATTTAGAAAAATTTGAGCAAAGTATGATAGTTATCAATGATAGCATATGTGAAAAAAAATCCATCAGTCTGCAGTGATTTGAAAAGACTGATGGAAAAAAAGAGAAAGGGGAAATCTCTTCTTTACAGAAGAATGATACCTAATTAATGTGGAAGAAATTATAAAATTAAGACCTCAGCTTATTACAACTACCAATGTAATAACTGGCAGAAAGATGATCCATGAATACTACCATTTCATGAAAGTTTGCTGGTAAGCAAGATATTTACCTAAGTCTCAAAATATCATCTTATAGACTTCTTATTAATTACAAGAAGAAAAAGGTACCTTTTCAATGGCAAACTCTATAGCTACTTTAACCAAGTGATCAAACTATCACCAGTAATAGGAACACACTGATAATCAATCTATGAGTCCTGATGTGGTGCAATGGGAATGTCACCCATGTAGTAGTCTTGTCGATTTAACTCTGAATCTGAACATGAGAACACAGACAAATCCAGATCATGAAGCAAACCACTAACAACTGGCATGAAGTCTTCAAAAGTGTGACTGTAATGAAAGACCAGAAAAGAAAATGAAAGCAGAGAATTGCTCCTGTTTGAAGATCAAGAGACATGACTATAAAATGTAATGCTTGATCTTTGGGCCCTGAGAGTTTAAAAAAAAAAAAAAATTATTGATGACATACTGGGGAAATTTTGTTACCTCTTTTGTATTAGGAAAGCTTATTACCTAATATTATTGCATCAATGTTAACTTTCTTCAGTGAAATATATGTATATTGTGATTATACAGAACGTCCTAAGTCTTAGGAGCATTGAAAGGTGAAGTGTCATTGTGTCTGTAACTTACTGTCAAATGGTTCAGGATTTTTAAAAAGTGTATCTAAATGCAAAGTGGTATCCTGGATTGGATCCAGGCCATATACCACTAACGTCTGGTGAAATCCAAACAAAGCCTATAATTTAGTTAACAGTAATGTACCAATGTTAATTAATTTTGACAACTAATTAGAGGTTATATAAGATGTTAACATTAGGGGAAACTGAGTGAGGGGTATACAGGAACTCTCTACATAATAGATGCAACTTTTCAGCAAATCTGAAACTATTCCAAAATTTAAAAAAAAATTAATGTGTATTTAGAAAGAAAGCAAACGTGGCAAAATGTTCACAACTGGTAAATTTGGGTGACAGGTATATGGGTCTTTACTGGCCAATTCTTTTGACTTTTCAGTAGGTTTAAAATCTGTCAAAAGAAAATGTTAAAAGAAAATAAAGCCACACAAGGTTAATAGGGCGGTAAAAGATATCAGCATGAACACTAGCAAAAAGAAAACTGGTGTTATTAACGATAGACAAAGTAGACCCTTGGCAAAAAATGTTTCTAAAAATAGAGGAACATTTCCTAATTAGAAAAAGTTCAGTTTGCCAGGAAGATAATGGAATCTGAATTTATAAGTGTTTACTAACACAGCACCAAAATATACACAACAAAAACTGTCTGAACTAGGAGTAAGTGAATCCATGGTTGTGAGAGATTTTAGTACTTGTCTCAAACACAAAGAGTAAAGTGAGGAAAAAAAACAGTAGGATGTAGATTTGAACAATTCAATCTACAACTATGACCTAACGCACATATATAGGACTCTACAATTGCAGAATAAATATTCAAGCTCAACTGGATCATGTATGAAAACTGATCAGGTGCTGACCATAAACTTGTCCTTATGGCAGGAGGAAAGAGGCAGGCTTCTGAGGTGCTGGCATTGTGCTATCCCTTTACTGGGTGGTGATGAAAACAGTTTTGCTTTGCTGATAAATTGTTTTGTTGTTCATTTTTTGTGTGTATTTTATATATTTTGCATGTATACTATATATTTCTTGTTGTTCACTTTTTGTGTATGTGCATTATATTTCACAACTTAAAAAGATTAAAATCCCTAAGGAAGGTACCAATTGCCTATCACTACAGTAAGCCCAGTGCAGCCTGTTTTTTCTTCAGCATTTCAGCTAACTGCTGCTTTTTTCAGTTGAGTACCAGATGAAGTTATTGCTTATGTTTATAGGCTTCCCTGTATAAAACCTATGTATCTTTAAACACGAAAAACATATTCAGCCCAGCAAGATGCTTGTTCTAAGAGAGATACTCAGGCGTTGACATTGTGGGAACAGGGCGTCCATGAACTCCTACTAATAATCCAAGGCAGCATAGATTCATAGGCTCAATTTAATGAAACAGACACAATCACTCACAATATTAAAATTATTTTCTTTTTCCTTTTTTTGGCTGAGAACATATTATTTGATTTGCCTAAGTTAAATAGAAGCAGGCTTGTGTTTATGTACCAAAAAGACTACTCTGATTTAGGGAATAACTAAGGCTATGTACACTGAGGGAGTAGGAAAACAATTTAAAGCAAAGCGAACAATGAAACAGTTACCCCAAAAGAACAAATACAAATTATGTGGGTATAGCCTATAGCAATCTTAAGCCAATCTGCCCTAGTTTTTATTATTATTATTATTATTATTATTATTTATCACCAACATTTACTGAAGGCTCACCATCACCATCAGTAACATTACTGAAGGCTAACCACTTGCTGAGCACCATGATTTTGATTTTCCCAGATTGTTTCATCTAAACATCTCACGAAGCCTATAAAGTAAGTACATTATTAATTCCATTTTATAGATGGAGAAACAGGCTGGGAAATTGGCCAAGACCACCCAAGTAGCAAATGAGAGAAATGGAAATCTAACCTAGCTAGGCTGACTTCAGCGCGTGTAATCTTAACTACTGTGCTATACTACCCACCCCCAGCAAATGATTTGCACTTAATGATATCTAAAGGATCTTTCAGTTCTAACATTCTATGATGTGCTTTAATGAATCTATGATAAAGCATTCAACTTAGGTCCAGAAATCTCAAATTGTAGAGAGCAAAATAAAGAAGCTCAATAAAATCTCTTTACATGATGTGGAAGTCAGAATTCAAGTTTCTAAGGATCTTTCCCTATGTTGAACCCTTTAAGAAATGGAAATGTTTTTCTCCTCTGCCAGTCAATACCTAATATTTTTTCCTCAAATGAAGACAGATGGTACAGGCAATATCAAAAGACATTCCAGCAAGAATAAAAGAATAAATGTGCAATATAGTCAGCATGGTCTTTAAACACAATTGGACTCAAGACAAATTTGATAAATGCATATTTCTAGGGGGAAAAATTCTGTCTTTTAAAATGCCTAAATTTAGTGTAGATTAAATATAAACTGCTTATAAGCTATTGATATTAGCCTTGGACAGACATTATTGGTGGTTAATTAACTGTATTAAAGCTGAAAAATTCTTATAAATACAAGACCTATTTGTTCTTTATACAAAATACCCAGGGATCATAGTCAAAACATTCTCATTTGTTGTTTTAAATCATGAGGGTTCCTTTCCTTTAAAAAGCAAAATTATCAAATTTTCTTTTTTCTTTTTAAAGAATACAGCTCACTCCATAATAGATATAATATAAAGAGTTCTTGGACAGGCCTTAGCAATAGTCCCCAGCCTTTGTGGCACCAGCGACCAGTGCTCCTGTGAGAATCTAATGCCTGATGATCTGAGGTGGAGCTGAGGCTAGCGCTGGGGAGAGGCTGCAAATACAGATGAAGCTTCGCTGGCTTGCCAGCCATTCATCTCCTGCTGTGCAGCCCAGTTGCTAACAGGCCACAGACTGGTAACCGTTGTTGGCCCGGGGATTGGGGAGCCCTGATATAAAGTACACTTCGTCAAATAAGCATACTGACACTTTTGTGTTAATCTAAAAGACTAGAAGCTTGTGGAGTTAGCAATAATTTATTTTAAAAAAAAAGTATGGTATAAACTCTCTCTTAGAGGCCCCAAGGAGGGAAAAAAAAAATGTATTAGATCCAGAAATCCAAGTTGCCTTGATATAATAATGATTACATGTAGAATCTGATGGTTAGAGATGAAATCTGTTGGGGTCCAGCTTAAGGTTCTCATAACCAATCTGTAGGGACTAAGCAGTAGTACCCAGAAACCAGGATAAAGCTCCATTTTGAATGAGTTTAATAAACCAGATAGACAAGTGTATCACCAATATCTGCCTGTAGCCCATTTTCAGTAAGACAAATTTTCTTGCTCGTGAGGTCCACGTGGAAAACAGCATGTTCAGAAATGGGCGTCTTCTCAGGGTGCTCTTTTCCTAGGACAGGGACTCGTCGAGGCCCCAGCAGTGGATCATCAAATCTCATCAGTTTCACTTTGGAAAGATCTACAGCAAAAGAGATTATCAACATGAACATTTAATTATAGTCACTGATTCAAACCCATGCCTGAGTCTGATTAATTTGCATTTTAAACACATCAGTTGTTTTATCTAAAAAAATTTTTCATTCCATTATTAAATAGAAGCCAGTCTCAGAAAGCAAAGCTAAATCTAACAAATCTTCACCCTCTGTCAGCATTTACCCAGATCAAAGACTGTGAGAGATTGTGTATTACACATACCCTGGAATACGAACCAAGGGGGATGACTGAGTGTAATTTTGGTCTCTCAGATCACTTTTTCCATGCTTCAAATAACCATTATTTAGACTATCAAAGAAGTCTAAAACTTCTTTCTCTTTCTTGTCTTGCTTCCTGGAATATATTAGAACTGCAAGAATTGTAGCTTTTTTTTTTGGAAGATACTTTAGAAAAAAGAATTACTCTCTAATAAATAGCATTACCAGTTTCTTGTTTTGCTCAAAGGCTGAAAGTGTTTGTATTAACAAGCTGATGAGAGACAAGGAGAGAAAAGGAAGGGCAGGGGGAAAGGGTACAGATTTCAGAATTTTAAGCTTTTGGATGAGTTCCAACCCTCCCCCGTTTGAGATTTTCCTGATCTGCTCTTGTGCAAGCTGATAAGATGGCTCCTGGCAAAGAAAGTGCTTGTCCCTTGAACAAATTTATGATCCAACAATTCTGCCAACAACCAAGCCTGAAATTTATTTATTTCAGCAATTCTGAGACTTCCCAACATCAAATGGTTTTTTTTTTTTCATATGGTGGAAAAACACCATAAATGACTACAAATGCTGATTCTGGGTTTATAGCTCAATCTAAGTATTACGTGGCTAGTTATGCTTATCTTGATCTACAGAAATAGAAGATATTTTCCAAGTTACTTCTCACCCCTTTCTAAAGCTGATCGCTGGGTGGTCCCTGAGTTACACTCCCTTATGTTGCATTGAGAGTATGAAGCTTAGCAAGAGAGGGATAAGAGATAAAAGGAGACACTAAAGCAGCTGGCAGCTATGCCAGGAGTACAAGTTATCCAGGCATTCTATTTTCCTTGGGAAGCGAAGACTGAAGGGAAGACTGAAGGACTGCAAGTTTAGAGTAGGGATCTTGGAGCTTACAGAGCAATTACCTATGACTCCCATGAACACAAATCCTGCCTGAGAGTCTTTGGAGAGTCTTTGCAGAGGCCATATAATCTATTCCCAGATATAACACAAGTCCTAAAAATTAAAACAGGAAAGGAGCAGATACAGCCTGCATGACAGCCACGGTCTTACTTTGGAGGGAGAATATAATTCCATTTTAACAGCTATTACAATCTAACGTGCACATCAGTGACACCAAATTATTTTGTTATGGAAGCAGTGACAAGTCCTGCCAGCAGATTTTACACACAAGGCCTTTTACTGCATCTCTCTCCCTCTCTTTCCCTCATTCCCTCCCTCTCTCTCTCTCCCTCTCCCTACTCTTCGCCACCGCGTCGCCCCCCACCCCTGCCAAAACAGACCTCCCTCATCACTCCAAGCAATTCTGAATCAAACTATTTCAAAGAAGCCTTAATACTCAATCAGGATTCTAAGTGACATAACACATTTGCTTTGATGTTTCACCATGTAGTTCATTACTGCCAATAAATCTTGGAGCTTTCTTAGCGGTTTTACTGTCTTTTCTTATCCCAGACCTCTCTTATCATTAAAAATGTTGAAATTTGAGTCTGCAACTACACAAGATTTAAGGCACTTAGAGATGAGAGTGATTGAAGGTCTCTAGGGATTGATAATGTGAAATGGAGCCTTTCACCTCCAAGTTATTGGTTCATATGTGGCATGAGTTGTGAGTGATTTAAAGTCATTATCATCAAATAGTTGCTCAGTGGTTTTTGTGGAGCAAAATGATGGTTTTAGCCCAGTTCCTCCTGGACCTAGATCATAATCACCCTCAATACAATTGGCACTAATTGGACCACTTGCTGGCTATTGCAGCAGACAGACCGAGAAATATGTTATTGAATTTCACTCCTTTCTCATCTCATTTACTCAGCCCCCTTAGATATCAAAGAATCCTCAGGGCTTCTGGAAAGTCTCATGGTTATAGCTATTCTGTAGATACTTGGAAGAATATCAATTTCAAACTCCCCTAACATTTCTATCTATTCTCTAAAATTCACAGCAGCTACTAACACCAAAACTTAGCACACTTTATGATAATATTATTCACAGCTAGTATGACAAAGGATGTAAGAATTATGCCAGAGGCTCAGTGAGAAAAGACAAGATACAGAAAACACATTTCAGTACAGTCCAAAGAACCCAGTGAGTGCTGTATCTCGGTAAATTTAAAAGGCAAGCAGGTTTAACATTATATGACACAATTTCCAATACAGGAATACATTCCCTCACGTGCTACAACCTCATAATCATCCAATCCAGTGGGTCTACACATATATCTATTTTCTTTAAAAGCCACCATATTGTTCTTTATTGCTAAAAGTTCTTATTACAAAAATCTTCTTGGGACTGGATATATGCAATATAAAATAGCCAAATGAAAAGCCACAAAATGGCTTCCTATATGTTCATATTTCAAATTTTTCAAGTTCTACTTTCTTGTAGCCTATAAGTTCTAAGGATGGCGCTATCAGTCTGCAGTAACTGGTTTACTGAGGGAACATAATTAACGCCTCTAACAACAACATAGATGAATCTTGTAGACATTTTGACATAAGCCAGACACAAAATGACAAATATGTATGGTTCCACTTATATAGGATACCTAGAATAGTCAACTACATAAAGGCAGAAAGTAGAAGTTACCAGGGACCAGAGGGAGGTAGAATTATGGGGGGTTATTGTTTAATGCGTACAGGGTCTCAGACTGGTATGATGAAGTTCTAGAGATGGAGAGTGTGATGGCTGCACAACAATGTGAATGCATTTAACATCACTGAACTGTTCACTTAAAAATTACTAAAATGGTCAATTTCATGTTCTGTATATTTTACCATAATTTTTAAAATGTCTACAAACAATAAAATCCCTAGCGCAGATACACTACTGATGCACGGCGAAACAAGGGCCAGTGTTTCCCTCCTGCTGGCACGCCCTCCCCTCCCCATCACAGGTGGCATTTTCAAGACCCCATTCAAACAATATTTTCTCCAAAATTCATCCCTGATCACCACAGCTAGAAATAATCTCACCTCTTCCGTGCTGTCAGTTTTATCTATTCCTCTTTTACCTCACTCAGGAGTTTCTTCTGCGATTATGATTATGTATGCCAACAGCTTACTTAGCCCCCTATTTCTTCACCAGACACAGCCTCCTAATGAACAGTAATATGTGGATCTCCCGATGTGTCTCTAGACATACACACTTATCTCTATATACACTATGCATGATAGTCTCTCAAGAAATGGCCAGAGACGGTAGACAAATGACTTCAAGAGAACAAAAAAATACATGGTAAAATGAATTCCAAAGGGCTACTTTAAGTCTTCTATGTTACTGGGATACTGTTGCCCTGAATATAGTTCCATCAATTAGGTCACTGTCTGGGATTTGTAAATCTTTTCAGAAAAATTGTACACTACTGGGATTTGGCCCAATCAACTCTTGATAGCCATCAAGAAGAGGAGAGATAAGACAAAACAGGGAATCTCAATATTAACTTGTCTTCATAATTGGGAAGAAAAATACAGACACATAATAACTCCCTTTACACTATGTTTAGCCTAAGACCTGGCTGAGTAATGAGAAAAAAGCTAAAAACTATTATATAAATCTCATCACAGAAAATCTAGACTTAATCTTAATAAGAAATTAAGATTATTTACATATTTTACCTGGAGGCACACTGTTTAGATGAAAGAATATGAGTTTGGAGTCAAACAGACCTGAATTTGAATTCCAGCTCCAAGATTTACTAGCTCAATGAACTCTGCAAATTATTTAGCCTTTCTGAGCTCTGTTCTCTGTGAAGGAGAATAATAATACCTTCCACACATTATACTGTCACAAAAGGATTAAATGGCCAATACATAGAATACTCAATGACATTCACTCTGTTTCTCCTCCTTCCCTAAGAATAGACCCAGTTGGGCAGGTTAGTTTGTAATATTAAGGGTATGTGTTCCTTAATTCTGAAAACCTCTAAGAGATAGAAATTGTTTGTTACAATATTAAGACTAGATAGAGTCTTGTAAAAATGCCCAATCCAGTGTCCTCATTTTACTAAAAGAGAAATCAGTTGAGAGCTTAAGTGACATGTCACCTAGTCACTATGTCCCAAAGAGAATATAGGTTTCTCAATTCTGGGTTCAATAGTTTTTCCACAACATTACACAAATGCCCTTAAGTAAGTCAGTTACTTTTCTTTCTCCCCTCTGCTTAGAACTATCAATCCACAAGCTACTGTCAAATGTGCATTTCAGGAAAGTCATTTACCTTTGAGTCCTCGGTCCATTTTCATTAAACGCCTGATTATGGCATCACAGTTATCTCCTTGCCTGATTTCAATTTTGGTTGAGAAGTGGCCATTGGATGGCTGGGGATTCACTAGGGAAACTAACACACCAGGCTAGAAAAATAAAGAGAAACTAATTGTTATAGGAAGTCAAATCTGAATGCTGTTGAGGGAGGAGGTATCTCTGCTACATTTTTTAAAATAAATTTTTTAATTTTTCAATTACAGTTGGCATATAATATTATATTAGTCTCAGGTGTACAACATGGTAATTGACATTTATATAACTTATAAAGTGATCACCCTGATAATTCTAGTACCCATCTGACACCATACATAGTTATTACAATATTATTGACTATGCTATATTTTACATCCCCATGACTATTTTCTAACTACCAATTTGTACTTCTTAATCCCTTCCCCTTTTTTAATGTCCAATGAAAGACAGATTTAATTCTGGTATTCCAAAATCATGACAAAGGAATATTCAAATATAAAAGATGTATAATGCATACAACCAAATGCTTAGATAAAAATCACTATGACTAAGTCTATCAATACTGTTGAGAGATAATAACAATAATTATATTTTCTATTCTATAACTACCTTCATTTATTGAATTTCTACTATGCATCAGGCACTGTACAAAGCACTTTATAGACATTATTCCTGTATCTAGAAAGCTATTTCTTTAAGACCCCTTTTCACAGATGAGAAACTGAGAAACAGAAAGATTAACAAAGTAGGTCAAGGTCCTATAACCAGTAAGAGGCAGAGCCAGGATTAAACCAGCTCTATGCCATAATACCACCCACATTATATAGTCAAAGACCCTGCTCATTATTTTAAGTGGAAAAAAAGGCAACTGAGTCTTGTGAAAGACTTAAATACATAATAGCTTCATGGAATGCTTGAAAGTAGCTTGAAATAAACATATCTGTATAGGGAACACTATTTCAAGTACCTTATTTTCATGGTCCAAATGGCTGCACTTTTAAAAGTCACCATATGTTAATGTAATGAGAGTATTCATTACATGGTAACATCCAGGAAGACTCCATGATCATGATTACCTCATTCTTTCAATAGATTTTTACTTGCCAGGTTTTCAATTAAATGTGGCAAAAGTAACAGGATATAACTAAGTCCTCTGCTCATCAAAAAAATAGTACATTTTATGGACTCTCAAAATTGCAGTCCACTGGACTTTGCAAAATGCTGCCATTCTGAATGGATTCTTTGAGAATAAATACATAGAATCTCCCAAAACTCCAAAACCTATTTATCTGGACCAATAATGGCCAAAAATAAAGAATAAAAGGGAATCATTCCAGCATAACTTAAGATAATGCATCAAGCTTGTTTATGACAGAAACCAAAAATCCTGAATAACATTATTAACCAAGATGCACCTAAAGAATGAAAGTGCCTTTTCGCTGTTTAAAAAAAGTCTTACATTTCAATTTCTACTGAATTTCTAAATAAAAACCAGGTTTTGAAAATCACATTTTTATTTTTTAAACCTACAAACAACATCTGATGTCATAAAACCCATAAATGACATCTGAAGCTATCTGTTACAGTAGAGAAAGGAACAGTGAGTATTGCATTAACCAGATAATTAGAAAACTTCAAATCTAGCCCCATCTCTAACTATGTGGCCTGGACCAAACCGATCACTTACGCCTCTGGACCTCAGTTCTTTCTATCTTCAAAATGATGGGTTTAGATGTAACGATAGCTAAGATCTCTTTAGCTCTAAAATGCAATGATTCAGTGAGATTCTTTCAACTTACTTCTGTTCTAAAAACAGTAAGTGGTTTCCCAGGACAGCAGTCTTCCCTGACTTTATCTTCTGCTTCAGAGGCAAACTTGACTTCTATGTGTTCTAGCTAAACAGAGGGAAAAAAATGATAGTCATTAGTATCACTTAATATAATTGAAATTAATCATCACCTCATTTCACCAAAGGCTCTCCACTTAACATGAAATAGTCTGTACAATTTTATTATTTTCCGTATAAGCATTAAATGAAATCTGTAATCAATTCACACTGATCTTAAATGTTTCACAGTATTATTATCTACACAGTCATGTTTACTATTTTCTATAATGGAATCTGGCATCTACCTGGTATATAAGAGAAAATGAAAAATCAGCATAAAAGGTTTCCACTTAAGTTAGAAAATTTAGCATTCACGAACAAAAGGCTTCCACCTAAATAGAAAAAACTCAGAAATGTAACATATTGAATATGCCTGAATATAAGATGATCCTAAATATGTGTCTCTATTGTTCCAAAGATCGAAGAAGGTTTCTGACCTCTATGAATATATAAGAATATTTAGAAATACCTTTAACATAGATGTCTACTAATTATTAATTAACTCATAATTATATGACATGAAATACTTATTGAGAAACTATCTCCCTTTCTAATATTTCATGAAATAATTTCATTCAAACTCTAAATTGCTTTTTTTTTTTATTTCAATGTCTTCATTATCACTAGAACCACTTGGAGTCTTCTAACAATTTTCTAGAGCAAATTATCTTTCCTTCTGCCTCAGCTGTCTGAGAGACAGCATTTTTATAATCTGTATATAAAGTTGTGACTGGGGTGGGAAGGTGGGACTGGGAGAATATGTGAAAGCTATTGGTAATGTTTAATTCTTGGGTTGGGTAGTAGATTCATGGATGTTAATTAAGTTATTAAAAGAAAAGAAAAAAAAAAACGGGACCAGCCATGAACCAAGGATTCTAATTAACCCAATTCTGTGAATCTAAGGTCTATAAGGAAGGGGTGAGAGTGAAAGAAGCAATTCAGAGCATCCCATAATCTAAGAGATTTTGAAAGTATTTCAATATAAGGTCTCATTATTTTAAAGCTAACTTTGGGGGAATATAAGGTCTCCTCATTATTTTAAAGCTAACTTTGGGGGAGAAAATCCAGTTGTATATACATAGTATTTTACATAAAGAATAACTGGTAAGTAAAATAAGACAACAGATCGTTTTTTTCTTCCTGAAATTTCTATAACCACCTATTCTCTTTCCCTCCAAAATAATTTTTGACTGATATATTTGGCAAAGATAAAGTTTATTAAAAGGTTTATTATAAAACGAAATAGCTGGATTATGTTTGCTACAGTTTAACAAGTTATTATAATTCCCACCCCTCTTACCTCTAGGGAATTGGTCAGGTAGACTATATTCTCCATAAGCACCGCCTGTTCATCAAATTCTAACTGCAGATCCAGAACACGAGGTCCCACCTTCTCCAGATTTTCCTAATAGCCAAAAAGGTTTTGAGAAACTAAATCACATTCTGAATATGTTGAAAAGAATGCACTTCCTCCAAAGCAATCATTCTTCTCTCAACTGATAAAATCTTCAAATTTGAACAGTAAAAGGGAAGGCTTTAGACTCATGGTTTCTCTTATCTATGTTTGCTTGTTAATGAAATCACTAGCTCACAGTAATTATCATTTAAAGTATGATAAGATTAAGGCAGCAATGAAAAGACTGGAAGGACAAGGTTTCCAGATTCATAAAATAAATGATTTTATCATTGTTTATTTAGACTAACTTAATGTGCAAACTCAAAAAATTTGCTTTGACAAGGAATCAAACAAATGTATGAAAATATCCCTTCAGTTAACTCCCTCAAAAAAAGTTTTTTCCAAGATACCAAATCTTTAAAGCTATAATCAAAGAATAGTGAATTAATAATAATCAAACAATTCCCAAAGATATTCCTATAAATTTTTAAATAAAAATTTAAAAAGTCATACTATATGGATACTAAAATACTCCTGTGGCATATAAAAAACAATTTTTCTTAATTTCTTTGAACATGAAATAAAATAATCGCCATGCAAAATGTAACCTTCAGGATCCAAGTTCATATGTACAGACACAGCTACCTGCCTGGGCCACGCTGCACTGACATGAAAATGACCTGCCATGATTCCTTATATCCACTGTTTTCATTTACAGTCCAAGTTCTTTTTCTCTTCCCGTCAAAAAAAAAAAAAAAAAAAAAAAAAAGCTAAAAAGCCATTTTCTTATTCTCAGATTTATTAAACACTTTTCAAAGTTTCAAACCACTAATATGCCTGGCAAGTCACCAATATTACAGAAAAAAAATATATTATTACTGAAACAGTCTAACACTGGTTTTTCAAAAAGCCAACTCTTGAATTCAGTATTGAATAACTACTTTCCAAATCAGTTTCTCTGGATTCTGCTAATGCATGTCATCAACATTAATTGTCTTTGCGACCAATAATGAGTTATTTTGTTGAATCCGTATGATGAGAATGAATCTGGCATTCTGAACAATGGTGCTGAGCAGGGAATCAGTCAATTCGGAGCATACCAGCAGGCATAGTATAACTGGACTGGGATATGTTAACCCAGGATTCTAAATTATTTCTGAAACTTCAAACACCATAAGGCTCAGATGGTTGACTCTGGTTTAAGAGAATTAAAAGACTTTCCTAAGAATACAATCTACTCCAATGTAAGACAAGCTAAGAGTTTTGGTCTCCATTAGGCAGGCATCTGTAGCCTGAAATATTTGAGAATTCATCTAAAGTACAAAGATAACCACTATGTGTGCCTAGCAGGATGGAAGACACTGATTTACATTTAAAAAAAAATTACTGAGCCTACTTCTTGATAGGTAATATTTGGTTAACTGTATTAGTTCATTTACTCCTCACAGCACTCTTAAAAGGTAGGTTCTATTAATTTCCTCATTTTATAGGTGAAAAACCTTGTTGCTCGAAGAATTTAAGTGATTTGTCTAAGGCCTCAAAACTAGTAAGTAACAGGCAAACAGGATCTGGACCAAGATTTACCAGACCCCAGAGCCTGAGATTTCAAGCAACATACAGCTTTCTTTCTGTTTCTCTTTGTCAAGTAATCCAATAGATAAGTTATGTATATGAAAAAAAAGTAAGAGTCTAACCCAATGATTCTTAAGGGAGGGAGGCGTAATGATTTTTGCCCTCAAGAGACATTTAGTAATATCCGAAGACATTTCTGGTTGTCACAACCTGAAGGGGGCTGAAGGGGAGGTCCTACTGGCATCTGATAGGTAGAAGCCAAGGACACTGCTAAACATCCTCTAGTGCATAGGACACCCTCCCACAACTAAGAACTCTCTGGACTAAAATACCAATAGAGTCAACGTCTGTAAGCAATGTGTATCCTGTTAAGCTAAATCTATGCAAATGCAGAATCTTGGTTCCACTAATAGGAGCTAGTAAAAATACCCTAAAGTTAGCCAATAGAATATGCTTCCTCCCAAATGTGAAAAGGGAAGTTAGAACAGGAAGAGAATCATTTAGTGCAGCAATTCTAAACCGGTTTTTCGTCCACAATACATACTTTCACATACTTGGCAATTCCACAGGTAAACCCCAAATCTGATCATTCATTTCTCACAATCACTGCTTGAAAAGTGCTACTTTGGCAGATTTCTTGGGGAATTTGCACCCACAGTTTTTCCCCTTCCTTCTACTGTCCTAACTAACCGTTACTCATGTGGGCACAATGACACAAAGTCTACAGCTTACCTTAATCATGGCAACAAATGGCATCACTTTCTTCATGTATTTCTTCAATTCTGGCAAACTGCCTAGTTCACTGGCAATGACTTTGTTATCAGGCAATTTTCCATTATTGTTCTAAAAAAATAAAAGTGAGGGAAGATGTGGAGAAAAATACTTTAAAGATGATGCAGGATAGATGTACCTGGTCGGAAGTTGGCCAGACATACAATGGAGGTCTCTACCCATCTGCTAGAGAACAGCAGAAGAGTGTGCAGCTCCTGCACTGTGAGGAAGTGAAAAGTAAATGAATAATACAGAAGGGAGTCTCCTTCTCCCTCTAAATTCAGAGAATATATGACTTTGGGGAGAAAAGCAGGTATCACGCCAAACCTTAACTTTTCCTTACAATAATGGCACTTCTAGGATTGTAACATTAGGTCTTATTTGATGAGAAAATGAAACGGTCTTATAAAGATCTTTTTTGTCTTCAAACTCCTACAAGCATTTCATTAGTTATATCAAAATGAAAAACTACACAAGTATCATACAAGATTTATATAATGTCTGCTTTTGAACACTCTGTTATAAATTGTTACCACAAATGTGAAAGAAGGAATCCCTAGCTATCAATCTGTTAAAAACAGTATCATTTCTATCAAAAACAAATGCCTGTACCCTATATCACTGATATGCGTTAAGTCCCAAATGTGCTGCCGGAATGTACATTCATTTCTGCAAACATCATCTGTCCCCTTTAATAGAGTGAGAAATAAAGCAAGCAGCCTTTTCAGAGTTTTGGGTGACTTATTTTCTCCTTATTATAGACGCACAGCATCAAAGCCAAGGGTTGGGAATGAGTCTAAATGAAAAGTAACATGAGATTTCCCATGATCCATTTAGTTTTAATTCTAACCTTTACTGAGGTACATGGGGAAAATTTTTTTCTCTACTTGTCAATGTGCTACTTTGAAATACAGATGAAAGAGAAGAGGGCAGGCAACACTCCTTTTCCCTGTATGTCACAAAAAAGGTTCTGTATTCAACATAACATTCTTCTTGATTACAAACTAACATTCTTTTAGTTCTTTTGGATGAAAACAAAAGTTTGAAAGAAAGCTAATCATTCCAAACAACAGTAAAAGATGATGTTATTTTGAAACTATGTAATAAGTAGTTAATGAATACTAAGTAAAATTATAACCTCTAAAAAGAACACTGGTGATGCATCTATTTTTTAATACCTGGGACATTACATACTATACTTGGTTCTTCTATTGCTTGAAAATGCTAGTATGAATAAAACTGAGGCACAGTTTTATTTTTCTACCTACCAAAGTAGCTTCTCTTTTACCCATCATAAGTTAAAATCTGCAACCAGATTCTAAAGGCTATCTTCTTTTTCTATCACACATCAAGGAAGAAGCAGTTCTCCACAAAAACAGGTTCTTGACAAATTGGAAACACACACACACACACACACACACACACACACACACACACACACACTCGCTCTTCTCTTTCCATCAAATCTTGCAAATGTAAAAGTTTTTCTGAGTATTTCTTAATTAACTATGAAAATTATTGAGGCAAAATTGTAGTAAAGGTATATAAAATCAAAACTAAGGATTTTTCCTTTGTATTATCACTTTAGGCTTTGGCTATAATCTCTGTTTTGTCTCTCTCTCTCTCTTAAGTGCACCTCAATGGTTTGTGTCTACCAATAACTGTTCTCAATAACCTAACAAAAATTCCAGAACACATACTTTATTTCCATGTTTTGAATGTGAAAGGATAAAGGTAGGTGAATTTTGAATTTTTCTCTTTAGAAACACCTAGAACTAAGTTAAATACCGAGTTTCCTTTAAATAGAACTATCATTTTTAATAACTATTTACCTGACAGAGCCAAAAACATCAGACTCTCCATTTCTATGGGTAATTAGTAAACTGAACATTTTCTTATAAATTACTCAAGAGCCAACCTTCAATTTTTTCGAACATAATTAGGTTAAGGCTTCATGAAGCT
This sequence comes from Eidolon dupreanum, assembly GCA_028627145.1. Taxonomy (NCBI): domain Eukaryota; kingdom Metazoa; phylum Chordata; class Mammalia; order Chiroptera; family Pteropodidae; genus Eidolon; species Eidolon dupreanum. The sequence continues at coordinate 20,354,441 of CM053515.1, read as the reverse complement.
CAAGCGCTCAGGTCCCAACATATCCAAACAGCCAACTCAGTCCTTTTGCTTCATAATTTTAATCACACATATGAAAAAGTCTCACACCCTTTAATTATATACAACTAGATTCGGTGTGGTTTTGTATGAAAGTTTCAAAAATGATGAAAAAGCAGCAGCTTTACTCTTGGCATCCATGTAAAAGCCACTGAGGATAACAAAAGACACCGTAAGCCTTGAGGCAGTTAAACAAAGCTGCCCATCTTCCCTCCTCCGGACACTGCCATGCTCTAAAAACAAAAACCCCAAAAGCAGGACACAACAATGCTGGGGGAAGAAGTCTGCTGAGAACATCACCTCAGTGTGGTCACGGAGCACTGACAGGGTGGTATGCTGCCAAGGTGGATAGTTCTTCGCCACATAGATGGTACAGTGTGAAGGTTTCTGAGGTAGCTGCTTTGAGGTGTCAGTCTTCTACAGGGTAGAAGAAATGGAAAAGACATTTAGTCACTTTCATATATACTAAAAATGAAAAGAATCCTCCCGTGTATACCACTACCGCCTTTAACACTAAAAATACACACAGTATGTACACAGTACAGAACTGCATTAGCAGTGAAGATAGCCCTACACATCTTAACAAAAATGTCTGAATTTTTATTACTGTTAAATGTTATTTGATGAGTAACTTTTCAAGAATGACCTTTCTTTAAAAAAAAAAAAAAAATGACTTCACCTTCCCTTTGGCTGGCATCATATAGTTCTTTAGTCGCAGTCTAAGGTCATGTGCTACTTCCATGAGGTACTGTGAGGAACGTATCAAGGTTTCATCCACAGGACCCACGACGGGCCATGAAGCATTCATAATTGAGTCAGGCTTTTTAAAAAAAAAACGAAAAAACTCAGGGAATTAGATGACAAAACTAGTTTATGATTCTCGATTACAGATTCATACCAAGGCTACCATCTGCAATTGTGTGCTCCAAGTTCAAACCCTGACTACACACAGCACACTTCCATAGCCCCTGATCTAATGTTCCCTAGAATTCAAGCTGTGAAGTCTGACTCTACATTCTTAATTAGCATCCATTTGTACAAGCATATTAATACCCACACACATATGCTCACTTTCAAAGAAAATTATGTAATGCTAATTTGCCTAAATTTAATCATTATATAAATTATGCACATTCTCAGTTTTTAGCCTATTAATACGTCCAGTATTGCAAGTATGGCTATTTGGTATATACATCATGAGCATATTTTTGTATTGTTCATGTGCTGCAAAATATAAAAGAGTCTGTCTAATAAGGTTAGAAAGGAGTTCTTAAACCAGCCAATCCGTTTATCTGCAAGCCGGGAGAAATAATTGAATTTACCTTCACAGTAAGAATGTTAATACAATATCCTTGAATATGCAGCCCTATATATGCCACAGGAATTTTATATAAAATGAAAATATTTATGCAAATATGCACTTCAATCTTTGTTTATAAACAGTCCATAACATTTATATTTTTCAATATTTTCACCTTTTTAACAAACACTTGAAAAAACAATTAGTCATACATGTATTCAAATGTATATCTGAACATATTTAAATGCATTATAACATTTCCCAACAGGAATTAAGTGATAAACAATATGCACAGTCACGTTTTTAAAATACATACACTGTGTATACATAAAGGCACATGCCTTTATGTATACACAGTGTATGATATATCTGTCTAAACAGGAGGTAGCTTCAGTTTAACCTGTTGCAGTAATTATGATGATGAATCCAACATTATTCTTGAAATACTCATTTTCAGTCTTTTTCTCTTAAGTAACAACATTACCACATTTATTTGATGAGAACAAAATTAAAAACGCCCACAACATCTTAAATGCATAAAGATACCTTTCCCAGGAGTGTCCAGATGTGCTCACACAAATGTGGACAGAATGGAGCCAAGAGAAGTGTCTGAACTTCAATAAACCGGAACACAAGGTCTCTGTGCATCCCTTCTACAGCCAATTCACGGTACTTATCTTTTGCGGCCTATAAAATTTGAAATTATTTACCAATTCTCTCCCCGTACTTCTTTAAAAGAAAGTAAAAAAAATTCAGTGTCTCTGTTTTAATGCATTTTTAAGTTTTTAGTCTTTTAAAATCCCACGATGAATTTTTGTGAAGGTTTTAACAATTTACAAGTAAATGTGTATCAAATCTCGTTCAAAGGATACTGCAGTTTTGAGTCTCAAAAAAAAAATCAAGAAACATTTTATAACAGACATAAGTGTCGAACAATTTAAACTAATACTAAGGGCAAAATGCTCTGAGCAGTATATAGAAAAAATATTAAGAACCAAAAAAGGCTATAAACATGATACGTTACTGTGCTCAGCACTTATCATTTACCCACATGAAAACCAAGTTACACAAATCCCAATACGATATTTTACAAAACTGATTGAGTAAACCTATTTTTACTTTAAGCACTTCAACTGCCAAACTTGAGGAAACACTGACATCTTGTGGAAAACCTCAGAAAATGTTTTCAAATAAGTTACAATTATGCCTTTATTTTTTTACCAACTTAAAAATGTTTTCCTGGAACATATGACTAATTTTTAGATATAATCTATTAATATATACAACTCAACCAGACACAGAATTACTTATATTAAGTAAATATAAAAGGAAAAGTACCAAAGGAAACTATTTACAATCACAATTTATTGAAGAATTTAAAACTTTCTTGGCAAGATGTTTAGTCTCCACTTCTGATGTTATTATGGTATAGCAGGATGGGAAAGGGGCAAAAATACATCACATTCGCTCTGATGTATTTTATAACTACTAAAAGAATTAATAATAGCTTACCTGAAACTCAAAAAATCCTGTTTTCAAAGCTTCTTTAAACATCATCTTTTCATAGTTTTGATCTGTTTTTATAATTCCTGCATTCATTTCACTATTAAATAGGAAAAAACAGTTACCGAATTTAAAGGCAAGTAGAGATAAGTATAAAAACCTGCTCCAAGTCCTAATTTACAGTAAAATGAAAACAATGCCAGAAAACCATCTTTGTATTCCTTAAAACTGCCTACTGCAGCCTCCTTATTGTCCATCCACTTTTAAGTACATATTGTCACCTGACACTGCTTAGAGTTCCTGTTTATGATAACACTATTAACAATGTGTTTATTTCAAAATTCTTTGACGGAAACTTTGTTATGAAGCCCAAATGCAATATGAAAATAGCTTACCTTAATAGTTGGATTTAAAACAACTGATGTTGAATATTTAAGAAAAATGTTCTCATGCTACCTCGGGCCCTTCATAAAATGGCCTAATCTGGCCTCCACATACTGTACTTCAAATAAATACTATACTCTTTCTATGGCTTTCTCCTCTCCGTGCAAATATCCAGTTTATTTTTCAAGGAACCCAGAATTCACACCATCTGAATTCCCTCAATCCCTATTATTACACTTAAAACTGGTGGGATAAGTGTTTTTCTCTCCTGCTAGACAACTGGAGAATCAGGTCTCATCCATCTAAGACCAGTGCTAAGTATGGTTTCTGATACATAGAGTTAATAAATGTCTTTTGAAGGGGGGGGAAAAATGATAATTCTTCTTTTCTTTTAATCTACTTTTCCTTGAACCATTCCGCCCTACTTTAATGCAAGACAGCACAATAAAATTGTTATGAGAATGGGCTTTGGAGAAATATAGAAACACATTCATATCCCAAATTTGAAATTGCTACCTTTGAGGCATTAAATGAAATACTTAATTTTTCCACGCCTCAACTTTTTAAACTATAAAACAGAGCTAATAATATCTTTATCTTATAAGGCTGCCATGTGGCGAAAATCAAACAATGGATTCAAAGTACTTAGCATAGCACCTGGCACAAGTAAGTTTTCAAAGCATAGCAGCTATTATCATCAGCTAATTTCTTTTAGGGGATAAAAAAAGAAAACTTTAAAATGTACCAGGACTATGTAACTCTAAAGTACAAAGTGGTTGGGGTCCATAGATTACCTGGCAAAAACTCTATCATTAAAGGTGCTGGCAGGACCACTTCTTAGGCTGTCCCAGTTGGCGACCATTTCTTTCACCCACTCCACCCAGGTGTACAGACGAAGAATACCTGCATCTGCCATGGTTTCCACAAAGTTAGCATCTTCAACAGTGTCACCAGCATCAGCCAGAGCCAAGCGCATTCCTGGAAAAAGAAGAAAAAAAACAAATGATGATTTAAAAACGTGGTTACTGAATATCAACTATGTGTCCAGTTGGGTACACCACCAAGTGTATACATAAATTAAGAATTAACAAATGCTTTAAAGAACTGTCATGGATCAACAGCAAAAATAAAAGTCACCAAAAGTAGCATCCCTAACGATATTGTTAAAATATTTGAACCATCTGTATTGATTTGCATACACTTAACAGCAATATATGTTTATTAGGCATGCCAAGTTAATGAGATAAAGTGATCTTTAATGAGGCAAAGAAAAAAAATGGTAAACTGGGGATAGATATCTCAGCCCTCATTTAGAGGTAGCAAAATATTATATTTTAATGCATGAAAACACACATTGGTACCTTATGTGTACAAATACATATTTTACTTCTTAGTCCTAAAAATAGCTTCTTCTAAGTTTTCTAACAAAATTTTATTATTCAACCAAAATCTTCCATTCTAAAATATTGAAAAAAAAATCAGTGAGCTTAATTTTGCAATGAAATACTATATTGCTGCAAAAAGAATAAGAAAACTACATTTTGTGTTATTAAGATGGCTTCTTTCCTTAAACTTCATGCTAACCTCAAACTTTTCTTCTGTAGCTTTCTCACCTCTCTCTGCCTTCACAGAGCTCAAGATAGAGTTAGGGTCTTTCTCCATAACGGCAATAAGCCTGTATCCCTTTCTTATTATTTGTGTGTTGACTGGAACAGCATGTTTAATTTCTTTCAAGAACTTTTCCTTTGTATTCACAACTTGGCTAACTATCCGGAACAAGAGGCCTCACTTTTGGCCGCTCTTGGCGTCCAACATGCCTTCCTCACTACGTTTAATCATTTCCAGTGTTTAAATAAAAGTGAGACATGCAAAGACTTTCACTTGAACACTTAGAGGCCATTGTAGGGTTGTTAATCTGCATAATTTCAATATTGTTGTGTCTCAGAGAATAGGGAGGCTTGAGGAGAGGGAGAGAGATTGGGGAATGGTCAGTTGGTGAAACCGTGAGAACACACGCAACTTTATCAATTAAGTTTGTGATCTTACATAGATGCGGTCTGCGGTGCCCTAAACAATTACAGAGTAGCATCAAAGATTACTGATCACAGACCACCACAAAAATGTAATAACAATGAAAGAGTTTGAAATATTGTGAGAACTACCAAATTGTGACCCAGAAACACAAAGTACGCAAACGCTGTGGGAAAAATGGCAATGAAAGGCTTGCTTGATACAGGGTTGCCACACACCTTCAATTTGTAAAAAACGCACTATCTTGAAGTGTAATAAAGTGAGGTATGCTTGCATATATACTAATACATACTTACATCAGTTTATTTTTATACCTATCTGTATATAAAATAAAAACCATGAATTCATCCTGATATTGCCAATTCCAATCCATTTACTTATATATAGCTTCTCTCTCTGACACTGAGCTCTCATCTACAGTATATTCATTTGTTCAATCGCAGTACACAAATATTTCAGAATTGCTAATCTACACCACCTATAGAAATATATTTACTAATTTCAGTATTTGTATATAGTTCCTTTTTTGCCTTACAGTGTCTAGTCAAAATACTGCTATTCGAGTTATGCAGGTTAGTCCTTCCCAGTGCCCTGCAGGATGGTCTTGAACTGTGATAACCGTGATCAGTAATAAGAAGTGCCACGATGACCACAAACTAAGCTGCATAAGAAACGAACGGGTCCTTCAGGTTAGACAGTTCACTTCTTCTCTTAACAAAGTAATGATTAAATGAATAGTAGTACTGAGGCCAGGGAAAAATATTCTTCTGAAAAGTGAACGCTCCCAAGTTCAAGTTACCCATGTTTCCAGCAAATATAGAGGAAATACTTTGGAAAAGCTGCCTACATATTAAACACCTTTACAAACCAACTCTTCAGTCTAATCTTAGCTTGAATTTGTCCCTAATGATCACATCAGCAATTCTTATGTTTTAAATCTTACAGCGTTTCCACACAAAGAAAACATGAATACTTTAAAATATTGGCAAAAGTAATAACGTTAAAACAATTTAAAATTGCGTTCTGTAATCTGAGGAGAATGGGACCTTACATAACAGCAATAATAAAAAAAAAAAGTATATTTACCGTCTGCTGAAAACTTATCAATAGCTTGGCTCAAAGTGAAGAAGTTGCCTGTGGATTTTGACATCTGGAACAGAAAGCCAATGGGTAGGCTTTAGTAAGACTATATATAAATAAAAGAAACCTAATCAGCCAAATCAAATGAAATAGGTTGGCGATAATCGGGTAAGGACAAAAAGGATTAGAAATGTGAAAAGAAAACAGATACCTGAAACTAATTTTACAGAGGTGAAAACTGAAGTCCAGTCAATAAAGTCACTTACACAGTTCATTCAGCTAGTCAGTGACAGAGTGAGGATAGGATCTCCAGTCCGCTACTTAGTCCACTGCTCTTTCCATTAGCCTATACCATTGGTTTAGACATGTGAAATGATTCCACTACAACCTTGGAACACTTTAGTTGGTCATAAAAAGAGCATTATAGCGAGTAGTCATTCAGAAATACATGGACTGGCTCATCGGTCAGAGTTGGGGTTTTAGGGAACTTCCTGTCCTTAGGGTCACAATAATTAGTTGTCTGAAGTGTGCTCTGCCTGAGGGCAGCACATCTAAGGAGGCACTGTATGCAACCTAATAATATTACTTTAAATTTTTTATGTCTTTATCATAACTTTGCTGATACCAAAGAGAAGTGATTATTACATCAATTTTCTACCATATGGCAATAAAGTATCTTGTACAGTATATAATACAACAATGTTGATACCAAAGAAAATGTCATGTTATAACAAACTATAGAATTAAATTAAAATTCTGTTATTCTAATTTAATGGCCAGTCACAGCATAAAACAAAAAACAAAACCATCAAACTATTTTCTCAACTTAATAAGAAAGATGCTCTAAGTTCTCAACACTATGATCTATACATTTCTGCCTCTGTCTCTGATCCCTTCTACGTGTTCCTCTATCTCTTTCTCTCTCCTCTAGTCACAATTTGTGTCACCTTTTGTCACTCTAAATACAAATATAATAGGTAATGTCATAATAGGTAAGTCCCTCCACTCATTTAATACTATCCACTCTACTCATTCAATTTTAAAGATAAACTTTATGCTGTTAGTTTCCTAAACATTTTAAATGGAAATTTTTTAACTCTCTGATTTTCATATTTTTTATGGATTTCATTTATTTATTTATTTATTTTAAAAAAGAATGATATCCTACATCTGAAAAGCTTTCTGCAGAATTTTAACTTTCAAGAGGCAATGAGTCTTGAGTGAGCTGAAGGTGTCGTGGGAAGAATGAGCGAGAGAGAACAGAAGCTGGACCTCTGAGGAAGCTCAATATTTAAGAGACTGAGGTATGGTTCAAGGGGGAGGAGGAAGACAAGGAGGGAGTAATGTCAGTCTTGTCACATCTGCCAAAGGAGGAGATCATTTCAAGAATGTGGGAACACTCACTAGGTCAGCTGGCAGCCAACTCACTTAAGACATTGCATTGCCAGATAAAATACAGAATACCCAATTAACTTTAATTTCAGGTAGAAATTTTTTAGTATAAGTATGTCCCCTAGTTTTGTTTGCTAAATATGGTAACTCTAGTAAGATGATGACTAAAATGCACATGTAGATGCACATGGTAGTTAAAGCAGGGTCAGAGGACCACATGGTGCAGACATGGGAGGGGACTGGAAAACAGTGCTAGAAATCAGGTTGTGAGGCAATAGGGTAGGGGCAGTTAAAACAAGGAGGATTTTATTAATGGGAACAGGCACTACATGCTGTATCATCTTCCCCATCTGCCCTCCTTAGCCAGAAACCACATGAGGTTCAAGACCATGTCTTATTTGTCTTTGTAATCAAAGACTTACTCTTGTGCATCAGGAACTCAATAAATGGCTGTTAAATTTAAAAAAATAAAATAAAATAAAAAAGAAGCAATGAGCCTTACCTTCTCAGAGTTGAGGAGAAGATGTCCATTTGCTCTCACAGCTACAGGCCATTTGTCACTTCACAGGTAAATGTTTAAAGACAGAAAATAAAATTTAAAGTTTAAGGTTTAGGCTTAAAATTTTGGAGTCAATGCTAAAAGATTCATAAAAGTTTGCTATGACAAATGTACAAGAATATTTTACTAAGTCCTATTCGTAATAGGACACAAATAAAAACAGAAGTGTCTATTAATAAAGGATTAGTTACATAAACTATGGTATAGGCATATAGTGAACTACTATGTAAGTATTTAAACAATACAGGCAGGGCTATTATATGGATATAAAAAGATCTTAGAAATATGTTATTACATAAAAAAAGAGACAAAATAGCGTCTACAACGTTGCATCTTTGCATAAATTAAAAAATAAATAAGTATAGATATCTGACACTGGTGTAACTGGTAAATTTACATCTTACACAATAACTCCTAATATAATTGAAGCCACAGGACACCCCTGTCAGTAAGCAATAAATCTAGTCCACAACTTTTTTAGCACTCACCTTTGTTCTGGCCACATAGCCACATGATTATAAAGGTAATATGTAAGATGATTTGGAATAAGATCCTTGCCAGAGACTCGAAGATCCACAGGATACCAGAACTCAAACTCCTGCTTTAACCGATCTAATTTTTCCTTTGGGATCTGAGTCTTAGGAAATGGAGCCTTCTTGAAAAAAACATAATCCCAGACTTCCCTGGTCATCTGTTGTGGTCTATATTAAAAATAAAACAAATAAATAATAATAACCACATATGTAATTTCTTTGAAAGAATCAGTATTTTAATCTATGAATTAGGAATATTAATGTAGTGACAGTAACAAATAAGGACAACAGACTACCATAAGAATGAAGACTGGATAATAATAAGAGAAGGGGCTATCGATTACTTTTTCTCAGTTCAATAGCAAAAAAGTAAAACCACTGGGACAAAATCCTGCTAAATGAATTCTTTTTTTTTTAAATGCCTACAGCACTTGGTCTTCCTAGGTGGTCTCCCATCCAAGTACTAACCAGGCCCGACCCTGCTTAGTTTCTGGGATCAGATGAGATTTGGGCACATTCAGGGTAGCAGGGCCGTAGACTAAATGAATTCTTATAAAAACTAAATATTTAAAAAACGAAGCTTCAATACATAAATCAAAAGATCACATCTCTCCCCAACAAACTTCTTTCCCTTAGCCATTTACCAACCTGATGCCCAATGGAGACTCTGCCTGTCCACGCAAGTTACCCCCCTGCAACAGGTGTGCCACGGTATAAAACGCCATGTAAATAGTAGAATCAGATAGTGATTCAATCAGCCACTGCTCATCCCAAGGCAGACGAGTACCTGAAAGATAAAAAGAAAAAAGTGAATGCATGTGAGACCTAAGAGACACTTCATCTATAGAATCTACTTTCAAGAATAGACCTATAGCATTTACAAAGGTGTTATTCAGGAAGTTCTTAAATCTACTTGAATAATTAATAAAAGTAAAATGGTAAATAAACAGCAAAAAGGTATGTGGGTTAGAGGGGGCACACTTCTACCATGAGGTAGATGGTAGGGGACCACATCCTAGTTCCCCTCACCCTCTAGACGAAACCTCCCACGCCCAATTCAGAAAAACAACAGAAGAGAGAGGAACAGGTAAAAGCGTTAATTTGTGTAACTGGCAAAGTCATTCGAACAGAAAAATTTGAAGTTTGCTCACCTAGACCGTAAGTTCTTGAACACGCATGTGCTTGTAGCCAATCTAAGGAAGCTTCAAAATTCCTCCTGGTCTCCTCACAGAATCTGGAGAGAGTAAAAAATAAAGGGTTTCTCTTCACCTTTATTGTCCTCCACATTTCTCATCTCCTTTCCCTTCCTTCATCACTTCCCTTTTCCCATCTTACGTATCCAGGTTCTTCAAGCACTGGGTTGTCTGTTTTCTCCAGTTCTCTTCTCCATAATCCAAGTACCTTGGAGTGCACAATTGATTAGGGAAAAAAAAAAAAGTCAAAAGGATAAGCAAAGTCACTGAAGGAAACTTCTTCTTGCTATAAAAGAGACTAACCACTGGTCACACAGAGCCACGACACATTCATCTGCAGACCGGGACACAACTTGTTTCTCTGGTTCCACATAAACAAGTGCATCTCCCTAAATGAAAGTAAATAAAAATATATCAGATATTACATCAAGTCAATCCCTACTTCTCAAGGACAATAAAAATAACTCTTCAAAAATGCCATAACACTGTACTCAACACTGGAAATTTGTTGAGAGTAGATTTGAGGTGCTCTCATCACACATAAAATAAATGGTAACTATGTGAGGAGATATCTTAATTAGCTTGATTACAGAAATCATTTCACTGTTTATATGTATATCAAATCATGCTGTAAGCCTTAAATAGTTTTTAATTTTTAAAAATAAAAATATTGTCCCACACAGGGAATATTAAAAAAAAATACTATATCACCAATAATCAAAATCCCACATTTTCATTTTATCTTCTTTCTTCCTAGGCTAAAGTTATCTGCCCTATTTTCCATATAACACTTGCTTTTGAAAAAGCATGCATCTTCAGCAAGTGGATCACTTTCCCTAGGTAGAGATTATTCCTCTTCAGTGAAAAATGAAAGATGTTTTATTGTTTCTCATCCTATGGTTTAGACGGTAGGCTGCCTATGACATCCTCTTATCCTTGTTATAATAACAATATAAATAAAATGGAAAATTAAATGCATGAAACTTTAAAAAAAATAGATGCATAAAAATTAAACACAGAAAATATTGTTACTAAAGACTTATACTGTCGTTAAAAAATCCCACTAGAAAACTGACCATGAATTTTATTTTTTGCCAAATTTCTCTTAATGTATTATGATCCCAAACTTGCTAAGCCAGGATAATTTTTAAAATAATATTCAACATTATTACTCATAAATGAATATTCATTGCTGTGGATTTAATGCAATTCTCATGCTGAATTTAAATAGCTGGGACTTTTGTTTAAAGGTAGTGAATTAAAAACAGACATTTAACTTCACTCCTCAAAATTCCGATGAACAACCAACAGGATTTTTTTTAATGGTATAAAACTACAAAGACAAGAATAGAAAAAGAAATAATATCTACCAAAATTTGAAAACTAAAAAGCAGGATGGGTGATAACTGTATTATTAGCAGATTGAAAAAGCTAGCTCAATTCTAAGCCAGCAGTTGAGAATGCTGATAAGCAATCCAGTCTGCATTGTAAAATCTCCAAAAGACTCGGGAATTGCTGGCAGATATTTTAATCCCACAATATACAGACAAGCAACTGCCCTTTCCTGTGCCAACAGAACAGTACAGGTTTACTCTCTGGAGAAGATAAAAGTGTCTCTCAATCAGAGGACAAAGTTAAGGATATGGGTATCACAGTGAAAATAGGGACGAAGTGAAAGCCAGCATACTGGATGTTGACACTCACACTAGGAGTATTCTCCCATTCGGCTCCCAGAATGCTGTTAGCTTAGACCTTTTAAGCCAGCGAGAAGAATCTTCTGTGGGGAATCCAAGAACCCAGGAAGCCCTAACTAACATCAAGGCTTCCCCAAGGCCCAAATGGCCCTACTAGATCTCTCCCAATGAAGTCCAATGACAAGCCTCACCAATATCCCAAAAGGTTCCAATCACCTTTTTATAACCACTCTTAAATATCAACTCTTCCTCAGAGAAATAAGAGATTAGGATTTCACATCCCTGCCAATTATATCTCAATTTAAAAAAAAATAGATTTCACATCCACGAAAGCAGAATAGTATCCTATAAAAAAGGATCAGTCAGAAAACAAGAATAAGCTCTTAAATTGGTCGAGTTGACAACTGCTGAAGATGGGTAATAAGTATATAGGAATTCATCCTACTACTCTCTCCATTTTTTTATAAGTTTGAAATTTTCCATCCAAGATTTTTAAAATGGATCCTTAGAAATTTTTATTTATTCATATACATGCACACACCCACAAATGATATAAAAAATGCACAACAAACAGAAATTCAGAGAAAAAGTTGATGGACTCTCCCAGAAAGAAAGGCAAAAAGACTTCTAGAGTGTTAAGAAATCCAATACCTGAATATTAAGAATTCACAAAGTGAAAATAAAGAATAGAAACAGATGAAATAAAGAAAAAGTCAAGAAATTTTCCCCAAATCAAGATACAAGTTTTCGAACTAAAGGAGCCAACAAGCATTCAAAAGAATGAATAAAAACTAACCTAAACTAAGGCGAATCATCATGAAATTTCAGAATACTGGGAAAAAGATTTTACAAGTGTCCAGAAGAGGGAAAAACACAAGTCACTTACAAAAGATCATTTATTACCAAATGCTTATTGACTTCTCAATAGTCACGAAATCAGAATACCATGGGTGATGCCCTCAAAATTTTAAGGAAAAAATATTTCCAATCCAGAATTCTATAACCAGGTAATCAAGGGCAAATGAAGATAGGATAAAGAGATTTCAGAAATGAAAGGCTGCAATTTCCTTCCTAGCAGCCATTCTTAGAAAAGCTACTAAAGGCAGAGTTTCACCAAAATGAGAGAGTAAATAAGAAAAAAGCCAGAGAATGAAGGAAACAGGATATCCAACTCAAGAGAAGTAAAGGAAATATTAATGGCAAGAAACATCCAAAATGACACCTGTGTACCAGGATAGGAAGCAAACAGCATGAACTAAAACTGAAAAACAAAATCAGAAAATCATACTACATTTAGATTAGAGATCTATAAGAGAGATGAAGGTCAATACTAAAAGAAACTAAAATATTTGAAAGTGAGCCCCTCCAACTAGAAATTTAAAAGAATGTGAAAGGATAAAAAGGAAATTGCTGCTTTTTTATGTTAATAAGCCTTATAGACCATTGTCTCTCTGGGTTATGGGTACATATAATTATCAAAAATAAAATTTTAAAAAGTAGTTAAGTAGCTCAATAGAAGAAAGTTACAATAAAAATGTAGAAGAGGAAAAGGATGAAAGTAAAAAGTAAAGTACTATAGAAAGAGAGAATTGTAACTACTAGCATTTCAAATGACTGCTAGTAGAAAACATGCTAACTTTAGAGCACTACTTTCATTAGCATTACAGGTGGGAAGCTCAACTAGAAGGAACTGCTAAATAGGTCTATTTTCTGCCATGAAACTAAATGCTATCTTTAATATAGCTCCAAATTCTACTACAGACTCATTGCTAATTAACACTATAAAGTCCATCAATTAACTAAAAGCTCTTTCCCTAAAATAGCCTTCAGAGAATGGCCTTTCACATACAGCGTCAATCATCTTTTTCCGAATAGTCTTCTTTACGTCTTGGATCCTCTGTCCTTTAAATTCATCCACCAACATTATCTAAAAGGATGAGAATTGGGGAAAATACACATACAAAATAATTAAAATTTGCTTCGAGTTGCCCACCAAACTTTTCCCTAATTAAATTTACTTCCACTCACCAGATCGAAATATTTTAAGGTGAAATTTATCACATTTATAACCATAACTTATTTTGGCACAGCTTGGACAACTAATATTTATAACACGCTTTTTTTTTTCTTTTAGTATAACTAGGACAGCTATCATTGAACATGATTAGGAAGAAACTCACTTCTTTCCGACTTCTCACATTTCCATGTGGAAAGAATTCCACTATACCAACTCAGCTCATTCTTAAAGGCTTTGGGAGAAGAAACTGAGCACACTCAGCTAAGCCCATTTTGGCTTCTCTTTCCAAATCCGCCTGTTGTCAGCAAGCATTCTTCTTTGCTGGGCCATCTGATAAGCTTGGCTCTTAGAGGAAGGCCTATTATTTTTCAACTCTGCCTTTTACTTAGTGGGGAAATTTAATTCCAGGGCAAAGTATTAGCTTGCCTACTGTTGTCAGAGCTCTAACTCACAATCTTCTTTCCAGCTGACACTGACATCCATCTACCTGACTCCTGTGAATCTTTCAGATAGTTTCTATCTTAAGTGAAAGACATGTTCTTTTTTGACCTTCCAATCCTCTAACATACCGAAATACTTCACATCTGTTTAATTCATCACTATGAAATTTTATTTCTTGATTATTATATGGTGCAGTGGTTAAGAGCATAAATCCTAGAACCAAGTTGCCTAGATTAAATCTCAATTCTGTCACTGGCTGGCTAGCTGGCTGATCTTGAATAAATTACATAATCTCTTTGTGCCTCAATTTCCTCATCTGTAAAATGGGAATAACAGTGCCTACTTCACGAAGTTATTTTGAGATTTAAATAAGTTAATATGTAAGTACTATGTAAGTATTGACTTTTATCATCACCCAAAATGTAATAAGTCACTTAAAAAAGACATATAACCAAATCTTGTTTATCAAGAAAAATAAGAGTAAAGGTAAAAATAAAAAACATTCTAATATATGTCCTTAAAAATCTTCATTTTAACTTCGAGCCACTTATAACTTAATTGAATTTTTACTTTCTCTAGCCTAGTCTTCTTTCCACTGAAATGTAATAAGCCATATTAACAGGTTCAGAACACGTTTGTTGGGCTCATCACTAGTAGGCATTAACAAGTAAATTAATAAACCGAATAAAACTACGTATTTAAAATATGAAATTCTTAATTTAAAGAGCAAAAGAAAGGACAAGTATCATTGTCCGTGCAATAAACCTTTGGAGTTCATTGCATAATAATATGAACTAACTTTAAATATCTTCTCAATAAATTCATTCCTTGAGAGATCCCTAAAGGGCACAAAAATGTAATATCTGTAAGTGCTATTAGCCAAGAAAAAAAATATTAAAATAATTAGAAACAGAAGAATACAATCTCTTATTAATTTCATTAACCTGTCTTAGATCGGTATATGGCTGAAACTATATTGAATTTTGTATATATTTTTAAATCATTAAGAAGAAAACCAGAGAATCAAATAAAAACAATAAAAAATTATTACTTACACCTTCATAAAACCCTTTTAGATACACCTTCTCCTTTGCTTCTGCAAGTTTTTCTCGGTCATTCTGGCTCTGAACTTTCAACTCATCACATATGGTTACAGCAGAAAGACCTCCTAAACCTGGGATTTCAAGGATTGACACCTACAAAGAACAGCGATGTCAGGAACTTATTCACTCTGAATGAATACAAACACAGCCCTATGGGGCGGAGTCCTTTTGCTTGTATTGCCCAGTGAAGTCATTTTAGATTTTATGTATCATTATAGTAGTACCACATATGAGATAATCATAGAGTAACTAACATCGAACGTGAATTTGTCTTCCTTCTCTCCACAGGAACTACCCAAATTCTGTGCACCAACCCCCACATTGTCCCTCCCTTATTACACACACACCTTCCCCAGCTCTCAACCCTCCAGTGGCATATGATTAACTAAATAATTAACACTAAAACTAGCAAAATTATGCAAACAATTAAATTCATGGAGTGAATTGTTTTTGGTTTTGGTTTCTAATAAGTCTTCTGGGTTTTTCATGAAAGTTATTTGTTAGTAATTTTAATTGTTTTCTTCTGCAAGCACTAATATCAAAACATAAACATTCATGAATAATATGGCAAAATGTTGTCTTTGGAAGCCTGGAAATTGGCCAGACTAGTAAAATAAACTACTATAAAACTGGTGATGTTAAAAGCTATTTGTCTGATCCAGAATTTCAGGTGCCAGGTGCTAAGCAAATGCTTGTTAGTTTTTCTCTCACTCTTATCTGCCACAGCAGATATCAAGTTAAAAGTAAACTCTTCAGCTACCTCCCTTACTTCCACGCTCCACTAATTATTTAATTTTGTTACAAGGACAGTGTTAGCTCTTTTTCCTCTGATGAAGAGATGGCTATGAATATCCTGAATGGTCTATGTACTCACCGGCTCAAATGGCAACACCATGTCATCTCTAATTCCGTACTTGGCTCGTAAAGCCTGCAAAAATATTTGCAAGTTAACACTAATGATCAACACTTTACTGATATAATCACTGAGAGAAGCAATCTTTTTTTTAAACTATTATTTTTTTAAAACTATTATTAAAGTTCACTTGTTCTTTCTTGGTAAACAGGAACTTATGTACATTCTTATATCCTGCAACCTTGCTATAATGCTTATTAATTCTAGGAGTTTAAAATATTCTTTTTTAAACTATTATTTTTTCTATCCATACAGAGCAATTTTTTAACTTAACCAAATATCTCCAGATGGGATCTCAGACTTTTAAAGTGCGACAGTTTTAGAGGATGGCTTAAATAATGAAACTGTACAGCCAAAAAGGAAAAATTCACTCACACCATTGAAAATGAGGTTCATATTCTAGGTTGTAACAAAAATGTAAATGTCAAAAAACTTTTACAAAAGTTTAATGAAATCTATCACATCAACAAATTAAAGAAAATCATATATCAACAGATGCAATTTTTAAAGAAGTATCTGACAAAATCCAATACCCATTCATGATTTTTAAAAAAAGACTATCTACAAAAGACTATCTACAAAAAACCTACAGCTAACATCATACTTAATGATGAGAAACTTGAAGCTTTTCCACTAAGATCAGGTATAAAACGAAGATGTTCCCTCTCACCACTCCTTTTCAACATCACACTGGATGTTCTTGCTAATGCAAAAGTTATTCAGATTGGCATAATCATCTATGCAGAAAATTCAAAGAAAAATCAACAAAAAACTCCTAGAACTAATAAGCAATTATAGCAAGGTTGTAGGATATAAGTTAATGTACAAAAGTTCCTATTTACCAAGAAAGAACAAGTGGAATTTAAAATTAAAAATATAATACCATTTACATTAGCACTCAAAAAAATAAAATAAGTAAAAAGCTAACAATATATATAAGATCTATATAAAGAAAACTATAAAACTCTGATGAACAAAATCAAAGAGCTAAAAAAATGAATATACCATGTTCATGTGTTGGAAGACTCAATATTTTCAAGATGTAAGTTCTTCCTAACTTGACCTACAGTTATAATGCAATCCCAGTCAAATCCCCCCAAGTTATTTTATGGGTATCGACAAACTAATTCTAACGTTTATATGGAAAAGCAAAAGACCCAGAATAGATAACTAAATACTGAAGAACAAAGCTGCATGACTGACACTATCAACTTCAAGACATAAAAGTATGGTAATCAAGACGTTTTGGTGCTAATGAAGGAAGAGACAAATAGAACAATAGAACAGAATAAAGAGCCCAGAAATAGACCCCCAGCAATATAATCAATGTATGTTTGATAAAGGGAAAAGATAATACAGTAGAACAACAAATGTTGCTAGAACAACTGGACATACACATGCAAAAAAAAAAAAAATGAATCCAAACACAGACTTTATACCCTTTACAAAAATGAATTCACAATATATCACAGACTAGATTAAAACTCCAAACTAAAAACTAGAAGATATAACATAGAGAAAACCTAAATGACCTTGGTATGGTGATGCCTTTTTAGATACACCAAAGAAACAATCCATGAAAGAAATAACTGATTAGCTGGACTTCATTAAAAACTTCTGTTGTAGAGCAGACAATATCAGGAGAAGTATAAGACAAGCCAGACCAGGAAAAAATATTTATGAAAGATTCATCTAATAGAAGACTGCTACCTAGAATAGACGAAGAACTCTTAAAACTCAAGTATAAAAAAAAAAAAACCTGATTAAAAAATGAGCCAAAGACCTTACCAGATGCACCTCACCAAAGAGGTACAGATGACAAATAAGCATATGAAAAGATGCTCCACACCATATGTCATCGGGGAAATAAAAATTAAAAGAACAATGAGATACCACTAAAATACCTATTAAAATGGCCCAAATCCCGAACACTGACAGTCCCACAGGCTGGTGAGGAAGTGGAACAATAGGAACTTACATATTGCTGATGGAAATGCAAAATGGTAAGCTACTTTGGAAGACAGTTTGGCAGTTTCGTACAAAACTAAACATGCTCTTACCATATGATCCAGCAATCACAATCCTTGGTATTTACTCAAAAGAGCCAAAAAATTATGTCTACACAAAAAACCTGCACACAAATGTTTATAGAAGCTTTATTCATAATTGCCAACCAACTTGTTAGCAACCAAGATGTCCTTCAGTAGGTGACTGGATAAACAATCCGTGGTATATCCAGACGACAGAATACTATTCGGCACAAGAAGAAATGAGCTATCAAGCTATGAAGACACAGACACCTTAAATGCATATAACTAAGTGAAAGAAATCAATCTGAGAAGGCTACATACAATATGATTCCAACCATATAGTATGAAGAGCACAGAGGATTTTTAAGGAGTGAAAATACTCTGTATGATTACTACAGTGATGGACACGTGTCGTTAAACATTTGTCCAAATTCACAGAATATACAACACCAAGAGTAAATTCAGAGGTAAACTATGAACTTTAGGTGATTATAATGTGTCAATGGAGGTTTATCCTTGGTAAAACAATGTACCATTCTGGTGAGTGATGTTGGTAACAGAGAGGCTATGCATATGCTGGGGCAGAGGGTATACGAGAAATTTGTGCAGTCCTCTCAATTTTATTGTAAACCTAAAACTGCTCCAAAAAATAGTCTTTAAAATAAATAAATTTTAAAAATTAAAAGTAAAATTAAAAAATTAAAAAATAGAAAAAAGACATTCTATGAAACACTATATTCAAAATTCAAACCACAGGACAATATATAAACATGAAGAAACAAATTAGAGATTGCAGTTCAAAAATACATGCACAGCTTTTTAGCCTAATCTTACAGTGTAGTTCAGCAGTACTAAACAATCAGATGATGAAGAGGAAATAAGAATGTGAAATTCAGATACTCACTTGCTTTTTCTTCAAGTCTCTGAGGGCAGCAAAATCATCAGGGGAGTCAGAAGGAACACTCATGACCACACCGGTACCTTATAAAAAGAGTATAGAATTAATACAGCCAGAATGTGATGATCATAGTATTTCTATAAAGAAATAAACTATTTACCTTTATCCTCCTTAATGGTGAACATTGGGAGAACATAGATCACTTTATAACATGTTAAAGGAGCAGAAATTGATGCACCAAGAATTTCCTGTGTAAGAGAAAAATCAGCATAAAAAGTGAAGAAATTTATTCTAACCATTAAAAAAAAGTTAATATTTTAAGTCTCAAGAAGCTAGTAATCAAAAATACATGAAAGAGAACAAAACTAATTCTTTTATAAAAGCTAAACCAAAAATAACTGTAAATAATTACAATATCCAAATCTGATGAGGTTATGAGGATATTAGTACATTAATACATAGCTGGTGACATTGTACTTCTTGAGGAAAACAATATAGGAATTCCTAGCAAGAGCCACAAAAATGTTCACATAACTTGGACCCAAGCCATCCAATCCTAGGAATCTGTCTCAGAGGAAAAAAGATTTTTTTTTGAGAAGTCTGCCCAATGCTGAATTAATTATACTAGCAAAACCTGGAAACTAAAACTTTAAATGATAGAAAGTTCACTTAGTAAATGAGACTTCTACAAGATAGAATACTATACATCCATTTTAATTAGGAAGACAAATCGAATTAAAAAGGTGTATCTGGTTCTCTTAAAAAAAAAAAACAAGATTCAACAATACTGGACCCATATTCTAAAATACAACAAACAGCTCACAACTGTTTAACTAAGGAATTCACTTTTCAATTCCACACAGTTCCTACCCATCCCACATTATTCATATGGATAAGCTACTTTCATAGAATTTACAGTTGTATGGGTGAAAGCTCAATATTATAAGTCTTAAAGGTTGAAAGCTATTTTTTAATTTCTATTACCCATTTTCCTCACTCAGGAATCTGCTCAAATTTTAAGGAGATTTTAAACAAATTTTAAATGGAAAGAAGTTGCATTATTACCAGTTAAAAACTTGCATCATTAATACTTTCCTAGAAACTTCTCAGATAGAACTTTAACATCATGAACTAATGATATAGGCAATGCTTAGTAACAGAAAAAGACAGAAAACAATTCAAATATCCATAACAGAGAATGGTTAGTAAGCTGTGGCACAGCCAAGCAATGGGACACCTTTGCAAGAGAAGATGAGTACTGACAGTGAAATGGACATGAGTGCCTTCTGGAGTAGAACTGTTCTATATCTTGAGTTGAGTGTTGCTTACATGAGTGTACACGTTTGAAAATGCACCAAAATATACACTATGATGTACACTTTTGACTATATGTATGCTTCCACGAAAAAGTTTTCTTAAATGCTCTTTTCTTAAGCTTCATTGTTGAAATTTTCCCCGCAAATTTATGCACTAAAAGTCTGCTACCCAACTTACCTCTCCCATTAATTCTTTAACAACAGGCACCACGCCACTATCTTTGGTAAAGCCCTGGTATGACATATTCCTGGCAGCCCTTTGGAGGCAGATGTATATATCACCATTCGCCACCTCAAAACCAATATACTTCATCTCAGGGTGAACCCAACAGTTTGTCTGTCCAAACGAGGTCTCAGGTCTGAGAGTAGCCGCTACTAAGAAGATATTTTTGCCTTTCAGGCCACTAAGAAGAAAAAATATGTATTTATGCAAAAAATGCTATGGATTCTATCACAACTATCTGATATTCAAAAAGATCATGCAATAACTCTTTGACAAACCTACCTTAATTTGGGTGGGTATGGCTCAAGCACTTTCAACTTGAGTAAAGTATATTCCTGAGGTCCAACACCCTAAAAAAAAAACACAAAAAAATTTGGAGGGAAAAAAGATTTGGATTAATCTATGTGGAAGAGCTGATTCAAATTTCTAAGATGAGTTCTTGCATTATTAAAATAACTACTTCTTCCAATGTGCCAGTGGTGTACTGACCACATCTACATGGAAGTCTAATGTGTGAGAAGACACCTGGGAGACCGCCCTTCTACACTACCAGAACTAAAAAAGGAGGCCCAGACTCCACTGAGTAAGGATGATTTGCTCCCCTTAGAAGGGAGCACAGGAAAAAAAGTGATTTGCAATAATCAGATAAAATAGTATCTTTTTGCCCAAATAAGAGTCAGAAGATACCAATGCCACAGAGCAGTCATCACAGACATACACTGGACCACGGGTCAGATGACGTGCAATCAAAACCTAGCTTGGGCCTTTACTAACCACTTGACCCAAGGGAGTAACAATCTCTTTGAGTGTTCATTTCCTCATCCATAAAATAACTCTGCTACGCCTCACAAAAGGATCACGTAAGATAATGAATAGTAAAATGCTTTGAAAAACTGTAATGTATTATTGAAATTTAGAATATTGCTACCATTGACTATATTAAAATATAGTCAATAAACTGGGCCTTCTGAAGTCTCTCAATCTTCCAAAATTTTGATCGATTCTCACTTCTATCAGATAAGTTGCATCAGAATTGAAGGCTGATTCTAAAAAGTAGTCATTAAACTATAAATGTGTTCATAGGTGTTAACAAAGAATGACACACTCACTAGGACTCCTAATTTCAGATCTCGACACTGTTGTTGGTTTACTGTGGCAAGGCTTTAGGCAAATCACTCATCCTTGCTTCACTTAAGTATTACAAGGAATGATGTGTCACAAATGTGCCCTACAAGAATGTAGAGTGAACTGATGTCATGCATGGCCAGAAGTACTTTGGAAATAAGCAAGCAGACACGTAATCAAAGCAAATATAAATGGAATCTGTGTATGTCAGTTAGCCACATATCTAATTACCTTTCCCCATGCTTTCTTTTTAGAGCAGTGTATTTCCCAGTGTTTCTCAAACATTAGCATGCATACGAATCACATGGAGAGCTTGTTAAAAGACAAATTCCTGGGCCCCACCCCCAGAGCTTCTGATTCAGCAATTTTGGGGTGAAGTTCAAAACTGCTTTTCCATCACAAGCTGATGCCACTGATCTAGGACCGCTCTTGGAATAGCAAGATATAGGTACATCTAATGATATTCTGCCTCCCTCTTCACAGCCACAGAGTGTATCAAAACTATATACCTCAGAACTAGAATAAAGTTATTTTTTAGGCTTCTGATGTATTTCTTAAACTCTATGGCCATACAAAGAATTAATAACAATAGCTACTCTATGTCACTAATCATTACCTCTCCGGTTTGTCTGTCATGATCCATACAAGGCTGTCCATCTTTAGGAGAATAAATGGTATACCTAAAAAATAGTGGCAAATATTGTTATAAGATACAAGTTTTATCCTAACATATTTGCCAGTGTTGCTACTAACATCTTACAATATTTCTTCTAACTAAAACTGAGCAAATGTCTATATCCATTATTTATGCTTTTATAGGTAGTTCTATGGCCACCCTAGTTTATTTAATGAAAGCTTTCTGCCTTCATCAAAAGTGATACCACTAAAAAATATGCACTCTGTGGTATGAAACAAAAGATTATAAAATATAAATTCACTTATGAAATGCAAACACATTTTAATTAATCCACGCATAATCAAGGAAGGATCTTAAAATTTATAGAACAAAAGAATAAATAAAACACAAATAAAATTATTATTTTTCTGCTTGGCTGGGAATACTGAACAGAACCTTTTGTGAGATCATAAAAAACAATACTTCTATTCTTTCTGGTTCTATTTGTCATAAACACTAAGCGCTCAGAGAAATTAGAAACTGGCAAGCCAAAAGGGAAAACAAAGGATACAAGAGAACAAAAAGAAAAAACTCATAAAAAGAGAAAGGATAAAGGAAAAAAGCAGTCTATGGGGCACTGAATTACAATGCAGGAATTGTATGATTTTTGCTTTTATACTAAGGAACAACAAACTCACCGATTCCCGTATTTAATTTTGTTTCTTTCTCTTAATGTTAAAAACTGCCACCTGACAAATGAATCATAGTAAGGATTAACATCAGTGGTGATGAAGGAACGACGCCAGTCCACCTACAGATAGAGAAAGGAAATTTTTGAGAACTTGGTAGTCTCTGTGAATAAGAATTCCCATGAATCAATTACTCTTCTACTCTTTATTTTCCAAATAAGAATTATACCAAATATTTTTTAAAAATTTTTTCAAGTTCTAACTACTAAATATGTAATCACAATTATTACATCAATTTGTTTAATATGTGTTTTTAAACACACATTTATATACTAAACACATAGGAATTATAATAAATTTGAAAAAACACTTAAATAATACCTTTATGTATTCCTAAATATTCAAGTTAAACTTTGGCTTCTTCATATTCTTTGACTAGAGTTCCCTTCTATTAATTGTTAATATATCAATATAACATTTCAGTACAACAAATATTTAAGTATTTCATTGTTTACATCAACCCACTAGGTTCTAACCTGATAATAACAGTACCAATTCATTAGTGGAATTCAAGTGAAATATATTATTCTAAATTAAGAGGTGGTCCAAAGCTCATGTAACCATAAAATTCCCTCATAGCTTCTTAAACTGTGGGAGTGATGGGCATACCTTCAAACCCATTCTCTTCAAATCCTGAATAGCCAGGGGTGGGAAATAATCAAGCCAATATTCAGCTTCAGAAAATTTGGCTATCTCTTCATCGCCCAGACCAAGGGATTTCATAATGTTCCATTGGTATTTAGAAGATCCGGCTTTAGCAGCAGCTTTACTCTGAAAAGAGCCAGCAAAAACAAACTCCATCAAGAACACCATCGACTTGTTAATGAATTCCAGGACCATAATAACTAAAGTGAATGATCCCCTTTAGTAATTTTTTAAATTCCAAACCAATGTTGTTGATATGTCAGAATACAGCAGGATTTAGATGTACTGTTTTGCCTGCCAAACTGAACAGTTTGATAATCACCAAAACTCTGATACCAAGGACAACTACTAAATGGGTGGAACCACAAAGAACTATCACCACAAAGATTAGATTTCAGTACCAAGCCTTCTCTATTTCCTTTCTCCCTATACCACGTCTGTCTTTTTAAGTTATTTTAGCTTATATCATACTCATAAGTTTCCTCATTTTCGTCTTTACCAGTACCAAAAAGGCAACCAAATGCCAGAGGTTAGAGGTAGGCAAAGGGGTTAAAACTATGAAAAGGTAGAACAAGGAATTTCGGGGGTGATGGAACAAGTCTGTACGATACTGTGGTAGAAACATGATTCAATGCATTTGTCAAACCAATACACTTATACATGACAATGAGTGAATTTAAAAAAAATCAGCCAAGATGTTGGAAGAACCCTGGATGGAATACAGTTTGACAAACATAAATATATGACCTAACCACACTGAAGGAGATGAGAAAGAAAGGAGCTGTGGAAATAACTTTGGAAAACAATGTCTTGACTAAATGACAAAAAGAACTATATACAAACACTGTCCTTTAGTTAGTAAAATTATTTCTCCCAGGGTTATAGGTTAGCAATTCTGAAACTACTAGTATAATAGAACCGAACAAAAAAATAAATATATTGTAAATAATAAGAGTCAGGTTTCTGTTGGAGAAAAAAGTCACAAACAGACAAAGGGAGAATGCTACAATGAGTCCCAGAGTGCTGAAGTGAAGCCAGTGGTTTCATGAACTTTTTAAAAAATATATATGCTGTTCTAGTACTTGGAACACACATAAGAGTCAGACAAACATAAATATAAGACTTCAACCAAAATGAGCATAATCAACTACCAAACCTTTTTTCCTTTAGATTTATCCTTAATTTTTATATCTTCTATTTTAACATTGACTTCTTCCTCTTCTTCTTCTTCATCTGGAAAATCAGGAGGGCAACCATACAGCTCTATTTCTCTTTTCAACTTATCGGCACATGCCTATAACAAACAACATTAGAGATAGTGAAGTTCAAATTTCATAGCAGAAACAATCTGTTTTTTGTTGTTGCTGCTGCTCTTATGGCCGCCAACTAAAATTGACTCTGAAATTTCTGCAATACATTTATAGGTAAGTGGATCATTATAGAAAGCTCAAATGATACAAATCATGTACCCCCAATTTTACTAATTTATAAATTAGTATTTTATTTCATTTATTCAGCAAGCATTTATTTAATACCCAGAGTACTCACTGCAGTACTCTGTATCCTTGCATTACAAGTACAAGGATATATAAGATATAATGGGTTATCATTTTGACTAACATTTATAATAGCATTCCTCAACTTAATGATTAATGTCACATATACTCTATTAGTTATCATCACAAGGCTGCTAGGTAGGTAGGTCAAGTATTAAGTTAGAAAACAGACACAGAGATGGAGTGATTTATCCAAACTTATAAAGCTAGTAAGCTGCAAAACTACACATGAACCTGGGCTTTCCAAACCACCTATTCTCAACTGTACCATAATGAGTCCACTGTCAAAAACAAAGATGATGCCAAGTAGACAGTGTTAGAATTATGAGAAAAATACAGACATGGAATTGTGAATTTTAAAAAAGGAGTGGACTCTCCTGTGTAGGAGAATTTCAGTTAACAAATAAAAATGACACCATTTTACAACCACCAATTCAATAATTAAAACAGACATGGATCATCAAAGGATGGCAAAACCACTGGTAGGTAAAACCACTATTAGGTAACTGGATATTCAGAGGCTCTCAAAGTATCATCCCACAGATACCTTTTTAATTAAAAAAAGGGAGAGTCACTAAAATGAGACAAACTGTCACTATATGCTCTTTTATGTGATACATTGGGAACTGTACACCTCACGAATGTAGTATTCTTGTCAAAATATTTAACCCAAATCTAATCATGAAGAAACAATAAAAAATTCAGAATATAGGATGCTCTATAAAACAAATGGCCTAGATTCTTCAAAAACATAAATGTTATGACAAATTAAAGAGAATTGATAATGAAACACAATGCGTGACCCACAAAATAAAAAGTAAAAAACAGCCAGAGAAGACATTTTGAGACAACTAGAGACATTTAACTATAGATTAGATCAGGATGATAATATTACATCAATGTTAAATTTCTCAGAGGGGATAATTGTACTGTGATGATGTCCAAGAATGCCTTTAATCTCAAAAGATACATGCTGAAGTATTTGTGGGCAAACGGGTCATGATGTCTGCAACTTTCTCTCAAAAAATTCATACAAAAAGAAAAAAGCATGCATGTATTGTATGTGTATTCAGAGACAGAACTAAAGTAATTGTGGCAAATATTAATACTTGCTAACTGTAAGTGAAGGGTATATGGATGTTCATTATACTTACTTTTTCTGTAGGTTTGACATTTTTCAAGATAAAAGGTTGAAGAAATGTGAGTTAAGTCTCTCAACCTTATAACATTTAGGGAGTCCTTTCAACTCTCGTTTTCTGGCCTATTCTTTATTGATAATTACTTCTAATATAAATTTACAACAAATGAAAACATTTGTAAAAACAATCAAAATAGGGTAGAAATGTTCATTACTTTATACCGACATCCTATATATGTCATGAATGCTCAAAACTGTGCATTTTACTTGACAGTTATTATCTAATTCTAAAACAGAAATATGAATATATAAGAGAACCAAAGATATCAAAATTACTTAGAAATCGCTTAAACTTTAATGTGTGCCCTTTATTTAAAAACTTATTCAAATGTTTAATTTTCACTTTAATAAATTCAATTCATTTAAAAAAAAAAAACACTTCAATATTGCAGTATTTGAAAATCCTATTTTAAGCTCTTGAACTGAATATTTCTATTTGCTCTAAGCTAAAAAGAATAGAAACCAATCCCAAAGCAATCTTACCTTAATAGGCATTCCAGTACAGTGTAAACCAAAGGGAAACAGACAAATTTTTCCTTTCAATCTCTGGTACCCAACTGCAAACTATAGAAAGAAAATTACATTTAAATTACAAATTTAAATGCTAGGCAAATAGAAAATGCTGACTTTTCACAGTTTTCCTTTTCACATCCTCCTTAAAACACCAGCTAGATTTTGTAGTCATTGCAAAATTCTGGCCTGCTATTCTTTTTCAGTTGTATTTTTACAAATCTAGGAATTACTTAAGAACATACCTACCTAGACCTCTGCACGCATAAACATACAGTATATAAAAAATATAAAAATTGAATTACTGAAATATAAAAATTATGCTTGAAAAATAAGGTATTCTAAGTTCCCTTAATGGGAAATAAATTCTATAGATACCATTTTCTTCAAAATAGTATTTATTAAAGACCCTCCATCCCATCATATTAAACATAGAGGAAGCTTTCTTTACCTCACATTTGGATAAAGAGAACGTGTGACCCAAATGAAGACGCCCATTCATGTATGGATATGGGAAGGTTACAAAGTACTTGCCCTTGCTGCAAAACAATCATGTAAAAAAGTACAGAAAAAAAATGTTAAATTATTTTACAATGATGGGGTAAGATGAAGGGAATACTTTGCTATAAACAATTTGTTTAACTGTAGTCATTTAAAAGACATTTAAAATTAAATTTATAATTAAATTTTTATTTAATTTCTGGATAAATTTATAAAAGTTCTCTAAAATTGAAACTTACTTTTGAAAGAATAAGATATTTACAGGTGGTTATTAAGAAATAAATATACTTGTAGATTTAACTTAAGCTAAAATATTTGAGTAAAGCTAATTGTACCAAAAATTAATTTTTTTAAGACTTAGGAATCTGAATAAACTTAATGCTTTACTGATTAAGATTTGTTTTCATCAGATATCTATAAAGCAATTAAAGGTCCCTCAGGTAAAATAAAATATCCTCAGTATTACATGATATATGGTAAATTCATTTAAAAAGTACCTTTTAAAGCAGTTTTGTTATGTTATATTCTTTGTTTTAATCAAGTATATCTAACATCCCTATAGGTTATGACACATAATAAAATGAACACCTGTAAACCCACCATCCAACTTTTAAACCCACCGAAGCCTCCTACACATTCCTCCCCACTGTCCCATCAGAAAATACCATTACCTTGAAGTTTACTTTTGTCATTGCCAAGTTTTTGACTAGTTTACACCAATGTCTGTGCCCTTAAACACTATATCACTTAGTTTTACTCACTTGTGAGCTTTATAAAAAACGATATAGCTTATAGACTTCTGCAGTTTTTCACTCAATACAATGTTTCTCAGTTCCTTCAGCATTGCTGTACATAACTATACTTGATTGTCTTTCACTGAACAAGTAGCTTTTCAGTTCACTGTGGATTACTTTAAACTACCTTAAAGTTGACCAAAATTCTAGAATCAAATACAAGCTTCAAATTACATTAAAATATATCTGAAATTAAGATACACCTTATAATTGATGTGTATATTTACTATGGTACCATTTTGGGGCAGTTATTTTATTTTTGTTTTTCCCCAATATCATATCATGGTCTAGGGCTTAACATTGAGGCAAAACAGTATTTATGAAATAAGATCTTCAAAAACTGAAATCCTTCAAAATCTATATTTTGTATCTATGAAGATAATTATCAATAATATGAATCTCTCTAATAGAAGGATTTCCTTATATCAATCAGCAAAGATAAAACTATAAAACATCTTCTTTTGTCTGAATATGAAAATATTAGTTTTTAAAAAAACTTTAAGCAGAAAAAAACTTTATGTAGAAAAAATCCTTTAAGAATTCCGTAAGATCCTAATTCTATTATTATTTTTCAATTTTTTTTGGGGGGTGACATCCAGTAAGTTTCAGGTATACAATTTAATAGTAAGGCATATGCATATATATTGCATTGTGTAAAAAGATCCTAATTTTAAGTGCAGAAAGTGGAAGTCACCTCCTTCAGCCCATTTCATACATTTTAAATACAATAAGTCTTATCTTTTTCACAAAGCAGTTTCTGTGCTATGAAAGCCAAATACTTAGAAACACAATGTCTGGAACTTCACAAACTATTACTTACCTACTCTGCTTCTCTAAATTAGATACATCGACCTCAAACACTTTCTCAGTATCCCATTTCTGTTGGATTTCTTTCTCAATCTTCTTCAAAAAGTCCACTTTGGCTGTTCCTCTTCTTTCCTATTAGACACAAAAGAGAATAATCCACTCCATACTTCAAAAAGCTTGCTTTAAAAAAAAATCGGGTTCATACAGAAGTTGTTTATATAGAGCTGTTCACTGATTGATTTTTCCCATGGTTATCTTGAAATTTAAATGGAAGAGATTAAACATTAGGATTATCATGACATGTATGCTTTAAACCTCAAAGAGATGGTTAAAGAATTACTTAAATAAATAAAAAGGTTTGAAATACTTTTTAAAAATAAGGTACAATGTAACATTGCTGTCAAACGTTCCTATTTAGTTAAAAATACATAAATACTTAGAAAAGAATAGGATGGAGCAGGGCCTGCTTGCCAATCTGCAATCATACCCACCAAAGGAAGATGTTCAGGCCCAAGGGGTGGAGACTGTATGTGTGTGTGTGTTTTTTTAAGGAAGCTAATGAAGAACTTCTCTCTAAAATGGCTAACGGACTATTAATATGAAATTAAAATGAAACAGAGAATGGTACGCATTCCTATCATCCCTTAAGCCACCCTTGGATTAAAGTGAAAAAACATGCATGATTACACTAACTGGAAAAAAAAAGAGGGGTGTGAGCTTCATTCTCACTGTGTGACTCCAAAAAGAATGAGCAGCTGATAGCAAGTATGCTAAAAGTGGAGTGGAACACAGCACTTAGGCAACAGGCACAAATGTGAAAGCTGGATACCAACGGACCATATACAAATCTAATCCAGTTTGAAAACTTAGTATTATTTTGTAGAATTTTATTTTCTGGCATAAAATTATCAAGACTGAAATTAAATTTTCTTCTTCTTCTTACCTGCTAATATTTCCAGAGTCTGCAGCATTTTCAAATGAGAAAATACCTGGGTTCTACTCAGACTTCTACAACCTACCACACAGGTGACTTTGCCAAGTCATCTAACCCCGGATCTCAATCTCCTTTAATAGTGCCTTCCTTCTGCCCCTTCCACCCAAAAATTAAAAAAAAAAAAATGCTTTCTACTCACATCACAGATACATTGGACAGCTGCTTTTTAAAAAACAATTACCCAAATTTGAAGTATACAAAGAGGAATCCTGTGCTATTTAAAAAATTTACCATTATTTTTCCAATACCTATCTTAAATATACATTGTGTATCATGTAATAAGAAAACTAATAGTATTAAAATTAGGTAAGAATCAGTACAAATCTACCATAAATTTGTCACCTCTGTTTTACTATTTACAATTTTTTATATTTTAAATCAAAACAATGGTTTACTATTCCTATTCCATTTCATTTTTAAGTATAAGAAGAGAAGGACAAGCAACAGAAATATAAAATGTCAGCTTACAAAGAGGTAAAATGGTGGATCAAAAGAATCTTGTTACACAGGCAAAGAGAAAATAAGAAAGAATTCCATAATTTAAAAAGTCATAGATATAATAACTTTCTCTAGGAATCAAAGGAAAATAACATATTTTTTATTTCTATAAATCCTGACCAGATCATAACTGCTGTGAGCAGAAATCTCATCAAAACATAAATCAGATCACGTCGATCCTCCTTCAGAAGTTCTCTAATGCTCTCAGGATAAACTCCTAAGATACATTCAAGGCCCTTCTTGTCTGTCTGCCAGGTCCTTCCCTCCTTCCCTCTCCTCCATTCCCCCACCATCATCTTCCAGGCCTATTAAATCATCTGCATTTTCCCAAATATGCCGCGCTTTCTCTCTCACCTCTGGGCATGTATTCAAACTATTCTCTCTGCCCTCACAACCCACCAATCTCTTTGCCTGGCTATCTCATCCTTCAGGTCTCAGCTAATCACCTGCCTTGATTCCCCAAGAGTTTATGACATGCCATTCTTAATATGTCCCTACGTATCAATATTTCCCCTATGATAGCCCTAATCACTCAGTGATGTATCTGTCTTCCCCACGGAACTGTAAGTTTGTTCATGGTGGAGACTATGTCTTGCTTCTCATTATATCCTCAACACCCAGCTTACAGAGGGCCCTCAATAAATATTTGTTGAATATTTAAAGATTTTAAAAGAGAAGTAAATAATACAATGCCTGCTTTTACATATTGTGGCTATTTAAAAAAATAACAAGGACTTGTAACTGAGTAACATATTTGAATCAAGATGCTGAGCAATTTGGACTCTTTCCTAAGAATTTCCATAAAACTGAGTGTACTTGCTATAAGGCACTTCCTTTTCCAAGAAAGAATAAGGCCCTGCATCTGTTCACTCCTTTCCATTCCTGCTACCAACCACTTTCATTTAGAGCCTCAGCTCCTTTGCCTACTCTTACCATAAAACCTTCTACTTAACACATAACATGCTAACCCCTGTTGTCCTGATATTCAAGGACTACCATTTAAAAATGGGCTATGGCAGAGATGGCAGATTGCCTATGCAACGTCTGTTCCTTCCCTTTCTTGCTCAGCAACAAAAGTTCAGTCTTATTTACGGCAGTGCAGCAGAAGTGGTTAAATGTACTCTGCTACATTTCCAGACGAATTCAGTCAGATGGCAGTTATTTGACTGAGTTCTAGCAAAGGAGTTTGGGGCAGAAGAGCGTAAGTCACTTCCACTCGGCCTTTAACCTGTACAATGAACTCCTAAATGCCAACTTAATCTACAAGTAGAGTAGGCACACTGCCTTGGGTTCACAAACTTTTAGGGGCTCACAAAAATATTTTATTTTAAAATGAGAAGAAAAAATAAACTTTTAAGTTGAAGAAAATACTTTAATATATACTATTAAGATATTTGTCTTTATACCAGCATAGTTGGAAAATACAATTTTTTGTATTGTTTGCAGAGGAAAGGGCCCAGGAAGGTAAAAGTACCTAGGGCCTCATGAAGTCCAGGGTTATGGGTTATAGGAAATCTCATTACTTAAGCCAACTTGAGTTGACTTCCATTGAATGCAACCAAATAATCCCTAACACATTTACCCAATGAGGATGTGAACTCCTGGCAGGCAGCAACTTTTAGATAATTTATAGTCACCTCAGCACCAAGTACAATGCCAAAGACACAGAAATTACATAACATATTTTTTTGCCTAAAAATGACCATGTCATCCACTTTAAAGAACAAGAAAGCAATAGTCTTCACAAATTACTTAGAACTATGTGTTTCTTTTCATTGTACTGAGCATGCTAAGTATACAAACCTCATTTTTGACGTTTCTGCTTCTCAGAAAGACCTGTTCCTCAAAACCTCAAATGCTGATTGTAATGCAAACTGATATTAGCCCCAAAACCAACTTGTTGTACAACCTTGAGCAAATCGCTTGATCATTGGTATTCAGCTAGACAAGGAGTTATTAGCTAAAAGTTTATTTAACTATATCAGAGTTCCTCAACTTTGGTACTTTTGACTTTTTGGGCCAAATTCTGTGTTTACAAGGGCTGTCCTGTGAACTGTAGGATATTTAGAAGCATCTCTGGCATCTACCCACTAGATGCCAGTAGCACACCCTCCAACTGTGATAATCAGAGTCTCCAGGCAAAATGTTTTCTGGGGAACGAACCCCAGTGAAGAACCACTGAACTTGACAATAAACTTTTTCAATTATTCATAGTATTCTGGTGTTCTTAAAACACTTTTATGAACATTAACTTATTTCAGCTTAATAACCCTAACAAGTGGGCAGACCAATGATTATCATTTCGAAGATGATAAACTGAAACTCAGAGATCATCATGCCAGTAAATAATTGAGATGGACAAAAATATTTCATCTTCTGACTCCTATTTTAGCTTGCTCTTGGTACTCTGGCCATTATCTTAGTTCTACCACTTACTAGCTGCAGAACCCTAGATAAGTTCCCTAACCTCTCTAAGCCTCCACTTCTCAACCTATCTATAAAACAAGGATACTAATTATGCATATCTTGTATTAATGAGGATTAAAAGAGATAATACATATAGACTTAGCATAGTGCCGGACCCATGGTAAATGCTCAATAATGTTAACCATTATCACTGAGACAGCTAAGTGTGAAAACAGCACTACAGTTATGTTTTAAGAGAACTTATCATTACATATATATATATATATATATATATATATATATATATATATATATATATAAAAGAAACCTTACTAAAATATGGATGGGTGAAATGATACAGTCTGAAATTTGCTTAAAATCCTGAGGGTTGAAAGGAGAGGGTCCGGATGAGGTATATATGAAACAGGACTGGCCATGAGCTGCCAATTATTGAGGGTGGGTGATGGGCACTTTGAAGTACATAAAACTATTCTCAACTTTCTTCCCTATTTAAATTTTCTAAATGAAAAATTTAAAAAGAATAAATTTTTTTAAGTTGGTTACTATCGTTATTACATCACCTTCTCAGGTCCTCCCTCTCTAAAAGTGAATAACATATTCTCAGGTCTCCTGAAAAGTAAAACATTAATGCCTGGCACAGAATAAGCAATCAATACATTTTAGCTATTATTATTATTATTGTTGGTACTTGCTCTTTCTTAAAGGGATCTCTTATTGTATTCTTCCAATAAAAACAAATCGGCATCATCAAAATGTATAAGATTAATATTTACAGAGAACAAGAATAAAGTGAAACAATAACATCTACCAGAAAACATTACCAGTTTCCTTAGATATAATTTAAAAAGGGAAAAAATGTATTAAGGTCTTTCAAATTGAAAAGCGCATTCCCATTAACACAAACTAAAAACAGACCTGCAGATTCCACATCGGCTAAGGATACCACCAAAGTGGGGCACAGTCGGTGGCAAAGCATTGGGCAGGTTGGAACAGAAGGAAAAGCACTAGACCAGGAATTAGAAAGCCTGGGTTTTCCTGGAAAGCAGTACAGCATAGTGATTGCAAAAGTAATCAATCTGTCAAATCCACTACCATCATGTATTAGCTATGTCAACTTAGGGCCTGTTAGAGAGTCTCTAAGCATAGGTTTCTCCATTTGTAAACTGCAAATAATATGCGTGCCTTCCTCAACTAGATTAATGTGAAGATTCAATGACATAATGCAAAAAAACAATAAACGCAGAGCATAATACACGAATCTTAGTTATTGAGAGTACTGGTCTTAACTTTGTTAGAATTCCAATTCCAATAATTCTTCAACCCCATCGAGACCTACTGATTCTGATCCTTTTTCATTTGGGCTTCTCCAACCTCACTGTCTTCATTCCTACCCCTTAATTATATCTGTACAACCACTACTTAGCCTTTGTCTTCATCATTCTTGCCTGACAAACTCCAACTCTCCTACTATTCATCTGCTCTGCTCCTCCACCAGGCAGCTGAAAGTGGTAAGAGATAAACTCAACCAGTCTGACTACTCTCAATTTAAATTGATGACCACTAACATTAAGTGATGCTCGGCAATACTATTTTCCGAAATCCTGTTAGTTACTCCTTCCCCTAGACCAGTGAATCTCAAACTTAGATGTGTACACTGTCCAACAGAATAGCCACCAGCCACAAGTGACAATTTAATTTTAAAATTACAATAAAATTCAGTCTTTCAGTTGCTCTAGCCGTATTTCAAATGATCAACAGCCACATGTGGCTAGTGGCTACCAAATCAGACAGCACAAATATAGAACATTTTCATCACCACAGAAAGTTCTACTGACAGCAATGTCCTAGACAATTGTTTCATACCTTCTCCTCCCTCCTCAAACTTTCAACACTTTCTCTCCCAACCTTATTAGTAGTTGATAATCTTGGTTCCTAATTCAATGAGAAAATAGAAGTGAACAGAAAATTTCCACAGCTTCCTTCATCACATCTACCTACCCAGATGCATCTATACCCATATATTCTGCCTTCTTTCTTGTTACTCTGGATTGAGTGTAGTCCTAATTAACTCCTCCAATGACGCACTTATCTCATCTCCCTTATTCTATTCAAAAACATCACTTTGGCAATCATCTCTCTTCTGTATCAATTTCTCCTTTCTACAGGATAATTTCCATGAGCATATAAGCATTGTAAAATTTCTCCTGTCTTAAAAAAAAAAAAGCCTTCTTTTGACCTTCATCTTCATCTATTACCCTATTCCCCTGCTTTCCTTTATAGAATCCCTCAAGTTATTCATACTCATTACCTCCAGTCCCTCCCTTACTATTCTTTCTTGAACCTATTTAATCAGCAACCTACAAGACCTTATATGGCCTATATCCACCCACTGATCAACCCCTGCCCCCCCCACACACACACCCCATCATCATCTCCCCCTGGAGCACTGTCCTTTGGACATACAACCCTGCTCGCTTTTCAAACTGTGGCCTCTGGAAATCTCCTCCATATATGCAGCTGCATTTGTTGCTCCCTATCTCCTTTTCGCCATAATGCCACCTTCTCAACGCCTTTCTTGATCTATCTTTTAAACTAGCAACCTTACTACACCCCCACACTCCGTAGTCTTACTTCCGGCTCTATTTTTTCTCTAACACTATCAGCACCTGATTTGTAGTACCATATGTTTTAGTATGCAGCCCACATACACGTGTAAATACCATGCATACAGAGATTTTGTTTAACCGGGATGCGCTCAATTTTTTGTTGAAAGGAGGAATCAATGTTACATACTTCTCTCCAAATCGGTTTTAGAAACTTCGGTGGAGTAACACACATGACATTAAGTAATCTGGAGTTAAAGAATCATTTCCTGCTCATCTGTTAATAAGAAAAGACACATTCTCACAACGGCCACATCTTAAGCGTGGGGGACAAGGCCTCCCGTTTCTCTAGAAAAGGAGTTTTCCCCAGGGCAGGGCTACCACATGGAGCCTCTAGATTTCGGCAAAACACAGATCAGCCGGTTCTAGAGCCCGGTCGAGCGGACTCTCTTCCCACCAAAACTCACCGCCATAGCGCCGGCCAGCCAACTGTGCAAACCACGGCACTGACCTCGGTGATCTCCCCCTCAAAGTAGTGGTTACAATCTTTCCCCTCCCTTTCGGGGCAACCAGGGTATCCCCAGGCCCTGAAGCACACGCTTCACGCTTAATGAGGCAATATCCAGCTCACAATTAACTACCGCCCCGTGCTTCTCGTTGCCTGCCGGGAATTGTAGTTCTCAGAACGCTAAAGCTCAAGTCTGGCGGACAACTATTGACTACAATTCCCAGAGAATAACGGGACACAGGAAGTCCCGCCGTAGGGCGCGCAGACGACAACGGTAGTTACGTCATTGGAAAGTTGAACTACAAAATCCATGATGCAGTTCGGATCTCAGGCTGCCGGCAGCGCGCCCTAACTGAGATGAAGTCCCCATCCTTCAACCTTTAACCCTGTGGTGCTGGTTGGGTGTCTGTCAGGATGCCAGGATGCAAGGTTTATTAGTCTTCAGTGACTTACGTGCTAATTATGGCTTGCCAGTGTGCACGGATATTTATTACTGTCGGTGGCATTCAACGGCCCAAAATTTAGACATTTATCACCATTTATTAAATACTTCCATTTTTAAGAGAGTGGCTAGTAACCCACCTGATACCGGTGCCGGTCTATTTCAACTGTACTATCGTTTAAGGCTGAGCTGTCTGATGTGGTAGTCACTAGCCACACTTGGCTATTTAAACTTAATAATTAAAATTAAATACAATTTAATATTAAGTTCTTCAGTCGCACGAGCCACTTTTCAAGTGCTCAAAAGTTTATGTGGCTAGTGGTTACCATATCATCTGACAGTGCAGAATTAGAATATTGCCATCACTGAAGAAAGATATATTTGAAAATGCCAATCGAAGTCTCTTATTTTGTAGTGGTCAGATTAGTTACTCTCATATATGTTCACTTATTAGTTCAGTAAACATTCGTTAAGCATCTACAAAGCTCTTTGGGGAGAGGCACCCCAGAAGTGTATTCTGAAAGGACTAGGAGGAAATATTTTTTTAATAAAAATTTTTATAAAAATAAATTTAAAATTATATGTATGTGTATGTATATATGTTGTCCAACAAACTCAAAAAGGGTCTGGAGTCTTTGGCTAGAAATAAATAATATTTACTTAAAGGTCTTAGGGTTTGCAAACCAGAAACACAACTAGGCAATACTCGGAGTGGTCTGAAAGAGAAAGAAAAGATAAGAGTTATAGTAAAGGATACAGTCTTGGGGAAGAATCAGTCCTGCATTCTTAGCTTAGCCTCTGGATTGGTCTAAGATGGTCATCCTCTCGATGACTCGTGGTCTGGATAATGGATTCTAGGTGGTCTGGATATGTGAACATTCTTGCCTTAGTCCTTTAGGAGGTAGTCAGAAGGGTTATCTGGAGGACTTAGGTATGTCCAGGCATTGATGCAGGACTGGAAAGTTTAAAAGTTTAAGTTCCAAGGCTAGTTAAAACAAGAATAGAATCATTTCCTCATACCTCAACCTACTTGATTTTAGTAATTTAGCAGCTTGACTCTGGTGACCTCATTTTATTTCTTCACTTTACATATATATACATATATATACGTGTGTGTGTGTATACATACATTTTGAACAACTAGTTTCAAAATACAAATCTAATGATGGCCTAACACAATGCTTGGCACATGTGTTAGGCTCCATAAAAATTTGTTGGATAAAAGGAAGGAAGTTAAGAACCTTAGGCTATAGAGAATCTACGAGTGGCACTCTTGCCTCTGGGCTCTTACACATACAAATACTCTTTATCACTTTCCAAACCCTCTTCCTTTACCTACTAACCATTTAGATATCACATCCTGAAAGCCCACTCTAGGTTAAATGTCCCTTCTTAGATTTTCTCCAAAGTACCCCCTTGTCACCCATCCTTGGGAAATTCATCTCACTGAATTTTAACTGCCTATTTATCACTAGACTGTAAGCTCCATGACAGCAGAGGCTACCTAGCACACTACCTCCAACTTCATCTTTTTTTAATCTTCCTATTTAAGTGACCGATATTCTTTAAAGGGTCATTTGGATTCCATTCATTCGAGAAAAATTATTTAGGTTCTGTGTACAACACACTATCCTAGATGCTGGAGCCAACACTCGAACAAGACAAATGCAGTCACCTCCTTCACAGAACTTATGGTCCAGTGGAAGAGTCAAACATGGAAGCATTGGGAGTGACAGCAGGCCATAGAAATGTTTTAGACAAGAAAGAAACATTGTCCTATCTGTGTTTTACAAAGATCATTCTGAAGGATGGTTGGAAGGGAGCAAAAGTGGAAGCAGGAGGCTCTTGCAACTGTCCAGATGAGAGGTGATGGTGGTTTATACTGTGGTGATGGCAGTCAAGGTGAACAAATTCAAGAGATATTTGAAAAATGAATTTTTATAGTAATACGGCTTTTTCACTGAGAATTGCCCATCCTTTGCTATGCATGTGGAATACCCTCTCTAGATAAATGATATTAGAAAGGTTGCATAGTGAATATGAGTTAAGGCTCTGAATCAGACAAGACCAAGTTCATCATATACTACTAGCTAGGTGACCTCAGGCAATTCAATTAACCACGCTGTAAAATAAGGATAATAATAGTAAGTAACTCATAGGATTACTATGAGGATTAAAGAAATAATATGTTCATAAGCCATATATATATGGCATATAGTAATATGTCAGCTATTTTATGATTATTTTAGGAAAATTGGTCTATAAACAGTCTGATTAAAATAGAAAAATCTTACCTGTGCCCCATAATAATCTCTTCCTAGCCTAACTGAGCTACTTATCACCACATAATTGTGGAGTATACCATCTCTAATTGTCAGATCACATCGTGATCATTCTACAAAACTCCACAAAACTCACTCCCTCCTTTTTTTTTTCCAAACCCATCCCACCAGTCATTCTACTTAATTCAACTGAGTCAGCATTTCTAAATTTAGATCCATAAAGCTATAATTAGCTTTGGCTTGTCTCTGAATACTTTTGTATTTGTTTTTCGTGCATATTTACCTAACTTCTTTACCCTTAGATGACACAGTCAAGAAAGAAATTGTTCATGTCTTTTGATATTTATTTGTGGCATTCAATGAATATGGTTGTCACTTTCCTACCCTGTTAAACACTTTTCATTTTTAAATGATTTTTTTCCATCCATTAGTCTTCTACTTTTTATGCTTACTGAAAAGTGAACAGATTTTTTTTTTTTTTATAAAACAAGGAATGAGTATAATGAGGGAAAAAAAAGAATCCTTCTAGGACTTATGAGCTTAGCTGATCCTAAGGTTGCTCTGACAGTTAATGGGCACTAGGGGAAGAGTGTGTGCAGTCATTGTGCTAACAGGCTTTGGAGTAAGATGCCTGGGTCTGATTTGAGGCTCCATCTCATGTTAGCTCTTTCCTTCAACCTTGGGACTCTGGGTCCTCATATGTAAAGCTTGCTGCAAGGATAAAATGAGCTACACTAAGCAAGGTGATTAGCCCCTTACCTGGTTAATGGGAAATGCTCAAGAAATATTAAGCTAAAGAGGAAGGAAGGAAGGAAAGAAGGAAGGAAGGAAGGAAGGAAGGAAGGAAGGAAGGAAGGAAGGAAGGAAGGAAGGAAGGAAGGAGGGAAGGAGGGAAAGTGGAGAATACTGGAAGCTAGTTTGATCAGTGCTATGGTCTGAATGTTTCTGCCCTGCCCTCCCCCCTGCCAAAAAAATTCATATGTTGAAATTCTAATGTCCAATATGATGGTATTAAGAGGTGAGGCCTTTTGGAGGTGCTTATGTCAGGAAGATGGAGCCCTTATGAATGGGACTAGTGCATTATAAAAGAAAATCCGTAAGTTCCGCACCTTCTTCTACCCTGTAAGGATACAAAGAGAAGTGTGTGACCCAGAAGAGGGCCCTCACCTGGCCATGCTGACAAGCCGATCTCAGACTTCCAGCCTCCAGAACTGTGAGAAATAAATTTTTTGTCATTCATAAGCCACCTAGTCTGTTATAGTAGCCGAAATGGACTAAGACAGTCGCTTAATTTATAGAAATTCTAAATCCGACATGAACTAGGAGCAAGTAGTCATGTTAATTAGAGAGACTTTTATATTTAGACAAATGTAACCAAATTAGAGAAGTTGAACTTCTCAGGTACCAAAATTTTGAGAAGCCCCTATTATCTAGATTTCTTCTAAAGTAGTCATATTTGTCATTTTTAGGACTAAGAAATCACTCACTCATGCTATTCCTCTCCAGACTCAGGATCCACAAGCTTCAGTCAGCCAACCACCTTGTCAACATTCCACAGAGCATTGCCAGCCCTGTCATGAGCTCACATGGGAACTGTGAACCTGAATCATCAAGACACAGCTTGTCACCACCATACCATCACCACTGTGGAACAGATCAAAGGCTCCTGAAGGAAGGAAGGAAGGAAGGAAGGAAGGAAGGAAGGAAGGAAGGAAGGAAGGAAGGAAAAGGAAGGAAGGAAAAAAGGAAAGAAAGAGAGGAGAAAAAACACAAAAACATGTAAAGATGCCCAATTACATATTACCAAGATTCCAATTTCAGTGACTGTATTTTTAAAATTTATTTGTACAGTTCCTCATTTTGATGAAATTAGAGGTCTAAATGATATAAACTGGGCACAATCATGGTTCTTTTTTCTTTTTTGATATGAATTGGTCAGTTTCCCAGTTTCTTAATAGAAAGAAGTCAGTATCTTCCTGCAGTGCTATTCCAC
Organism: Eidolon dupreanum; assembly: GCA_028627145.1. NCBI lineage: Eukaryota > Metazoa > Chordata > Mammalia > Chiroptera > Pteropodidae > Eidolon > Eidolon dupreanum. The sequence goes on along the minus strand of CM053515.1, from coordinate 20,313,547 downwards.
ATAGTGTATGAGAGTGTGGTAGCGCTATTGTCAGATTGCCAAACACCTTGGTTTCATCCTCTTTGTGTTTCATACTGACAATCAATCTGACAGTAAAACTCATTAACTCTACCTTCAAAATATAATCAGAATCCAACTTCTCACCATCTCTTCACTGCTAGTCTAGTCCAAACCACCATCATCTCTTGCTTGGATCATTGCCTCCTAACTGGTTTCCTTACCTCCACTTTTGTCACCTGTTTAAAAAATTAAAAATGAGATCAGGTAATTTTCTTTTTCTGCTCAAAACCTTCAGTGTCTTCCAGTCTTAGAAAAAAAATCTAAAGTTCTTACCATGACCAACAAAGTCCTCCATGATCTGACCTCTGACTACTTCTCCCACCTCTTCTACCATCACCTTCTTTCTGGCTCACTGCTCCAGCCCAATTGCTTCCACCCTTTCCTCAATCATGGCAAACTAGTTCCTGCTCAGGGTCTTTGCACCTCCCTGGGAGCTCTTCTCCGGTATCCACATGACCAACACACTTATCTCCAGACCACCGCTCAAAGAGTCCTTTTAACTTCCCTATCACTCACTATGCCCTCACTTTGCCTTACTATTCTTTATAGAATGTATCCCACCCGATATATTATATGGTTATTTGTCATCATTCTCTTCCTGCTAAAATAAATCTCCAAGAAAATGCTTATTTTCTTCACAGCTGTATCCCCAGGGCCTATAACAGTGATAGATTTTCAATGAATATTTCTCGAAAGAAAGAAAGGCCAGATGCTGGCACTGAAAGAGGCTAATCCGTGCAAAGTTGCTTGGCAGAGTGGCACACAGAAATATGAGTTCTTATTATTTGATGTGTCTAAATCCCAAGGGATTTATTCAATCCAAAGAAGGGAGGGAAGTTTTTTTTTTTTCTCCCTCGAATAATCAGAGGAATAACCAGAGGGAACTCAAGTTTGGTTAGTCCAGTCCACTACTGTTGTTTCCTGCTGCAAGTAAAAAATGTCACTACTGCAGTGGAGCTTTGCACATTTCTGCTGGATGCTTTTCTAATCTGCAAGGATGTCGGATCTGGGTCCTATGGGAAACCGTGAAGCTCCTGACAAATGGGGCAATGACTATTTTTGGTATGTGCATACCTGTAGATACTACATTTAACCTTTCCTCCCAGTTGACACTGCTCTCAATGTGTGAAACAACTTTTTTTTTTTTTACTCGACATACCTGTAGCCATATGCAATTGTAAGAAATAATGCGGAGAACTCTTGCACACTTTCCCCAGTTTCCCCAATGGTAACATTTGCAAAACTATAGTATAATATCACAGTCAGAATACGATACGTTTTACTTATACTCATTTGTGCATGCTTGTGTATATGTATATAAATTAGATTTTATACAATGTTATCACCCCTGTAATTCCTGTATCCACCACAACAGTCGGGGTATAGAATAGTTTCAACACCACGAGGATCCCTCATGTTGCCTTTTAATAACCACACCCACTTTCCCTGCATGCCCCCATCTCCCACCTCCACTCCTAAAATTATGTCGTTTTCAAAATATTATCTAAATGGATATGTATATGTATGTATGTATATATATATATATATATATATATATATATATATATATATATATATATATATACCTTTGGGGTAAAGGTATGTATATACCTTTGGGGGTTTGGCTTCTTTCCTCACTCAACATAATTCATCCAAATTGTTGCATGTATCCATAGTTTCTTCCTTTCTATTGCTGAGTAGCATTCTATGCTACATATGTATCATAGTTTGTTTAACCACTCACCTGTTTAAAGTCACCTGGACTAATTCCAGTTTGGGGCTATGATAAATAAAGCTGCTATAAACATTAGTGTACAGGTTTTTATGTGTGAACATAAGTTTTCATTTCTCTGGGATAAATGCCCAGGAGTGTAATTGTTGGGTCATATGGCAGTTGCATGCTTAGTTTTTAGAGAAAATACCCAAAACAACAATATGTTGTTTTTCATAGTGACTGTATATTTTACATTATACTAGCAAAGTATGCATGATAGTTTCTTTACACCTTTATCAGCATGTCAGTTTTTTAAAATATTAGCTGTTCTTATAGGCACATAGTGTGAAGCAACTGGAAAAAAAATAACTCATAACATAGTTCTCTTAGGAAAACAAATCTACGTTTCTATAACAAAGAGACTATTTAGATTGACTAATTTGTTGGCTAACTCACCTTGTTTTTGCATAACTAAGATTCTAGTGACTTTTATTGAAGTGACTTTTCTCTAAGCCAGCTGGGCTGTTGTTTCATGTGACTCAAGACTCAAAATAGACTGATATTTTGATTGTTATATTATATAATTAGATGATAATCTATAAATGTACAGGCAAAAAAGCTTCCTAGTTTGAAATTCTACCTAAGATTAGTTTAATTGCATGTAAGGAGAACACATGTGATTGTAAATTTTGCAGAGAAAACTGGAAGATGACTCTCAACCTCTTTTATTGGACACCGAGGACAGCGCTTAGCTGCAAGTTGAAGAATAAAGACTACAAAAAAATTTATGGGCATGAACTATTCTGATCCTAGAAACCGTATCTACCTTTGTCAACACTTCTGTAAAACTGGATGGTCAGTTCTTTTTGGTTGACCAGTTATCCTCAAGCCAAAAAGGGGAATTTGGCTTGATTAAGGATGGTTTAGATGTCTGTTCTCCTTGTAGACACTCTCTTTTCAATGTCCCATATTAATAATCTCTTCTCTTGAATTGGCATCTCTTTCTCTCTCCTCCTGTGAAGATAAAACTGAGAGAAGTTAATCTTTGTTGAGTATCCATTTTGACAGCCCCCTTAATGAATGAAAGAACATTTATTTAAAATCAGTCTTACTCTCCAACAGAGGGTGATGGGCTCAATACACATCTGTTGAATAAATTTTGAATAAACCACATGGTGCATAGTTCAATGTTTGCTAGTGAGTTGGTTAAGTGAAGGTTATAGATGTGGACTTTGGAGTCAAACACACATGGTTAAGGCTGTGCCTTTTCATTCATCAGCTTCATAGTCTTTCTAGGATGCAATTTTCTTGCCTGTGAATATTGTTTATTACCCAGGGGCACAGTGAGGATGAGAGGCAATAATACACCGAAATATTTAGCATCAATAACTTTGGCTATGAGGTAACAATGGCTTTTATACTTTTAAATGGTTGAAGAAAAAAACCAAGGGAACAGTATGTGACGTGAAAATTATCTAAAATTGAAATTCTCATGTTTTTCTGGAACACAACTACAATCATTTGTTTATGTATTACCTGTGCCCAGTTTCATTCCAAGAGGGCAGCTTTGTGTAGTTGCCAGAGATTTCATGCCCCACAAAACCAAAAATATCTACTATCTAAGCCTTTAACAGAAATGTTCGCCTATACCTGCTCTATGTGTATATAGTATACCTATTTACTTTGGGTTGACCCATCTTTTTTGTATGAGATGCGTGCTCATCAAGTATTTTTCAAAATGTTATTGTAATGCATAATCCCATAAACTGTTCAGCTTCCTAAGAGGAGGGACTCAATTTGTTTTGGTCACAATTAGAATCCTAGTGCCTTACACAGTTCAGGGCTATAGCAGGTACTCAGTATTTGTTATTGAATAAACATTGTAACACCAGTGTTAAGCCAGTAATTTTAAAACTCCAAAAGGAATTTATCATCTAGAACAAACTAAGTTGCCTATTTCTGTAATTTAGATTTTTTAAAATTATTTAAAAATTTTTTTTGCTGACCCAAATTCTCCTTGCAGAAAGATCCCACTAAATTTTAGATATGAAATGAAAAGAGAATTTAAAAAACATTGGAATGTTTTTCTGCCTAAATAAAGCATATATGAAAACTACCTGTAAAACTGAAATGGTTTGTTTTTTTTACATACGTGCGCCACGTTTTTAAAATGACGATTATTGGACCCCAAGGCATGGTTGTCAGAAACATTCTGCGTAATTTAAGCAAAGCGACAAATATTACAAGCATGTGTGCCGAGCAAAATGTGCGTGTGAGGGAAAAAGTAAGATTTGTGTCTGTGCAATGTGTTGAATGTGAACGTACTGCACGCTGTGTTGCAGATTTACTACAGCTGAGTCATTTCGGGACGCTAGTGTGTTTCCAGGAAAAACGAGAGGAAGGAATCAGGCTGAGGGGCTCGCCGGGTTCCCCCAAGCGCTGCTAGCAGCAGACACCGGTATACCGAGGCGGGTGGCGGCGTGGTCTGAAAAGGTGCCGTGGCCCCTTTAAGAGGCACAGCACCTTCTCCAAGATACCATCTTGCACCAGGTTCACGTAAGCTCTCCACCAACCTTGCTATATCCCTCCTTAAGTGGGTACGACTGGCTGGCGGGGCGAGCGAGCCTTTTCATTGGCTTTGAGCGCACGGCCCTCTCTCTTCTATTGGCTCTTACTCCCGCCACTCGGCGCTATCTCCCGCCCACATAAGCCGTCGAGCTAGGTTGAGTGGAGGGCTCTTGGGTTAGTTCCTGTTAGGCCCGGGCCGGGGGAGTAGGTTGAAGTCTCTTAAGATGCCGGGTGGCCTGGGGCACTGAGAGCTGTGAAGAGGGCGTGAGGAGGCGGTGAGGGGAGACCCGCGGCAGGCCTGAACAAGAGCGGCGGCCAAGCCCGCCTTCCCTGCATCATGCTCATAGAGGATGTGGATGCCCTCAAGTCCTGGCTGGCTAAGTTACTGGAGCCGATGTGAGTGAGCCAGGCTGGGCCGGGGCTGGCGAACGTGGGCGTTGGGGGCCCGCGGGGGCGTGGGGGGAGGGGAGGCGGCGTGAGGGAGGGCGCAGCTGAGGGGCCGCGGTCGGGAGGTCCCGGCGACGTCTTCTCTGTAGTACTATCACCATTGTGGGGGGGAGGGGAGCGGAGGGAGAGCAGGGGGCATTGAAGCGGTGTGGCTGTGGGGCGGCGGTGGGGGGGGGGCAAGGACAGTGAGGGCTTTTTTAAAGTATACCTATTGGGGTGCTAGAATGGGTAGCAGGAATAGTGAGGGAATTTAAAATATTGCTGTTTGAGAACTGAAAGGGCTAGCAGGGCTATCGAGGGATTTTTAAGTGTGGATGTTGGGATCTTGAAGGGAATAGCAGGATATCGAGGGCTTTACAAACATTATTATTACGGGACTAAAATATCTAGAAGCAGAGTATAGGGGGCCTTTTTAAAAACATGAGGGCAGAAAGGGTTAGTAGGGACTTTTAAGGGCTTTATAGCGTTTATTGATGAGCTCGGAGGGTTCATGAATATTAAAGTATTAGAAAAATATGGGATAGTTGAAAGAGATATGGATGCATAGAAGTATTTTAGGAATTATTGGGGGCTAAAGAGTATGTTAGCAAGGATATTAAGGGAGTTTATTGAGGAGTTGATAGTACTAGGAGAGCTGATGATTTTAAAATACATTAAAGGTTTGGAAAAATTAAGATTTTTATGTTTAGGAGTTGTAAGGGCTACCGTAGTATCTCATATTTTTCTTGGAGGAGTCGAAAGGGATATAACTGCAGTATCTGGGGATTTTTAGATATAGGTATTGGAGGAATAAAAGGAGTAATAGAAAGAGTTTTGTAAATATTGTTGAAAGATTGAGAAAGCACCTAAAGATACTGGGGTGTAGGATTATTGTTGAGGGGCTGAAAAGAATAAGAGGAGCTTCATTTTGAAAATATTTTGAGTAGTAGGGACACATGAATAGGCGATTAGAGGTATCAATTTTTTGTTTGTTTAAAAACCATTTTAACCAGGTAGGATTGTGGAGTGTATATTTGGGATACTGTGGTATAGCTGGTCTCTGAAACACATCTAGAGGGAATGCTGGAGGGAAGGTTGTAGAGGGGTGGTATCTTTAACCCTCTTGAGAAAGAAGGCATGGAAAAGGAAGTAAAGTGATCATTTCCTGTCTCGTCCTCATTTCTGCTTCTTATCTTCCTTTTGGAGATAAGGCTGAAAGAAAAGGGGTAGAGGAAAAGGTAGATGGTCAGGCTTTGATTCATTAGATCACATCAAATCGAATTTTTCAGTAGTGGAAGTGAGGAAGTGAGGGGTAGTTTGGGAGGTGTGAGGTTATGGTAAAGTTGAGGCTGTTAAAACAGGAACTTCCCTGTTTATTTTCTGGTCTTCCTGCAAAATCTTGTTGACTGACTTCTGTTGTTTTTCTACTTTGGTTTCTTGGGGTGGGATGGTTACACTCTAGGAAGAGTGATCTGTAGTCTAATCTGTGTCTGCCTTGTGAAGGTAAGGCAGCATTGGGGGAATTTTCATGTCTGAAGTGGTTTTTGCATTCTGAGGATGAGGAGAGTGTGAGTAGAGCATGGATATGAATAAATGTACACTAAGGGCTTCTGAGTTTTATGTTAGTAATAGCCTAAAGTGAAAATAACTTGCAGACACACTTGAAAATTTTGTAGAAGAATGTGGCCCTCTTGAATGTGCATCATACTTTTTCTACAGTAAAAAGCTTTGGAGCACAAAGATGGAGATGGATTGTGATGGTGAGAAATAATGAAATTGATTTAGTGAAATTGACCATACATGGAAGAGATTGAAAAAAGTCTATTTAAAAAATTCTTTGCTCCTGTGTTATTTAATGCTAAAAAGAAATCTTATCTCTTGCTTTTGTGCAGTTAGTATTTCTGTTGCCTTCTCATACGTGTGTGTGACAAGTTTTCGTGTAAACTCTGATTTCGTTTGTTGGCGGAGATCCTTTTAAAAGTATTAAATATATTATGTCTTGGGTAGAAGGTGGCAAAGTTTTAACACTATAGTTGCTTTTTAAAAGCTCCCTAAAATGTTTCACTCTGGATAATTTTTTTTTTGCCTTTCAATGTTGAAATTTATTTTGGGTAGGAACTTAAACCTCCTGTTATCACTAGGCTTTTTTGGCTGTTTATACTGACAAGTGTACATGGGTAAAAATTATCTTTCAAAATGAGTTTAGTTTCTGCTTTTTTGTTTTTTATTTTTAAATTTATTGGAGTGATATTGCCATTTGTTTTGAGTTGTATGGTCAACCTAAAGCATATGTCATGCACCTTTTCTTTCTCATCTCTTTAGTTTTTGTTACTTTTTTAGGGTTAAAAATATCTAAAATTACTACTAACTTAGGCTTTTTCAATACAGTGGCTTTCCTAGAATTACAAAATAAAAATATTTATTTTTAACTCACATAAATAATGGTTTTGGATGGAAGTGTTAATAAGAAATAGTTAAAAAAAGAAATAGTAAATGCAGATGCAGATATCACATATATTTTCATTCTTAGTATGTTGTCATGGGAGATTATTTTTTGTTTGTTTAGACATTCTAAAATGTAATAAATGATATGCTAAAGAGGGTTGTATTTGCAAATTTACTCTTTGCATATTCCAGATTCAAGAAAATTTTCATGGCAGATTGGCATGTTGCTACAACATAGCATTTCAGAGCAGTTGTTAGGCTTTCAGATAATGTATTTGCAGTGGATATGTTGGAATCATACTATGGCTTTGCGCATGTTTTCCCACTGTACTTTCTCATTTCGCTTAACTTACAGTTAACTAAATTTATGAAAATTTTTAATTTTTAGAGGTTTTTAAGCATGTTACATCTATCACTGGTGAATCAAAGGCTTGTAACGGAGTATTTCTAAACCAATTCAGTTTATATGTGATCATTCCCTATGGACAAGTTAGAAATAATAATGTGCTATTAAGAGATCATCTGTTACCCTCCACTCCTTTCTGTAGTTGTGGGACATATCTTTTACTTTCACTAGAGGGAAGACAGGAGGGAGACTGGAAGAAATGACTCCTTAACTGACTGGGAAAAACCCAGTACTGTTTTTTGTTGGCAGTATAGTAAAGGGGAGAAAAACCGTCTTTGTCAAGAAGTTTCTATCTCTTTTCCCACTACAACATGCACAGACTGAACTCACAGATCTTGTTTGGGGTCTTCATCTTACCTTGCTTTCAAAATATCACAGATAGTGTAGTCATAGAGAATTCGTAGGGATCGTGAACAATCAGGAGATGTCATGGTTTCTTTCTATCAGAAATATCTACTCAACTTAAATTTGTTAACCCCTTCAAAGCAAAGTTCTAAGTGAATCTAGGAGACAAATGAATCACTGAAAAATTTTTTACAACTTTAGAAAACAATTCAGGCAAGCATTTTTCCGTAACGAACATGTATTTCTACCAAAAAATGTCTTTAATGGAGAATATTTTAAGTTATTTGTATCATATATTAAATCTATGTAAACATAATTCACCGCTGCTTGTTTGGCTTATTGTAAAAATTAGTTTTCTTATATGTTTTTTAAAGAGTGGTGGGGTTTGTAATACTTCTCAACAGTTGCATCCGTTCATCTGTCTTTAGTAGAGGATTGTTATGTGAATAAGGGCTCTTAGTTTCTAGTTCTATCCCTATCTCCGATTCACTGTGTGACTTTGGAGAAAGTGTCTATCTTTTCTTTTTTAAACATAGTTAATTATATGAGCCTTTTAGCTATTACAAATATTGTTTGAATAATGATGCAGACTTTATAGTTTGTACCTCAGACTCATTAAATATAAATGAAATTTCATGGTTTTTGAAATATGAGAATATACTAAACTCTTTCTGCAGAAATATTTTACTTATTAATGTTAAGCATCACTGCCACTTACAAAATAATAGTCTAGTGCTTGACAAACTTAGAGTCTCATTGCTGGCCAAATAGGCAGGAATAGGAATTGCTAGTGAAGCCTTAAGAGTTGATGTGCAGTTTCTGTGAGTTCAGGCCATATCAAGGTCTTTTAAAGTGTACTAGGAGATTAAGTATGTTGTCATTTTCTGGGTATGATAGAAAAGGCAGCAATAAATTTCACAGAATAAGATTATTTTATTGCTTCATATTTATTGACTAAATGGGGTGGCGGTATACTTTGGTTGAACTCTAGAGTTTACAAGCTGTGCTATAGGTCTGCAATTCTTATTAAGTTAAATTCTCACTAATAATCTCTGCAGTTGCTCAGATGGGAGGAAAAATCATCACCTTGCAGCCATTAGACCTTACCTCCCTGATAAATAAACTACTAGGGTGAAATGAGTATTTTGGAGGTATCTTCTCATGATTGAGAAATACTGATGATTTTCTAACATGTACTTACTTAGAGCTTCAAAGAATTTTTGTGCCTCTAAAGTGTTGTGGGACTTGTTTAAGGAGACCATTCAATATTTCATAGAAAAGGACTTATTTTGACCAGAAGACTTCTCAGCAAGTTTTAATATACTAAGTTAAGAACATATTCTTTTGTCGTTTGGTCTGCCTCTTAAATATGTCTGACTTCATTCTTCCTGGCCCAATTGCTGTAGGCTAGAAGCCAGAAGTTACTTTTATAGCCCTATGTTTCCTACCACTGTTTTTTCTTATCCTCTCACAGTATTGTTACTTCGTTATTAATCCCTTTTTTAACCATTTGTTATTTTGTACTCTTATTTTCACATCCATGTCTTGGCCAGTGACTGCAGGGCAAGGTCTGTCTTGCTCAAAGTAATTCCCTTGCCTAGGAAGATACTTGGCACTTAGTAAACATTCAGTAAATGTTGAAATGAATCAATGTCCTCATATGTATATTTAGGTTGGCTACAATTAGAAAAGTAAGATTTTTTTTGGTAATAGTCCAATTTTTGGGGTATGCTTAGCTGGTGACTACTGCCCTGGGAGCCATAGTTCAAATGTCAAAATGATGTTTGCAGCTGACAGATGTATGTATATTTTTTATCAAAATAAATTTAGAGGTATTTATTCCATATCGTATTAATTCATGAAAGCCCCTAATTAAGAGGAAGCTTCCATTTGAAAAGAAGTAGAAGTACTAATATTTGCATACCTTTAATATGTGTTAAGAGGCTCTTAGAACATAAATATTCACTTAAACTCTGATAAAATAAGCTGATTTTACTTATTTTGTCTTATCAAAGGAATAATCAGATCTCAGAGTCAGACTTTTTTTTTTATAAAGTAAAAAGAAAAGCATTGTTGCATTACAGAAAATATAGAAAGGAGAGAAAATAATAAAATTATTTGTGTATATTTCCAGTTTCTCTGCTACGTATGAACTTCCATGTAGCTGTAATCCGACTCAAATGTAAAATTTTTTATCTCCATTTCTCCAATTGACATTAATTACATCAGAAGCATTTTTCATTTTTGTGTATTATTTTTACAGCCATTACTTTGGATGCCCAAATTTTCATAAACATTCAACAATAAGAATGTTTACCTTGACTTTACCTTTTCTGTTAAAAATAATGCTGTTTTTATACAATAAACAAACATTTTTATTGTCTCTTAGGTACCAGTAGTATTTTCTATATTTGGCTTCATTTACAACTACTATACTTGTCAAAAAATGTGAATATTTTTAATGGTTGTTGATATACATTAGGACCAGGAGGTTTTTTCCTTTGGCCCAATAGTATAGCCATTGTCTCATATCTGAAACAAAGATCACCCAAAGGTAAAACTTAAAATTGATCCCATCTTCAGAAACATGTAGATTTTTCTGAAAGTGGAAAAGGTATAAGTAGTCCCAGATTTTTCCTAAAACTAGACTAATATTTTTAGTAGTGTTTCTTGGCTTGGGGCCTAAGGTAAGGAAGGATCTTTATTTTATTCTTAGGTCTTGGGATTTGGTTTACCTCTAAAATCTGTAAAGCTGATGATGTACCAGCTCAGCAGATGTCTCATATACCTGCAATGGAGATTTCATTAAGAAGGAAAAAGACAAATTTGAGGTTTTTATAGAGAAGGCATTTTTAGGGCGATATTTCTGTTAACTTCCCTGATAAAAATTCATCCTAATTGATTTTTATTTTTTAAATAACTTAAAAGATAGATAGTTGAGACACTTTCTTAGAACATTATTATTCAAATGTGAATTTTAAAGTCCTCATATTTGTAACTTCCTTTAACTCGAAGAGATTTCTTCTATTGGTTTTTTTATTTTGACTGAAAGGTAACTAACTATTGGTTGAGACTTGGGATACCTTAGTCTTTAGAAAAGTGTATGTGCTGTGAAATCGATTTTACTCATGTTGATTGCAGCTGAGGTTTAGTTCCACAGCTGTGCTCTCTGCCTGCTCTTGAGTGGATCACTTAATTTGTTTAATATTTATAAATTTAGGTATTTTTAAAATGAATAATCACTGATCATGTTGTTAAGACCTCTTAAAGACTATAGTAGGATAGTAATTTAGATGGGTATTATATATTTTAATCTCTTTATTAAAATGGAATCCCCCTTTTGTCTAGAAATGTATATATTTAGCATAAGCATGAATCCAAAATTTTAAAATCTGTTTTATTCCAAAATACGCTTGTCCCGATAGTTAAGCAGAAATGAGTTTCATAAGCTTTGGTTAGAAATAAATAGCTAAAAGGTTTTATTCTTAGGTATTTTGCAGGGGAGGGCCGTAAGAGAAGTAAGTGGCCCTGCATTTGTCTTGTAAACTATCAGGGATCTTAGTCACCTCAGGTTTTTGTGACACACTTCCGGATGTCTTGGGCTACTGTTAGCATTGCTATAGTAGCTACTACAGTACTGTAATTGTCAGTTTTTAAAGATTATATGGTAAGGAGTGATGAAAGAGTAAAAGCAAACATAAAGGTACAGAAAATTACAACATGAAAATTCCCAGTGTATTTAAATTTCACCAGTTGGTATAACTTATTTCAGACTGGAGGTTTCCCTCTTGGTCCACTTTATTTATTTATTTATAGTTTATTGGGGTAACATTGGTTAATACAATTATATAATTTTCAGGTGTACATTATAATTTAACATCTGTATATTCTATCGTGTGTCTATCGCCTTTTTCTCTAAAAAAAATTATTTATTTATTTATTTTTTAAAGCCTCCAGCACCTGGTATTCCTAGCTGCTCTCCCATCCAAGTACTAACCAGGCCCAACCCTGCTTAGCTTCCGAGATAAGACGAGATCGAGCACATTCAGGGTGGCATGGCCATAGACTTCACTTTATGGGTACATATTAGGAACTGTTAATTTAAAGGATCACATTCCTTTGGCTATAAACATGCTTTTGTATTTGGTGCCATATTCTAATGATCAGTTTTAACAATCAGTTGTTCACTCACATTAAATAAATATTTAGAATCTGTGATCACTCTTTTCTTGGTGTCTTTTTCTATTTTTTTACCTTCTCATAACTATTCATCTTGAGTTTTAACACCATCACATCAAAATATGTTTCATCAGAAGCAGCCTCACTCTGCATTTGTCTGAATATTAATTGTATGTATAAGAGATCTGAGTATGTTTAATTCATCTCATTCATCCAGTAATCTGAATGTTTTGTCTCTTTCTAACTAGAAACCTCATAACCTTACCCAGCGTTATACCATCAGGTCATGAGTCTCCTTGAAAGTTCTCATAACACCAGAGAAAATAACATTGCTTCTTTATGCCATTCTTATTTATTTTTAAAAATTTTTTCTTTCTGTTTAGAATATCTTTTTTTACATAGGATCTGAACTTCGTAAGTAAAGGTAGAAATGTGATTCCCACCCATTTGAATGTTGATTGGAATTATACTGGTCAAATATTTTATTGTCCCCAGAAGTGAATTTAAGTCTACCTACACATCTCTATTTTGAGGTATTTATGGGCTAGCCAAGGTGGACATGGCATGTGTAACATTTTTTAAAGGTGTAAATGTTATATATCCATTTTAGAATTTAGCAATCAGATTTACTAAGGTAATCTGTTCATAATGCTCCAAAGTGTAATTTATATTTTTTTAGTTAAGAAAATCCTTGACTTTCTTTTAAATTGCATGGTTTATTAATATGTAACTCATCATCTTTGACACTTATACTCTCTTCTGGTGCACTTTGACCCTTCCCCATGATTCGTTTTTATTAGCTCTGAGTTTTGTAAAATGGACAGTTACTGAAATTTGCTCTCTTAGAATTTGTTGCCTAAATGTACATAGATAAAAATTTAAAGAACCAGCCTTTCTCACAACAGTGTTAATGTTGGCAATGAAAAATTCTATTTTATTGAATTATGAACTTTAAAAAAAGACTAGAAGGAAGTAAAGGTACAAGTGCTTGATTTTTCTTTGCTTTGCTAATCTCATAAAGTTGAAAGTAACGATTCATACTCTTGAGCTGAAACATTAACATTCTGTTTGACTGTGGAGGCCCAAGGAAGGATTATAGTACAAGATTAGTTAGATTTTGATAGTGTTTTAACAGAGATATGATCACTTTGCTTGCATATTGCTTTTATTAACTGTCATTTGGAATTTTAAAATTTTACCTTTACAACAATCCTATGAAGTTGTAATATTCTATTTTACTCATGAATGCGCATTTAAGTAACATGAGTAAAATAGAACATTAAAATATATACTTGCAACATAAAAGCTTTCATGTAATGTAGATAAAATGTTAAGTCTGACAGATTGCTATATGTCAAGAGTTTGCAATTCAATGATCATGTGCTATCCTGGCCTAGGAGATGATTTCGAATGTCAAAGTCAGGTTACTACTAACTAAAAAAAAAAAGTAAAGTAGATAGTTATCTCTGCTGCCCTTCTACCACTTTTCTTATTATTTTTGTTCTAACTCCCAGATCTTTTTCTCTTTCTTGCTCATAGCTGCTGAAGTGTTTGCCAACAATATTTAAGGTGCCATCCTTCTTGTGTTCTCACTTTTTAAAAACGATCCTTCAGTTACTCATTGAGAAGATTAGCAGTGGAGTCGATTGCCTTTTTTGGATGCTGGTACTTGGGCTTATAGGGAATGGGGGAAATTGTCCCATCACTTTCCCTCCTTCTTCCTCCTTGGTCATGTGGAATAGATAGTTCCTAAAGATACTGACAGTGCTTCTACAGAAGCTCAAGCTGCAAGCCAAGCATCAATTGCCGTGTTTTCTCCGTTACCACTGAGAAAAATGTAGATTTAGTTCAAAATTCTGGGTATAATTAGAACATCGAAAATAGGACACAAACTTTTATAAGAATAAGTAGAAAAGGAAAATCTTGCATTATGTGTATGCTGTTTGTGATAACAGTGGTTTGGGCTAACGTGGCCATTTTATGTGGAATCTTCTGGGTGTAGGCCAGGTGCAGTCACTTTTTAAAATTTTTGAACTTTAGCATTCCAAAAGAGGGGTGATGTCAATAATGACATAGCATTTGGAAAAAAAAAGTGTTTTAAAATGTTTGTTTTCTTTCTAACTAGATGTGATGCTGACCCTTCAGCCTTAGCCAACTATGTTGTAGCACTGGTCAAGAAGGACAAACCTGAGAAAGAATTGAAAGCCTTTTGTGCCGATCAACTTGATGTCTTTTTACAAAAAGGTAATTATTATGGGCCTTCCACCAAATATTTAAGTCAGTTTAAAACTTCCTGTCAAAATCTGGAAGATATAAGTTTGAAAGGAAAGAAATTGGTCAGGGTCTTTTAAATAGTTGACTTTACCAATGCATACTTAGTTATTTTTCATGTTTTTTGGCAAACTTTTTTCTCTTCCTTTCCTTCTCTTTCTTTCATGTTGAGGCAGTGATAACTAATGTTTTTTTAGGTGAATGGGTCCTTTGCTGCTTGTGGCAGATACTAGTTGATGGTTGTGGGGGGTAGCAATTTAAGGATAATGAAGCTGCTTATTCTTAGTGTTTTTAGGGCAGTGAAACTGTTTTTTTTCCCTCTTGGCTGGGGCTTCATGATATTTAAGAAGAGATGGGCATGATCCTATTCTCTTTATTCCTTTAACTTCCCATTTTCTTACCAAAGTCTTTTCCACAGTCGAAGAGCTTCCTGGAGTCCTCCCCTACTGCTTTTCTGATCTTATCCCTAACCACTCCTCCTCACTGTTCATTCTAGCCACATTGGCTACCTTACTGTTTTTTCCAACATGGCAAACATGTTCCCAACTCAGGGCTTTTGAACTTTCCTTACCCTTCTTTGAAACATGGTTTCTTCCTTTGTATTTTCTGGTCTCTTCTCAAATGTCATTTTGCAGTAGTTTCCCCTGAGTACCCTATGTATAGTATAGTATACCCCAGCCCCTAGTCAGTCTCTCTTCTTCCCAACCTTGCTTTATTTATTTATCTATCTATCTATCTGTCTATTTATTTATTTATTTATTTATTTTCATAGCACTGGTCATTCTGTCACATGTTTATTTGCCTGTTTATATGTCTGTCTCCCTTCCACCCCTTTTTTGCCTTTTTATTTGTTGAGAGTGGAGACTTGGAACCTCTAGTGCAGGCACAAAGAAGATATTCAGTAAATATTGTTGATTAGATGAATAGGAATGTAGATAATGCACACTTTTGGTGGTGGGAAGATATCATTTAATTCAAATATCTAACTGAGAAAGAAAAGATAGTAAATGTGGCTTCTTAATCTAAAACATAGAATTACATATTTTTTTGTGCATTTTAAGGCTTTTTGGTACAAAAAAAATCTAATACTTACAGAATTCTCTCTCAGTACAGAAACAAAAACAGTACACAGGGAAGAATTTTAAAGAGCATTTAAAGGAGAAGAAAATAGCCATAAACTTGCTACCAGAGAGAAAATCACTGTTGCCTACTTTAATATGTCTTTCCAGATTGACACTGTCCAATAGAACTTTGTGTAATAATGGATATGATCTCCATGCCCTTTTCAGTTCCGTAGCATCTAGCTAATAGAGAGTGTGTTATCAAAGTTTTGTTTTTATTTCTGTAACACTTCAATATTTCTTCTCCTTAGAAACTTCGGGTTTTGTGGATAAACTATTCGAAAGTCTCTATACTAAAAACTACCTTCCACCTTTGGAACCAGTTAAGCCTGAGCCAAAACCACCAGTCCAAGAAAAAGAGGAAATTAAAGAAGAGGTAAAGCAAAGTTTTCTTTTGCTTTTGATGCTTCTTAGATCCTTTTACCAGTATCCTTATTTGGAAGTTGACCTCTTTAGAAGTAATTATCTATTGATTGACATTTCTGGGTTTTTTGAGCATGGTGTAGATTCTTTATTAGGGCTTCTTAGTTCCTTGGACTTGAAGAATTTCAGATAAATTGTTTAGAGATCCAAGAAATATTTTAGTAACATTGATGAATTCAGAGAAATCTTTTTCAGTGACTTTTAGAAAAAGAAAACTTGGTTAAGTATGGAGGCTTGACTGAAATTACAGTACTAAAGAAACTTCAGGAGAACTCATTATGTAACACATTTTCATGTAAATAGAGAAATCATTTTCTCTTTTTTAACCATGTACTTTTTTTTTTAAACAGTTAATGTAATCATAAACATAACTCAGGAAAGAAGGAAAAATGTTTTTACAATGTTGAAATATAAAAACATAATTATAGATGGTAATCTAATTGTTTGAACCAAGGAGGAAATTTTTAGAGTTCATTTGTAATTCTTTTTATGTATAGACAACACATATTACATGGTAAGAATACAGATTCTAAAATAAGACTGCATTCGTTAAAATAGTAGCTCTAAAATAAATTACTGAACTGTTTCATTTACATATCAGCAAAATGATGATCATAATAGTACTTATCTCACTAAAGTTTAATTGAGGTTTCTACACACACACACCCACACTCACCCCTAGTTCAGTGCCTGGCTTATAAATGTTGGCTGTTAAACAGAACTATTTCTCAACCTTTATTATAATCATTTAATAAACTTTTATTTGGGAATAATTTTAAACTTACATAAAAGTTATAAGAATAGTATCCAAAACACCATCAATCTCGATTCACCTATTGAAGATTTGCCCCTTTTGCTCTTTCTATATGCACATGCAGAATTGCCTTTTTCTCAGTCATTTGGGGCTAAGTCATATACATCGTCACCCTTGACTTATAAATACTCAGTGTGTATTTCATAAGAGTAAGGATATTCTCTTAAATAGCTATAGTTATCAGTTTCAATAAGTTTAACGTTGATAAAATACTGCCTGTATTCCAGTTTCGTCAAACAACAATGCCCCTTTTTTACACCTCGTTTTTTTCCTTCAGTACAGGATTCATTCTAAGTATCACATATTGCATTTAGTTGTCATTTCTGATACATTTTTAAATGCTAGGCTGAATGAATTGATCCAACATTAAAAGAACACAAAATGTGATTATACTTAAGATCAGTTGAGACTTGTTGCTTTCTTTGTTTTTTTGCTTTTGTTTTGTTTTTGGCTTGTGCCCTCTAATTAATTGTCTCACAACATCTTTTTAAAATAGGAGAGGCTTGCATTATGTTTCTTCAAGTAATGGAAATAAGAACATTTCTTTCATACTTGATAATATATAACTTTTGGTCTGTGATATAGATTAAATCTTTTATAATTAGTTAAAATTTTGTGGCAAGTATCCTTTTCTACAGTCATTGAAGGTTACTAGATTAGAATGTCTGAAAGACAGCTGGTTTGAATATAAGAAAAATTGCATTATCTTGGGTTTTGAAAGAACAAGTTTTAAAAATTATTACATTATTTCATTTTATATCTTTAGTAAATCCAAATTTTGAAAATTGTGCAAAATGGATAGCTTCTTTGTACTACTACCCCAAATGATGCTGTCTGGCATTTCTCCAGTTTTATAAGATTTTTTTTTATATAACTTAATTTTTATTATAGACATAAATAATGTTCACATAACAGTGTATAAATATAATAATTTGTTGTAATTCTGTTAGAAAATGTGGAAGTAAAGGGGTTTGAGGCTAATTATTTATTTTTGGGTCTGTGCTCAGTTGGTGCAATTGCTGTGAGCAGGGTACAGAGAAGGAAATCCGCCTAAGAATTACCCATTTTACCTTTCTTCCTTGGTTCCCAGCTACCTTGTACCATCAGTTAATTGTCTTAGAATTAGACTGTTGGTCACAGGGCCAACCAGGTGGGAGAATTTTGATCTTTGGAACAACTCATCCTGGTGCTGGAAAAACACTTGGTAGATATGTACCATGATTTTTGAAGCACAATGAATTTTATGTAGAGTTGGAAAATTACTTGCAAATTTGCTGTAGTTATAATTGGCTGTTATTAAACCCTTTACCCTGAGTTCATTAACTACAAAAGAATAATCCATGAAGATAATAGACTCTTGGTATTAAAATTCCTTATTCACACTATACATGTCATCTGAAATATTGGAAGGCAGTTTTTCTTTGATCCAATGCATGGTGACTAGAAATATGAGAACTTCTGGCACAGTTTCCCTCCTCCTCTGGTGTGCCTGAAAATATCTTTATTTCATTTTTATTTTTTGAAGAAACCTAATACAGAGAATTTTAAATATACATCAAAGGGAGACAGAATAGTATAGTGAATTCCCATGTATTCATCACTCACTCTCAATAATCCATCAGCCCAAGGCCAATCCTTCCCCATTCATATAAGCTGTTTAATATACTTTTATATCTAAAATGGTCCAGTGGAATGGAGGCTCTCTCAGACTTGTGTAGCCATGATAGACCAACATAATAATGAAAGCTTCTTAAATATATGTGTAATGATCAGACATATCTAATAGATGTGAGGTAGAAAAATTTAGATCTGGTGAACAACAAAAAAAGAAAAACTTAAAATTAGCATGCCTGGTCACGATCTGGTTCCATAAAGAAATCTACTTTTCATATTCTTAGAATAGTAGGATCAAAGTAGGTAAGAGGTTTTGGTTTATGAAGTCTATGTATATATTACTAATTCAAGATATATGAGGCAGTATAATTCCATATAACACATTTCAGAATAAAAGTTTAAAATGTGGAAAAACATATCCTCATCACAGGAAGTTCTAGATATTTCATTTAAAATAGAAAAGAATACAGATTATTAGCTTATAAAATGTTTTTATTATGAAAATGGTTGAAAGAAGCCAGATTAATAATGAGCCCCCATATACCATCATTCAGCTTCAATAATCTTATTTTTATGGGCAGTTATACAATTCATTTATTAAAAAGTATACAAATGTTGATGGTTTTTATTGTATTCAGAATTGTGTAATCATCACCCTCCAAGGCTTCTCCCCTCTCTCCCCACTCCCCCACCCCAGCACTAGGCACCCACTCATCTACTTTCTGTCTTCATGGATTTGCCTATTCTGAACATTTCATATAAAAGGAATTATACAATATGTAGTCTTTTGTGACTGGCTTCTTTCACTTAGTATAATGCTTTCAAGGTTCATTCAGGTTGTACGTGTGTCAGTACTTCATTTTTATGTCTGAATAATATTCTATTGTTAGGAATAGATCACCTTTTCTTTAGTCATCAGTTGATGGATATTTGGGTTATTATTTAGGCAAGTGGTTATTATTTTTGGCTATTAGGAATAATGCTGCTATAAACATTCATGCACAAGTTTTTGTGTGGTCTTAATTTTTATTTCTCTTGAATCTTTTAACTTTTTAAAAATAGTTTTTCTCATTAAGGATTAATACATGTGCATCAAAAAATACTTGGAAAATGCAGAAAAGCAAAAAGAAGGAAAAAGACATCAACCTAAAGATTGATATCTTTTAAGTCTCTCTTAATCTTTAACCCCCCACCTTCATACCTACTTGTATATATCTCATTCTTCTCCTCACCCACCTTTTTTCCCTTAAATTTTTATCTTGTCAAAGAAATTCAATCATTTGTCCTGTAGCTTTTTTTACTGTCTGGATTTTGCTGATTGCATCCCAGTGGAGTAATATATCCTTTGTATTTCCTGTAAATTGGTAGTGAGAATAATTTTTAAACCTATCTAACGATCGTATGGTGTTTTTGCCAGCACCATGTGGTTGCCATATTGTGGCTGCCATTTTATGTTGCCTGGGTTTTATTAAATTGTCATGTCCTGTTCCTTTCACTCACTTCCTGATTTGGGTAAATGAGCTTCTCCATTAAATGGGCATTTGTTTAACTCTTGCAAATGACTTTATTTTACCTTTCTTTAGTAAAGACTATATATTTGCTTTGTTGATTAACTTTTGTTTAAAGAAAAATAAAATCACTAGTTCTCTGTTTTTGGTTGATCTTAACTGTTAGGCTTTAGAAAAAGCCTTAACATTTCCATTAATTCCAATACCATTTTTCCATTATTCACATGAAACTTAGTTTTATAGCATTCATTAACTTAAACTTTTGTTCCTGAAACCTTTTCTATGAAATAAATCTTAAATCCTCCTCAAATGAATTACATATATGAGTGTATTTTATGATTAGGAAAAGAAATTATTTTACTGTGTGATTCTTAGAGATATTCTGTTTCTGCTCTTTGAATTTAAAGAATGAATTGCTGTTTTCTGCCTACACTGCTATTTTCTACCTTAAATTAACATGCTGTTATAGTAATTTCAGCATGTTTTATTACTACCTTTTGCCAAACTTTTTTGGATGTGATTTTTGACTTTAGTATTTCAGTTTATCTATTGTGCCCTTTTTGTGCCAGAAAGATTATTAGGTGGATGCGTTTTATAATTTATAGGGTGACTGTTCTTGTTTCATATAGGTATTTCAGGAGCCAGCAGAGGAAGAACGAGATGGCAGAAAAAAGAAATATCCTAGTCCCCAGAAGACTCGTTCAGAATCTAGTGAACGAAGGTTCGTGTTTATCTTTAATTAGGAAGACATTGATAACTTACTTTTAGTTACCTTACAAGGACATTAAACGGATTTTCAAAATATGCACTGACTTCTCTCTCTCCGAACTGATTAAAGAAAGAGAATATTACCTTTCTTCCTTTCATTCTTTCTGTTTTTGTCTTTGTCATACTTTCTTTTTTTATAAACAGTCATCATTATGTGTTTTCCCCAAGAGCTCAGGGGTGGGAGCAGTCTCCTTAGAGAGTAATAATGAAACGTTCCATTTGGTTAGGGATGCTTAGTATTAAAATCATCGATAGCATTTTATATTATAAGTAGTACAATTTATATGTTGAACCATCAGCCTAACTATCAGAAAATTAGTCTTTGTTTAGGAAACTTTGTTTTGAGCCTTTTTTCTTTTCTAGTTTTGAAATCTTTTTTTTCCCCCTACCTCTCCACGTACTTTGGATTCATCTCTTTTTTTCCATTTCTCCCCACCCAGTGTACTTGAGGGAATATTGTTTCTTTTTATATAGTGGATTAGAGAAATTAGTGGTGGTCTTAACGGCTTTCTAAAAAAGCATAGATACTATGAATTTTGATGAATTAGGGAGAATATTTTGTACTGCCTTTTAGTTTGCAGACTTGGTTTCTGTAGTGTACATATGGCTTTTATATCTGTGTATTATAGGACACGTGAGAAGAAAAGAGAAGATGGCAAGTGGAGGGACTATGACCGGTACTATGAGCGGAATGAATTGTACCGTGAGAAGTATGACTGGAGAAGAGGCAGGAGTAAGAGTCGGAGTAAGAGCCGAGGACTGAGTCGAAGTCGAAGCCGAAGCCGGGGGCGCAGCAAAGACCGGGATCCAAATAGGAATGTTGGTGAGTAGATGAGGCTTGCCCCTAAAAACTCCGTAGTCGCTTATCTCCCTACATCACGAGAGTACTAGCACTTCCCTTAAAGGCAAGTGTACCTTTAATGTGTCTGAGCAATGTAAAATCTGGAACCGTTGCCAAAACTTAATATCAATTTTGTTACAAAGACAGGGCTCTATTCTTGGGATAGAGTCAAAGGAGTTTGAATGAAAAGAAGCTATGCATAAGTGTATTATAGTATGTACATGTCTAGACTTAAGTCATTTGTATATTTGAAACAAATGTCCTTTAATCAACAGAGCTATCACTGGAGGAAGAAGATTGCCTGCCCTTCCCTTCCAACCCCCCAAGAAAGAATTGATTTGCTTTAAAGTTGCCTAGAGTTATAAAATTAAAAACAAAAAAATTTAAGTGTATGTGTATTACTGGGGTCCCAACCACTGATCTCCTGAGATATCAGTTTAGAAGTCAATTTGTGGATGGCATTTTTATTAAATATCAGTGAAGCTTGTCTTCATTATGTATTAATATTAATGTTATAAAAGATGATTGTACCAAATTATTGGTCAAGATAAATCCTATTGTTGATGTTCCTACTTTTAGGATATAGTAATAATGAGAACACTGAAAAATGGATAGCTCAGTAAGTTTACTTCAATATTCTCATCTTTCCTATTTTGTAAGTGAGAAAATAAAGTTTGAGAATAAATGTCTGATCTTATTTGCTTCTTGTTTTTATTTTGTCTATAAAGCAGAGCACAGGGAAAGATCCAAGTTTAAGAGTGAAAGGAACGACTTGGAGAGTTCATATGTGCCTGTGTCTGCACCACCTCCAAGCTCTTCTGAGCAGTATTCCTCTGGGGCCCAGTCTATTCCCAGCACAGTTACTGTGATTGCACCTGCGCACCACTCAGAAAGCACAACGGAGAGTTGGTCTAATTACTATAACAATCATAGCTCTTCCAATTCTTTTGGTCGAAACCCACCACCAAAGAGGCGTTGCAGAGATTATGATGGTAAAAATTCTCTTTTGTGTTGTGCCCGAAAGTACTTTGTAAAGCAGATGTTGCTAATATTGCATACCTTTTCATTGTAGTTCAGATTTTATTAAAAGGGATACATGAAGAGGTGAATGTCTTTTGGCATATGCTTATTTACTTGTTTGATTTAGTAGTTTGACTCTTATTAAGAGAATGTTTAAATTTGACCCTTTGTTTTTTGTTCTTGTTACTTCAAACACTGTAAATATACCACAAAAAAATACCACAAATTTGGCACACACTAGGAATTATAATTTCTTTGTGTGGTGTTTGGTGCTGAGAATTTGTTATTTGCTGACTTTATATTTGAATGAATGAACCAGTGTTTATATGTGTATATATTTTACCCTTTTATTATGGAAATATTTAAATATTTATAAAAGTTGACAAGATAGTATAATTAACCCTAGTGTCCCCATGACTTCACACCAACAGTGATTAATGCATAGGCAATTTCATTTTCGTCTATACTCCCAACACTTCTCTTTGGCCTATGTTATTTGAAACAAATCACAGACATTATAACATGTTTTTTATGTAAATATAGAATATATATATTAACACTTTATTTTTAAGTAGAGAATAGAATCTAATCATAGTTCAGGCATTACCTCACTTTCACCCCAGTCTCTTAGCGACAATTTAATTGGCCAATTTAATTTTATCAATTTCTTGTGTATTTTTCCAAACATAGTCTCTGCATATGTACATAAACAGAAACATATTTTCTCTCTCACTTCCTTTTTTGCATAAATGTTAGTATACACATTCTCCTGCATGTTTTTTTTTTTCACTTAGCAATATTTCCTGACAATCATATTTATACATAAAGAGCTTCCTCGATATTTTTTAGGCTTCTTAGTATTGTATGTGTGCAAAAATGTGTTTAACCTGTTCCTGTTGAGGTACTTTTGCGGTGCTTCTAATATTCTGCTGTTATAAATAGTGCCGCAGTGAATAACCTGGTACATGATGCACATTTTAATATTTTAAGTTAAAGTTTCAACTTGTAGATAAAGCAAGAATGGTTGTGTGAGAATAATACCATGAAAGTAGGTAGCGGAAATTAGGTTATCTAGTTCAAGTCCCTTATTTCCCCCAACCCCCAGCCTTTGTTAAATTGATATATATTTAAAATATCTGAATTTTTATTATGAAAACTTGATAGCAAATAGGTTAGTAGCTAGTAGCCTGTTCTTGACTCTGTTATTTACTAACTCAACAAGTCATAGTCTCGTAGTATAGAAAGTAGAGTAAACCTGCCCTGACCTCAGGGATATGTGATGATTAACAGAATAATGCTAAGAAGGGTTTAGACTCCTTGGAGAAAAAACCTCTTTGTAAATCAGATTGGTAGTGTTTTCAGTGACTTATTTTGGTTATTTTCTGAACTCTTAAGTAGATCATAATAAGATTCTTCTGGTTTTTTTTTTTTTTTTTTTTTTTTTTACAGAAAGAGGATTTTGTGTACTTGGTGACCTTTGTCAGTTTGATCATGGAAATGATCCCCTGGTTGTTGATGAAGTTGCTCTGCCAAGCATGATCCCTTTCCCTCCACCTCCTCCTGGGCTTCCTCCTCCACCGCCTCCTGGAATGTTAATGCCTCCGATGCCAGGCCCCGGCCCCGGCCCAGGCCCTGGCCCAGGCCCAGGTCCAGGTCCAGGTCCAGGTCCTGGCCACAATATGAGACTTCCTGTTCCCCAAGGACATGGCCAACCTCCACCTTCTGTTGTGCTTCCCATACCAAGTAAGTATATATTCACCAAATAGTTACTTCTTTAGCAGAGAATTATATTTAGAAGAATCTGTCTCTTTCAGTTAACTTGATACTAGAGTTAAAATTTTTGAAAAGTAAATTAATAATAGAATTTGGAATATGTTCCTATAATTAAGGTGCTGTTTTCTTTTTTTATTCATTGTTATATTCTATCATTTGTAGTCCCCTAGATATAAATTTTATCAGTGGTAGGCCAAACTATATTGACTTCGAGTTGAAATCTTGGTAGTTGAGAGCATTTTAAGGAAGCCAGTATTTTGAAGATGTCAGAAAAAACAACAAAAAACATGCCAGTAGTTCAGTGAAATTTCCCAGTCTTTAAAGAAAATTTCAAGAATATTGAAATAATGTTTAAAATGTTCTATTATGGAAAATCTCAAATATACATAGAGCTAGAATAATAATATATGTACCACGCGTACCATTGTGTAATTTCAATGGATTATCAATATTCATTTCTGCTACTTTTGTCTCATTCCCCCCCTTCCATGTTTTTGGCTTATTTATTTTTGCTGGAGTAAATGTCAAGTGTCATCAGTATACACTTCAGTATGAATCTCTTCACTGATAAGGACTTTCTGTTTTTGTCTTTTTAAAAATAGTAATTAATATGCTATTATCACATCCACCAGAATTAAAAGTAAGAGATGTTCAAAATGATCACTTAGAAAACCTTAACAGTTGCTAGTTTATCTGAAACAGAAGTAAGACTAAATTTTTTTAAGTTTTTTTATTTTTCAGTTGCAGTTGACATGCAATACTATATTAGTTTCAGGTATGCAACATAGTGATTAGACATTCATGTAACATGAAGTAATCACTCTGATAAGTCCAGTACCCATCTGACACTATACATAGTTAAGACAAAAATTTTTAAATGTAATTGAAAAAATTATGGGATGAACAGTTTACATGTGTGCAAAAATATAAGAAAATACCTACTCGATGACTTTAAACATTGCTAAGAGATTGCAAATTGTTATTTTAAAAAATGATTGTCATTTAATTTTAGTAGTAATGTACTTTTTTCAGTTTTCTCTTTTTTGAGTTTTAGTTTTGAAATTATTATAGTAGATTCAGGAAGTTGCAAAAATAGTTTAGCATGATCCTGTTTACCATTCACCTATCTTTCCTGCAGCAACATTTTTTATAGAACACATTTCAGTAAAACTGATAAAGTTTTCGAAATATTTAATGCATAGATTTGGTCACTAGAAATATGGTTATTTTAACTTAGCATTTGTGAATATTTAATTTTGTCACATAAATGGAATAATTGTAAAGCTCAAGTTGAGATTTTACTCCTAGGTGAAAAAGCATCTTCATGTATAGTAATTCTCACAATAAATGTTATCCCGTTTTAAAAATTATATCCAAGAATGTAATTTCCCCCCACCATTTTGTTATGAATTTTAAGCAACACAAAAGTTGAAAGAACTATACACTGAACACCAATATACTCACCATCTAGGTTCTACAATGAACATTTTACTCTATTTGTATTATCATATATCTTTCATCTCTACATTCTTATTTTTGATGTATTTCACTATATGTTGCAATTGATTAGTACATGTAAACATGTTTATCACTAACTTAAGAGTTCTATAGAACTTTACCATTACCCTGGAAAGTTTGTTCAAGTCCCTTCTGAGCTGTTTTCCACTTGGAGGTAACCAATTCTGCTTTCTTTTCATCCTAAATTAGTTTTATCTATTCTAGAACTAAAATGTCAATTAATTATGTAACTCACAGTTCTTAAGCCTGCATATATAAAATTCCTTAATTCTGTTCTAAGCCAAAGTCGGTATTTTAAATACGAATATCCAAGTTAGTACTTGTATAGTGAGTATTTTTATTAGTTAGGAAATATTAATGCCCTGTCTTTCACTTTTTGTTATCTGTAGGACCACCCATAACACAGTCAAGCTTAATAAACAACCGTGACCAGCCTGGGACAAGTGCAGTGCCCAATCTTGCACCAGTGGGAGCAAGACTACCTCCTCCTCTCCCCCAGAACCTCCTTTATACAGTATCAGAACGTAAGTAAATGTTCTTTGACTTAAAATTGCGAGGGTATAGAAAAGCCAAGTGTTATACTTTTAAAAATATAATTAATTTCTGTTCTTATGGACTGTGCTGTATAAAAATTACATTTATGTTTATAAGGGAATTTACTGTGTGGTTATGCTATATAGCCATATTTTAATTTTGTGTGATAATGGGACAGAAATGCAAGGCCTTCTGTGTTGGAGAATCTACTCTGCTGTAGAGCAGCAACATTTAGTCTCTTCTACAGGAAATTTATTTTGAAGCTTCTATTAAAAAATTGTTTCCCTGACTGAATTCTCAAAACGTAAGGCTTATCTCCGAAGTAGACAAAGGTTGGATAAAATGCCTAATAATTACTTAACTTGTATGTTGAAGATAGAGAGCATCATTTAAAACATAATATTTAGCAGTTAAGCTGTTTGTGACATTAAGGTTTAACTGTAATATGTTTTTCTTGAATCTTAATTCTTTTTTTATTTCTCAAGTGTTTTTTTTTGTTTTTTAGTTTACTAAGGACTTTTTAAAAATTTCTTTCTCCAAAAACATGAAAATAAGGTAGTGTTCATTAAAAATGTGAAGACCATGAGATTTTCTTTATACAACCAGGCAACTTTATGGATAAATTCATTTTTTATGTAACTTTTCATCATAAACATTTTTTCATCTCTGTCATTTTTTCCTCTCTGTTCTAGAGAGGCAATTCAGCAAAGTGATTAAGCCCAGGTTCAAATTCTGGTTTCATCACTGACTGACATTATGACTTTGGACAAGTTATTTAACCTCTCACATTCCTGTTCTGTGACATGAAAATAATAATATTGCCTCATTATGGTTATTTAAGGAATAAATGAATTACTACATATAAATCATCTAGACTAGCACCTGGCATCTAGTAAGCTATATATCAGGATTAGTTATTTTAATACTGTAATTATTGTTACTTCTTTAAACTTCAGCCTCTCTGAAATCAAACCTGTTATCTTCTCTTTAAGTTTCTACCTCCACCATCCCTGTCTTTATTTGTCAGTGGAAATAACACCTACCTAATCACCTGGAATTGAAACCTTGACATAACATGTCTCATTGCTTTGCCTTTTTTATATGTAGTCAGTGGATTCTGCCCTTATCCACTCTTGAATCGCCTCACATTTGGATTATTGCTACTATCTTCTTGACTCCATTATGTTTCACCCCCATAAGTCACACCTGATAATGGTGCTAAGCTAATTTTCTTGAGAACACCAACAATGAGAATTCCTTATGAGAACTCTTTAGTAGCCACTTATTACCTTCTAAACGGTAGATGAAGCTTTCTATATGACTTTTAACTCATTATGTAATTTACTCCTCCCTTCTTGGTAATGTGTCTTCACTGTTCCCTAGCATGCATCTTCTCTGGTTATGCCAGTTTTACCCTGTCTGTGCCCCTGTCATGACTGAACTTTCTTTTCCTGTCTTCATTCCTTGTAATATGCTCTTCTATTCTGTCAAGGCCCCAATTTTTTAAGTATACAGGGAACATAATAACTTTGTTCTAAACTCCTGCAGTACCAAAAAGCATTTGTTGCATAATGACATAATTGTTTATAGGCCTTCTGTTTGATTTCTTTTTATGTATGTAAATCTTATGTTCAACTGAGCTTCTTGAGAACAGAAACCATATCTGATACTTAAGTAATTGTTTTTCCTGTTTCACACTTAGTATTTCAGTCTTTGAATTACTATAGTGTCTTAATTTTTAAAAAATCTGACAATTACTATTTTAATATTGTAAAATTTAACATTGTGACTATAAAGTTTCCATTTTGATTTTAATTTTTAAAAAGCTGATAGTTACCATTTCATTAACTCTGCTTTTAATGTTCATCAATTCAGCAAATATTTATTGAGCACCTACTATGGGCTAGACATTGTGCTAGACCCTAGGAAGCCAAGATGAACAAGATACCTGACCTCAAGTTACTTGAAAAGCATTTTTCTATTATTTTTGAAAGCAAGACTATCCTGTGGTATATCAGTGAAGGCTTTTAGAACAGAAATGCCAAATCGTTTTTCAGAGGCTGGTAACATTTCTAAGAAAATTTTGGGGACCAACATAGTTAGCAGCCTCTTATTTTGCCACATTAAAGACTGTATATAAAAAACTAATATGTCATTTTTAAAAATGTTTTTACACCAAAAAAGACAGTGCCAGAATAAAGGACCATCCTTTTACATTTGATTTTATGAAATATTAAGCATATTTTTTCCCATTTTATCTCAGACCAGTAAAAGGTAATATCTTCTCATTGGTATTTGTGAATTATTGCTTTAGAACAGGGACCCCCAACCCCCAGGCCACAGACCTTTCTGTGGCCTGTTAGGAGCTAGGCCACACAGCAGGAGGTGAGTGGCGGGGAAGCGAGCAAAGCTTCATCTGTATTTGCAGCCGTTCTCCGGAACTAGCATCACTGCCTCAGCTCCACCTCAGATCATCAGACATTAGATTCTCATAGGAGCACTGTCCAGATTCTCATAGGAGCACTGATCCCTAGTGCCAAAAAGGTTGGGGACCACTGCTTTGGAGGATAATCTTATATGCTGTGTCAATGTTTATAAAGGGAGTTGGTTGGCAACTAAAATTTTGAAAGTTAACAGAGTATTCGTATCAGACAATTTAAAACTCTTTCTACTATGTAACCTACTTTTTTCCTCTCTTGAAAGTTAAAATTTGATTCTAAAAATTATAGATATTTGAAAGCCTAATAGTTCCTGATAATAATCTAAACCTTAAAAAAACATATTTTTGCTATAGTACATATATAGTTTGTCAGTCATACTTTTTTTCATATCTTTCTATTTAGTTGATTTAAAATTATTTTTTTTCATTGCCTTTTAGACAGATAAGTTGAATATTTCAAATTGTTCAAGTTTACTTTTTAATACCATAATCGGTAATTTTAAAAAACTTAGAACTTGCTTCACTTCAAATGAAATAAAAAGCTTTATGTATGTTTGCATTATAATAGAGAACTTGAGCTATCAAAGTTTAACGTTGGTGGCAGTTTAAATTATGGATATTTTATCATTAAAATTATTGAAATTCACAGCACAGAGAAGAATGTTTATAAAGTGAAAAATAGCATTTCAAATGGTATTTAGAAAATTATGTCAATAGAGATCCAAAACAAATATAGAAAAATGAAGTCTGGATTTTTAGTGGTAAGAATAGGACTGTGCTCAATGCTAGCCAGGTACTGGGAATACACAAATGAATAAGAAATGATTTTTCTCCTAAGAAGTGAAAGATCTAATAGTGAAAAGAAATATGTAAGAACAACCCCAAACCACAAAACCCAAAACCAGTTACAGTGTATTTTGCTGTTAGAACTAAATGAACAGAGTGCCTCAGAAACTCAAGTGACAAACTTTTTCTGCCAAAAATAAAACCTTCATCTAGTCAGTAGTTATCATTTGTTTTGGAAAAGGACAATTGAATGTTAAAAGAAGCAAAAGAATTACCCTACTATAAAATTGGGTAGGATATATGCTATTTAAAAGTTAATGTCAAATGGGTGTAGTTTAGAAAAAACTCTGAAATTTTGTTGTTTTTTTAAAAATGTCTCAGACACTCTGAAAAGGACTTAAACAATAGATGTAACTGGAATTGTCTGGAAAGACAGCAGTATGTCATATACTTATTAAAATCAACTATTTCCTCTGAAGTATTTAAACATTTTACTCAAATTTGAAGTCACAACCTCAGTGTATATTTTTTTGGTTTTCACAGAGCCATTTTTTTTTTTTAGATGAGGCAGCTCTTGGTTGACCTCACAGATTGCAAGGACCTTGTCAGCTTACAATCTCTTATTTTTTTTATTTTTATTTTTTATGCCTACAACACCTAGTCTTCCTGGGTGGTCTTTTATTCAAGTACTAACCAGGCCCAATCCTGCTTAGCTTCCGAGATCAGACGGGATCGAGCTTGTTCAGGGTGGCATGGCCATAGACAAGGCCATTTTTAAGTATACTGTTTCTGCCTTAAATTTGGTCTGTTTCTTTTGTTTCTTTGAAGAAGAAATGGTAGAAATATTTTGTAACTGCTAAGCTCATTGTACTCTTTATATGGAAAAATAATAAAAGAATATATATATATCATCTTGGATTCTAGAGACTGATTTTTAAGTTGAAGGCAGTTGTCAGTCTTCAAATAAATTTGTATGAATTAATTTACCTATTATTAACCATGTAAAATTATTCGAAGAGTATATTCCTGAACTTGAGATTCCTCATTTAATTCTGTGGAATGCATAACATCCAAAGAAATAATTGTCATTGGGATAAATAAGCTTTTAATAAATAAGCTTTCAACCCTTCTTCAAGTGACTTTTTATTGAGTCCTGCTATACACGAGATAGTAGTGTAGGCCCTGGAACTACAGAGGGTGTACCAGGGACCCCGGGTTTGAATAGAGAAGATGCATGATAAATATGACCAATAATTGGAAGATAAAGCTTTATATTTTTTCTGATTTAGCTTTAGTTTAAAACAAGTTTTTTTTCTTGTGAATACTCTTAAAAGACAAAAATCAAGAAGATTACAAAGAGTACCTAAAGTTTAATTTGAATAAAGGCTATCTTTGGCTGTCTAGAGTTAACAATAAGAAATGAGAAAATGTATTAGGCATGTAAGATACATGAACAACTTAGGAATGTTAACTTGGCATTTTTAAAGTTTAGAATTTTCCAGTCACACTCTGCATCGATCAGAACTAAACTGAATGAATATAATTGTGAATGGCTCATTTTTACCATTATTGTAACCTTTTTTATTTTTAAAAACTATTATGGAAAATTTCAAATATATACAAAAGAGGAGCAAATACCATAGTAATCGTTATGTACTCATTTACCAGCTTCAGTGTTTATTAGCGTATGGTTAATCTTGCTTCATCTATAACTTAGTCCTGACTTGATTTTTTAGAACAAGACCCAAACATAGCATTTCATCTATAAAAACTTAATTATGTATCTCTAAAAGATAAAGATTAAACACACACAATCAATACTTTATCACACTCCCCAAAAAGTTTATAACAGTTTACTGTTGTCAAATATCCAGTCAGTGTTCACATTTTCCAATTGTATCCTAAATGCCCTTTTATAGCTGATGCATTTGAAACTGGATCCAAACAAGGTTACACATTATATTTCATTGATATATTTCTTAAGTCTTTAAATCTGTAACAATTTTCTCAACCTCTTTTTTTCTCCCCTTAATATTTATTTGTTAAAAAAAAAACAAACATAATTTGTTCTGAAGAAATTTTTTGCGTTCTGGACTTGACACATTGCATCTCCTGGTGTCTTTTAACACATTCCTCTATTCCCTGTATTTCCTGAAATTGAAGGTTAGATCTAGAGACTTAATTAGATTCACATTTGGCTTTTTCTTTCTTTCTATCTTTCTTTCTTTCTTTTCTTTTCTTTTCTTTTCTTTTCTTTTCTTTTCTTTTCTTTTCTTTTCTTTTCTTTTCTTTTCTTTTCTTTTCTTTTTTCTTTTCTTTTCTTTTCTTCTTTCTTTCTTTCTTTCTTTCTTTCTTTCTTTGCATAGTTATTTTATTGATGGGATTATATACTTTCTACTTCAAGATGATTTATTCTCCAATTTACTTTGAAATAGTCATTAATTGAATACACTGGGTACATTGAGTGCTGTATCAAATTTAAATGTCACGTGGACTGCGATTTTGTACTTCCTGTTTTTCTCTATAGTGCACTACATTCTGCAAGGGATTCTCTATTAGGTCATTCTCACATCTGTTTTCAGTTCATCGATGATAAATTGTTTTTACAGTGTAATGATTGATCCTTTTCTAAGCACCCTTTGAAAGGATGGGTGCTGAGCATACAGAATGTAGTCTGCTCTACAGTATAATTTGTCACCTCCTCTTTTTAATATTAGGAAGAGAAGGGTAGTAAAGTTTAGCACATCTACTTTTCCTCTACATTTACTATGAAATTGAGTGGTTGCTTTGTGGCTTGTCCTGGTAAGGTGTATTAAAAATCTTTTGGAATTTTACAACTTTTAAAGACATTTCATCAGGTGTTAAAAAATTCTAAATTAATTTTTTTATGTCACGTAGTGAATGTCTGACATTAGATATAAAATATTGAGTAAATCTTATAATAGGTTTTATATGGGGTAGTCAGTGAAAGAGATACTATTAAATGAACGAAAGGGAGGTTTTGCTCCTTATTCCTTCTTTTTTTAACCTTGTTCTGTAAAATTTGGCTTTGTTATCTCTGACATTCTTACAAACATATAAAAATCATACTTTCAATGTGATTTCTTTCAAAAAGTGGGTCTTAGTATCTGAGATAATTTCATATGTATAGTGGCTGTTCTGTTTATCTAGGGTTTTGTCCTTTTTTTCTTTGTATTTATCTACCTGCTCATGAGATAACAAATTTCCACTTGTATTTTTTTCTTTTGAATTTTTTTTTATTCTCTGTGACGTTATGGTTGTGTTTTTCTTTCTTTTTCTTTTTTAAGTTCCTTTATTATTGTTTTTTTCTGCTCCCAGATATAGGAGAAAATTTTTTGCCAATCTAAAATTATATGAGTTTGAGGAGGAGTCTTTTTGTTTTATAACCACATGTCTCATTGGATACAAGACTCTACATGAATAATAGCTCATGGTTCTTTTGTCTAATAACTTGATATGGTTGATTGTTCAGTTTTTGGTAAAATTAGCCATAGTTATTCCACTTAAGCTTATGAAGATTATGTAGTTATACTATCTAATTCTTTTTCTTTATACCTAAATGCATCCTAACTAGTTTACATGTCTATTTCTTGAGTTAGAATCTCAGTAACATCTTTCTTGAATACTGTTTCTGTTGGTGTACTTCCTCTGTTTTTGGCTCAAGTCTCAGGAAGTACATCATTACCTAAGAGAAGCTCGTGACTTCTCAATCCCAGCTGCTCTCCTATTCTTTCCTCTGTAGGACAGCCCATGTACTCTCGTGAACATGGTGCTGCTGCATCTGAGCGACTTCAGTTGGGGACACCGCCTCCTCTGTTGGCAGCTCGTTTGGTGCCACCTCGAAACCTCATGGGATCCTCCATTGGGTACCATACCTCAGTCTCCAGCCCCACCCCTCTGGTCCCAGGTAAGCTTTGCTACAGATGGCCATCCACCTCTCTGATCTTTTGTACCATAAGCTGACCAGCTTAAGAGATGATCTAGCATCCTGACTTGCTGTCACAAATTCCCATTAAAGCTCTTAAATAGTTTTTTTTTTTCTGTTTCTTCTTTGGTTTGTCTCTAGTGGCTGTTAGATGATTAGGCCTCTTGTGTGTCTATCATTCTGGTGTCCTCTGTATTTACTTTCAGTGCCTTGGTAACAAAAGTCATGCTGGTTCATTAAACTAGTTTCCAATCTGATAGATAGGAAGAGACTATCTACTTGTATGTTTTCTAATCAGTTATATATTACAAGAAAAACTAGGTTAATTTTTCTTCAAAATGAAAACATCTGGTTGCTGATCGTGGATAAACTTGTCTGTTTTTTCTGCCTCTGCCTCTTGTTGTATTGACTATGTAATGTAGTGATTTCTTAAAATCTTTTTTCTCCTATTAATATGTACATTTTAAAGATCTATAGAGTGCTTTTAAGTGTCTCATGAAATTTTTAATATTTCCCCCTTTGCCTTTAGATCTCAGTTTATCATAATTAACTAAGAACTTTAAAGTTCCTTGGATTCTCTGTATTCCCAGGAATTAAAGAACAAGGTCATTTGATTATGTAACTTAAAACTTTCTGCAGCCTTAACTGTAGATTTTCTGTCAAGAGTAACAAGTAACTGAAAACTTTTTTTATCATAATTTTATTATCTTATACTCTAAATCATAGAACTAATTGGCCAATAATAAAGATCTTGTAGCTGAAATTTAATATGAATGATATAAAGAATTTTTCCATTAAGGAAAAAAAGATGGCAAGGTCTCTAAATCACAGTTGTAAAAATCAGTGTCTTTGCTCAATCTTAACTCTTTAATTTTATGTTGGTTGAAGAGGATATATACTGTTTGGAGATCAACACATTCAGAATTTTTGTTAACACTAACAAAATATTTATTTAGCATTAGAATTTTAAAAATTAAATTTTTAGTTATAGAGAAAACAGGGAATGTGATAAAAGTGGCATAGATGTGATGGGTGGTAGTAAGATAATGATTACATTGATAAATATAAAATTTATTTAGTTTTTTTAAATAAAACATTTGAAATATGTATTATGTGCGAAACAAGCTATTATCCAATTTAAAGTGCAGGTAACCTGATTAATTAAAAGAGTACCTAGAAATTGGTGAGATGGGATAACAAGAAACTCAACTAGTCCTTTTTATAAAATAAGGTATTGTATGTATGTGAAAATTTCTCTTAAAAATATGCATTGAAGATTAGGTGATTAATATAGGATAAAAATGACAAGTTAAATGAATCTGGAAATATATTAGTAATTAAGAATGGATTTGTGTAAAAAAATGGATTTGTTATAACTATTTTATGATGGAGCATTTTTATGTCTTTCACTTTGAATAGATGTATCTATATAGTATAACTCAAAATAAAAATATATGTGGACTGATATAATTGTATTTGTTGAAGAAAATTTTTTTTTTTACAATTATTTTATAATAATGAGAAATTATTTAAATACTCTCTGATTTGTTATGTGTTTTGTTGTTTTATTTTCCCTCAGATACATACGAACCAGATGGTTATAATCCAGAAGCTCCTAGTATTACCAGTTCTGGTAGATCTCAGTACAGACAGTTCTTTTCAAGAACACAGACACAGCGCCCAAACCTGATTGGCTTAACATCTGGAGATATGGATGCAAATCCAAGAGGTGAGAACACCCAGAATTTTTCTGGTGCTATGTGTTACACACAAGTTGGGTATAACATTTCTGAACTCAGTGAGGCCTTAATGTACTATAAATACACACTGTCTCTGAAGGTGCTACATAGTCATCTCAAATGTTTCTGAATATCTTTATCTCCAGATTTTATTTTAAAGCGATTATGAGAAAGTATTTTAAGTAAAAATAATACTAATGTTATTTGTTGTTTTTTTTTTTTTTTGTAGGACTTTGGGCTGTTGTAAATATTAGGGTTCTGTGCTAAATATTAGGCATAGAAACATGAAATGACATGGTCCCTTGTCCTCAAAGAACTGATCATTTAAGAGGCTACTTTGTATCATAAGAAGTTTGCTTTGCACTAATAACAGTTGAGAACCCACAACATTGCAATAAAATTATTTTACCATTTTTAGTGTTTATGATTACAGCCATATGTTAGGACCTTTGCAAAGCATAGTCACAAACCTTAAAAAATTAAATGTAAGCATTTACCTTCAGTATGAGTTGATACCTTTTTCCTCCCCTCAAAAAATGTTTCGTTAAAGAATTTGATGAGATTTCAATTTCATATTATTATAGTTAAATTTCCAATATTTAATTTTAATTTCAGTGACCGGCTGTGGCCATCCTGACAATATTTTTCTGATTTAATTATATGGTGAACATTTTCCTGCTCTTAGGTATCTCGATTTTGTTAACTTTTCTTTGCTGCCACTGATAATACTGTTACTACTATAGGCAAATAATTTTGTGTTGACTAGACCAAATGCTTTTATATGTATTAATATCTTTCATATTCTTCACCAAGAACTTCTTAGAAGAAGTACTAGTTTTCTTTTTACAGATAAAGACACTGAGGCTTAAGAGAGGTTGAAGTACTTACCCCAGGTCACATAGCTATTAATGGCAGAACTAGAATTTGAACCCAGGTCTGTCTAATTCTAAAAAATGTGCTCTTAGCTTCTACGCTATACAGCATTTATTGTTCCAAATTACCTGATATTAGTGGGAAGATCATATTCTCAGAATTTCGGGTCTTCCCTTTGTCCCTAGCCTGGTCTGTCTGTATATTTATATACAATAATCCATTAATCTCTCACCGTATAGAAATTAAGTTACATGGTTTTTATACAACAGACTTGCTTTGTCATCTCAGGCAAGTCACTTAACCTCTAGCTATATCTCTTTTCTTTTTTAGTAAAGAAAATCATTAGGCAAAGTTGAGTAGTAATGATAACAACTATTTTAGGGAAGACATAATGGCACCTCAAATTCTAGGATGCTTTCCATCATCGTAATTGCTCTCATCCATTATCCTCTGAAAACACAAGCCCTGCCAGGGCAGGGATCATGTTTATTTTATTCACTCATTTATACCCAAGGTGTAATACAGTTGTTGAGCTATAGCAGATGCTCAAGGAATATATATTAAATGAATGAATCTGAATCGTAATTTTCTAGACTGTCACACAGATGAAATGGAACATACCACACCCCACCCCCATTCTTACCTCAACATCTAGTACTACATATGTTATTATTTGCTACTAATTTTACTTTGGTGGAATTGCTAAAGTTAGGGGGAATAGTCAGAGTTTAACAGGCATAGTTTTGTGTTGTTATTTACCTTTTTGTTCATTGTACCTCTTCACGCCCACAGATAATCCGCTGCAAGGTCTGTTTCTTATAGTATTTTAGTTTTGCGAATGAAATGTGCCAATTCATAATATTGGCTTTGGATTTTCCTCTCACTTTTAAGTTAAAAATTTTTTAAACGTATAGAAAATCCAAGAAGTACAATAAACCTAAATACTTTCACTTAAATTCACCAATTAATGTCTTGTCACCTTTGGGCATGAATGCTCACTTGTGTGCCTGCACACTTCTCTCTTTCCCGTACTCCTCCCTCCCCTCACAGTTTTTTCTTTTTTAAAAAAATTTATTGGGGTGATATTGGTTAATAGAAGTTTTAAGTGTACAATTTTATAATACATCATCTGCATATTACATGTGTGCTTACCACCCAAAGTCTAGTCTTCTATCACCATATATTTGGCCCCATTACCCTCTTAATCCTCCCACATTTTTTTTCTTGAACCACTTGAAATTGTAGCAATTGTGACACTTTTGTTTACATTTAAGAATGAGAATAGTCATATATGAGCACAACATAATATCAATGAGACAAATAAGAAAATTGTAATTCCATAATCTATCCAAGTAAACTTGTCAAATTACATCAGTAGT
The DNA here is from genome assembly GCA_028627145.1 of Eidolon dupreanum. NCBI lineage: Eukaryota > Metazoa > Chordata > Mammalia > Chiroptera > Pteropodidae > Eidolon > Eidolon dupreanum. The sequence goes on along the minus strand of CM053515.1, from coordinate 20,276,036 downwards.
CAAATAATTTTACTCTGTGTTGCTAATAAGTTTGATTGCTTGCCTAAGGTGATAATTATTCAGTCTCTCCATTTCAAAGTAAAAAATTCGTGGAATGATACTTTGGCACCAGAAGTTTTGTTATTCTCAAACAACCTTTCACCAATTTTTTTTTTTTTTTTGGCATCCATTGATGATCCTTGCCTGAATAATTTGTTACATTAGGATTGCCTATTACTTTGTAAACTTGGATATTGTATTTTTAAAAAAGGAGAAAAGGGAGACAATTGATAAGTTTTTCTTGTTGCTTGGGTGTTTCTGAAAAGGAAATGGTAGTAATTGGGTACTATCCACAGTGCTTTTTAGCTTTTGGACTAAATATTTTAATCATTTGAAATTTACTAAATGTAATGCATTGTCAGTAATATTAATTTTTGTTTCCAACAGCTGCCAACATTGTCATTCAGACTGAACCACCAGTTCCTGTTTCAATTAATAGCAACATAACCAGAGTAGTTCTTGAACCAGACAGCAGAAAGAGAGCTGTGAGTGGTTTGGAAGGGCCACTCACAAAGAAACCTTGGCTGGGAAAGTAAGATAATTTGTTAATTAGTAACATCTCATTGCTGTTTTTTTTTGCATTAGTAAGTTTGTAAAATTAAGAGTTGTCATTAATCAGTGATCATCAAACTATGTGTCTCAAAGTTCGAGTTCCCCGAGGCATCCTTAGAATATCTTAAACATTGAACAGCTAACAAAATATAATAGATATTAGTAATTTCTACCTACTTATTTCTAGGCCTAATTAAGAGTTATTGAGACTTTGGAATTGAACAGAGAAGAAGAAAAAATGTTGTACTTTTGCAGAATTTGAAACATGCTCCGTAAAAAGAAAATGATATTATATTCTTGCTTTAATGTTAGATACCTTGATAATGTAGATCTGTTTAGCATGATTTTAATCTCAGTTGGGCCTCCTCTTTTTATGATATTTTGACATTCAGTTTTTCTTTTCTCTACCTGTTCTATTCCCTTGTGATAAGGATGGTGTGAAAATTATTTAGTAATTTCTAAAGAACGTTAAGTGCTTACAAAAGACATTTAATAAATATAACCTTACATGCTTTGCAGACATATTTCTTGGCTAGACATAAGGTGGGAGAATTAACCAAGATTTATTAATATTCCTTTCAGGCAAGGAAATAACAATCAGAGTAAACCAGGATTCTTAAGAAAGAATCAGTATACAAATACCAAATTAGAAGTCAAGAAAATCCCTCAGGAATTAAACAACATTACCAAGCTCAATGAACACTTCAGCAAATTTGGAACTATTGTTAACATCCAGGTAAATGTGGCTACACTAGCGACAGAATCTGTGTATTTTATGCATCTTTGAAAATACACCAGCTCACCTTGCTTAAATGAGCCAGTGATTAGTCTGATTATCTCTTCTAAGAGTTTTAAATTCCACCGGATATGTGTACACCCAATTTAATGATGGAATTATCAAGCTGAATTTGTTTTTTTGAATTGATTTGATTCTTTTTCGCTACCTCTTCCTGAAAGACTGGGCCAATTACTGTGTTTATATAGTTCTTTCTCTGGACAAATGATTTTATTACCTGCTTTAATATTCTAACTGGTAGATGAGATTCTTGATAATTTCTAATATTGTAATTTTGTCTACTGACTGGTTTTTATGTTGTGGTGAAGTAGTTATTGGTTAAAGATAGTTTTAATTTTGAAAATTTTAGGCAGCGCAACATGTTATTAACATCAAATTGTAGCTTTTGTATTTTGCTGTCTACTTGATAGATATTTGAAATTATGAATCTGTGATTGGGTGTTATGCTGTAATTGAGGGTACTCGAAGGCCTGTTCATGCTGGATTTTCAGTCAGTTCCTTAGCATTGACATCAAAACAAAATATACTTTATATAACTGAGTTTAAGAAGATAGTGCTGGGGGACTTGATCTTTCAAAGAATTGAGCCAATATATTATTTTCGAGTGATTTTTAAGCAATTTTTCCCCTGAGTACAGAAGTTTTAATGTTTAATTTTACAGATAATTGGAAATATATTAAACAAAAGTAGGAAAACAGATTACTGAAATCTCACCACTTAGTAGTTACAGCTATTAATCCTTTGATGAAAAGACATACTGTACTTATTTACATAGAAGAATACACACACACACAAGCATGCACATATTTTCTATTTTTAAAAATGCTTCTCATGCTTAAAAAATAACAAAAGATGTGAACATACCAAATGTCTCTATCTTTTTTCTATTAAGTTTTTCTTAGGTCATTATACTTTATGGCAGATAAAAAAATTAGATTGCTTAGTGTAGATGGGTGTATAAGTCTGCTTGGGTTTCCATAAAATATCCCACAGACTGGGATATTTTTATTTAATATAATATAAATTTATTTTGGGGAAATCCAAGATCAAAGTGCTGGCCAAAATGGTTCCTGGTGAAGACTCTTTTTCTGGTTTGTATATGGCTACCTTCTAGCTGTGTCCTCATATGGTGGAATGAGAGAGAGGGAGATGGAGAGAGATCTCTTCTTATTTTTTATTTATTTTTTTAGGCAAGGCAACCCTGGGTTGGCCTCACAGATTACAAGGACCTTGTCATCTTACAGTCCCTTATTTTTTTTATTTTTTATACCTACAGCACCTGGTCTTCCTAGGTGGTCTCCCATCCAATTACTAACCAGGCCCAACCCTGCTTAGTTTCTGAGATTAGATGGGATCAGGCTTATTTAGGGTAGCATGGCTGTAGACAAGAGATCTCTTCTTATAAAGCCACCAAATCTATCTGATTAGGGCCTCACCTTTATGACCTCATTTAACCTCAGTTGCCTCTTAAAGGCTAATCTCCAAATGGTCACATTGGGGTTAGGGCTTCAACATATAAACTGGGTGGAGGGGCATAATCCAGTCTATAGCAATAGGCCATAATTTATTTATTCTGTATTGGGAATTTATGTAGTTTCTATTTATTAATTTACAAAAAAACAGTGCTGTGGTGAGCCTCCTTGTGGATAAATCTTTAGTTATTTTTTATGCTTCATTGCTGAATTAAAGAAAATTTTAAGACCTTAGTTGAACTAAATTGTTTCCAAAAAGGTTGTATCAGTCGATAACTCCCAAATAAAGTGTCTGAAACCTCATCAGCACTGTAATACGGATCCATTAAATTTTTTAGTGAGTTTCATAGATGAAAAATTATGCTTGTTTTAATTTATTATTATTATTACTATGTAGACTCTAATTTATATAAGCCATTTGCAGTTCTTTTGGATTTACCTATCCACTGTCTTTGCCCATTTTTTTTAGGAAGGCACTTATAATAATGCTTTTCCAAGCCTTTGCTTGTCATATTTAAAATACTTTTTACATTTGTCATTTATTTTGTTTAAGGTATGTTTGGACTGACAAGTTTTAAAATTTTATTCGTCAAATCTGTTGTCTGTCTTTATGGATCCTACCTTGATAGGTATGCATATGAAGGCTTTCCAAAGCCTGAGATCATATAGAAATTCACCTTTTTTCTTCTGGGTTTTTATGGGGTATTTTGTTTGTTTGTTAATGTAAAACTATTTTCTTTCTTTGTAGCTTATTTGAATGCAAGATATCAGGGAGGGATCTAATAACTCTCCCCTAAGTGGCTAAGTGACATTAATAGAATTACTTATTAAATAATCTAACATTCTTCCATATATAATTTTGAAATAGGCATATCATCTTTTAGCAGATAGAGAAATTTACAAAGGATTCACAATGGATGTTAGCTGGCTGTTTTCTTCTGAATTTTTTATTAATAACTTATTTGCATTTAACTATTCAGATATATCTCTGTTTTTTGTTGTTGTTGCTTTTTTTTCTTACAGGTTGCTTTTAAGGGAGATCCAGAAGCTGCCCTCATCCAATATCTTACTAATGAGGAGGCCAGGAAAGCCATTTCCAGCACTGAAGCAGTTCTAAACAACCGATTCATTCGAGTCCTATGGCATAGAGAAAATAATGAGCAACCAGCACTACAGTCCCCAACACAGCTGCTCCTGCAACAACAGCAAACACTTAGTCACCTGTCACAGCAGCACCATCACCTGCCACAGCATCTTCATCAGCAGTCTCCTCCCTCAACGGTACATGGAGGTATCCAGAAGGTAATCTGGTTCACAGGGAATTAGAGGTCCTCTAGTCCCACGCTCTATATCAGTGTTGCCCAATTTGCAGTCCTTTGGTCTTCTAAATCAGAGCCACTCAATGGGTTCTGCAGGCCAGCAGCATCTGTTCTCCTGGGAGCAATTTCTTGGGCCTCACCCCAACTTACTGAATTGGAATCTCTAGGAGTCTAGCCCAGGAATCTGTTTTAATAAGTTCTCCAGGTGATTCTTATGCACCCTGAAGTTTAAAAAGTGCTATTCTACATCAGAATCAGTTATTTGGGTGCAAATTCCTGGGCCTTATCTTTCCAAACCTATAGAATCAGTCTTTTGCTATAGGGTCTATAAATCTTTATGTTTAAGAGATACCCTTAGTAATTCTGAACACTAAAGTATAATAATTGTTTACCACTGAACAACTCTGAATCTAGAACTTCTTCGTTTTTATGTTAGAATCAATCACCTTTGTACCCATATTTTTGCCCTACTTTTTCCCATATATAGAAAAATTCTGTTTTTTTGAAAATGGAACTGAAAGCTCCAAGAGAATGGGATTTTGTCTGTTTTATTCATTCTATCCCTAGTGCCTAAAACAAGGCCTGGCACATACTGTTCAAAATATATTTGAATGAATAGATGAAAGAAGGAAAGAACAAACTATGGTGCATTAGAGCTGTTTAGATATTGATGATAATGATAATCTCCTAGATGTTCTCTTATTTGGATTAAATGCATTCAGATTTTTAAAATAAAAAGTGTTCCTTATAGTACATAGTCTTAATTCCATTCATTGTCTTACTTATTTGCACCTATCCTTGCATTTCTTTCTTATCTTCCTCCCCAGAGTAATCACTGTCCTAAATTTGTATCATTCCTGGGCATTTTAATAACTTTTATCACTTATGTGTTTATTTTGTACAGATGATAAGCAAACCACAGACACCAGGTGCATATGTTCTTAACAAAGTCCCTGTGAAACATCGTCTTGGACATGCCAGTGGTAACCAGGGTGATGCATCACACTTGTTGAATCAGTCAGGTGGTGCTGGAGAAGATTGCCAGGTACATATTTCTGTGAACCTCAGATGTATTTACAGTTGTTCAGTGACACAAAGAAATTAACAAATTGATGATCATTCAGATTTGTAATGTTTCCTCCTCAGTCAAGATAAATAAGTGTGATAGCGAACGTAAATGTGGTAGATACACTTTCCTAATTTCAATGATTCAACCAAAAATTTGCTAGTTAAATTTTTTTCTATTCAAAGCTAAGTAGGGATTTGAAAATTTTAGCTATCAATAGGTAGATGTCTTTATTAGTTCATTTCCTTTATAATTTTTCCTCTTTAATGTAATTAAGAACATAGTGAAGGGGATTCTGTCATAATCAAAAGCCAAACTGTGAATTAATGCTTTAAGTAGTTTATTTTGCTTTTAGGAATACAGACATCAAACAGTGACTCTTCAACATGGTGATTATTTCAAAGAGAGCTAGGAAAACTGAAAAGGACAACAAGGCAGCTAGCCCTATTTGACATTAAAAAAACTATGAAGTCTTTATAACTAAAACAATTTGATACTGGTACATGAGGAGGCAAACCATTGAAACAGAATAGAAGACGGAGAAATAGACTCACTTGCAAACGAGAATTTATTATTTGCCAACACAGTATCTCAGATCAGTGGAGGAAATATGGACTTTATGATAAATGATATTGGGATAACTGGATAGTCATGTAGAAAAAATAGAATTAGATCCATTTTAAAAATTATGTAATGAACAGGATAATTTCCAAAAGGATCTGAGATTTAGATGCTGATGGAAATGCTAAATGGTACAGCCCCCATGAAAGGAAATTTGGCAGTACCTGGCAAAATTATATATGCATTTACTCTAAACCAGTAATACTTCTAAGAGTCTATGCCAAAGGTACACTAGTCAAATCATGAAAAGACACATTCAAAGTTAGTAATTATAGACTCTGTAATAGCAAAATACTGGAAAGAACTCAAATCCGTAGGGGACTGGTTACTCAGAAGTGTAGTACAGCTACACGATAGTATATATGTGCAGTTTTATAAAGGCCTGAGGTGTACACACAGACACACACTATGGAGTGTTCATCAGGATATATTAAAAAACAAAATGAAACAAAAAATGTAAAGTCAGCTACTGTTAGTAGAAGAAAGTTAGAGCAATGAACACAGCATGTAAGCAGTTGCTTATAATTGAAAAAAAACTTTATATAATTTAAATCTTACTGGTTATGGCCAGGATAGAAGAAACTAGACAACTTTAACTATGTCTTGTTTTGTAGATATATCTAAGAATCATCCATGTAAATGCTGCATGTAACTGTAAAATTAAATGAAATAAAAGTAGTAATCCCTAAAAATTATAAAGAAAAAAATGAACTAGCATATCTGCAAAGTGTCTGAAAACATCATTATTTGACTCTGTTCCTAACAAGATATACCCTGAGGACAAAAAGCAGTTTTTAAAATCCCAACAGTCATATTACTGGCTATGTTGATATTCTGAAACTGGTTTTTGAGCATTGTAGGACAAATCAGATGAGGAATTAATATTGGTGTTACTGACAACTGAGCTTTCCAATGTGGTTGAAAAGAGATGTGAGGTAGATAAGATTAAGTAAAAAACCAGTGTCCTCCATTTGAAATGAAAGTGTCAATATAAATTCAGATTGTATTTTAACTAAGAAAGCAGTAAAAACACTTCAAAACATTTCCTAATTCTCTTCACTGAAGAGGTCTAGAAACAGTGACCAGTCCAGTGATAATGAGCCCCACCTCCCCCCAAAACAAACAGATAAACAAACAAAAAAACTCCAGCACCCAAAGGAACCAGGGGAATGGCTGTCTCCAGATCTGGGGCTGACAGTGTTCCAGATGAGTCTAAAATATTTTGTCAAAACAGAAAAAGAGGAAGTTGTCAAAGATTACTAGAATCCTGTCAAAGAATGCAAAAATGTCATAAAGACTCTAGATCTACACACCAATTTAAAAAAACTTTAGAGGTCAGAGGGAAAAGTTAAAGGGTACCATTCTGTATTGAATGCTCCAGGATGAGTGACCTGGTTTCTTCTAACAAATAATTTTCAAGAAAAGAAGGAAAGAGGAAACAATTAAAAGTGACTTTAAAGAAATATAACCAATTACACTGTATGGACCTTAACAGATCCCAATTCAAATTGGGGAAAAATATTTAGTAGTACAATCTGGAGAGGTAAGTATTTAATGATATTAAACAATTATTTTAGTTTACGGCAATGCTACCCTGAACAAGCTCGATCCCGTCTGATCTCGGAAGCTAAGCAGGGTTAGGCCTGGTTAGTACTTGGATGGGAGACCACCTAGGAAGACCAGGTGCTGTAGGCCTTAAAAAATAAAAAAATAAGGGACTGTAGGATGACAAGGTCCTTGCAGTCTGTGAGGTCAACCAAGGGTTGCCTCGCCTAAAAAAAAAATAAGTTGTTATTTTAAGTGTGATGATGGTATTGTGGTTATGTTTAAAAAGGAAAGAAGTCCTTTTAGAGATACAGCTGCAGTATTTACAGATAAAATGATGTGTTTAGTATAATGATGTAGTTGGGGATTTAAATAAAACAGGATTATTTCATGTATTGATAATTGTTGTTGCTTGGTGATTGATATATCAAGTTTTTTATGTGACTACTTTTGTCCATTTTCAAAAATTTTGTTATAAAAAGATAGAACAACAAAAACAGCTAGTCATCCTTGACTTCACCTGCCCTTTACTAGCTGTGTTAGATAACTAGTGAGCATTGGTTTCCTTCTCAATAAACTGAGTTGCGATGGTGATTTAAAAATTCCATATTGATAAAGCATGAATGGAAACTGCTTAGTATATAATAATTACTCAGTAAATTGTAGGTGTTATTTTTGTTTTAATAAATGATAACGTGAACATCAGCTATGTATGGTTTCTATAAATTTGAGAGACTTCCCTTTGTAAAGTAGCTTAATTTTGAGGACTGTTAAGTATTATATGATTGAGACTGGTTTTGTATATGGATATATTATTTGCATGATTGAATTTTCCAAGAATCTCTTAGTATTATATCCTGTATCTCTTACCTTATATATTTAAAGTTTAATATAAAAATGAAAAACGGAGTATGTTAGAAAACACTCGAAACAGAGATTATAGTGTAATGTGTTGCTCTGCTGTGCTTTAAAGAAGGGAAGATAAACTGGAGAGTCATCTGTTCAGAAAAGGAACCTAAATACCAAAACTAGCATAGTAAACATGGCCACCACTTTGTAAGGTCAGATCTGTGAGCTAACTACTTGCCTTAATTTTATTAAAAACTCATATAGCATTTGATAAAATATAACATTAAGATTATGATTACAAAGTACCTTAATTCCTAGAAGGGTTTGCAGTTATCAGAAATGTGGGCTCTTTTTTGGCACTTCACATATGGAAAATAACTTATGACAGTACCCTCCAGCCAAAGACCACCAGGAACACACCTAGAGCGCTTATTCAGTGAGGGAATGTACACAGTAAAACCATGGGCACCTCAGAGAGTATGAAAAAGGACTTACTTTAGGATTAGACTGTGTTAGGTGATTTGGGGGAAGATTTAAGGAAATAATTCTATGATCAGATATCTTAATAAGTGTTACCTTGAAGGAGGGAAGACTAGAATAAGGCCAAAGCTGCAATTGGTAAAGAAACTAGTCATTTCTGTTAGCCAAGGTAGAGAGATGTTTAGTCATTTTTACAGTTTGGATATTACTCATTTTTTTTTCTGTGTTCAGTCATGATTATGGAGTGATCTTGTTATTGTCTTGATCCATCATGGTCACAAGAGTGGCCTTGTCTGAGGATGATATTCTGTGAAATTATTTAGGTTTAACCAGAAGACACTAAGGCCTGCCTGCGAGTAGCAGGTTAGCTCCTAGATATCATGACTTATTCTTTTTTTCACAGTAAAAAATATAAAGAGAAGAAAAATATGTGATTGCACTCAGAAACAACGTTATTGCTAAAAATTAGCTTTTGTTTTTGTATTTGAGTGACAATTGAATTTATGTATAACTAGTTTTATAAATGTGATTTTTAAATGACAAAAAAATTAACTCCTAAAAAAAATATATGCAGTTTTTTCTAAAAAATGATTTTAAAGCGTTTCTAAGATTTAATTTAATCATATTTGTGTTTCATAGATATTTTCAACTCCAGGTCATCCAAAAATGATTTACAGCTCCTCAAACTTAAAGACTCCTTCAAAACTTTGTTCAGGGTCTAAATCTCATGATGTTCAAGAAGTTCTTAAAAAGAAGCAGGTAACAGCTTTGATTCTTCTTTCCTTAAAGAGGAAAGGACCCCTTGAATTCTTAAGTGATTATGCTAACATTTGTGAACAGTTCATGTTGTTATGGGGCTGCATCATGTTTATTTAGCTGCTGCTTGATGCCGTGTACACTTGAACAAAAGATGATCAACCAAAAAATATTTCACAATTGTCTGTTTCAGTGGCTACATCAAGCACAAGGAAAGACTATTTTCTGTATAAAAGTAAACAATACTGAGTTGTCATGTTTTTTCATTCTCGAAAGGACAGAAGCAGTGTATTTCATTATTTTCTCTTTTAATTTCTTTATGGCTTTGAAAGTTAGATAATATTTCACATGCAGTATATAGCATTTATGTAATTATTCATCTGAGTTTCCTACCATTTTAAACTCACATAGAGTTTTTCAAGCAAATATATATTTATATGTATTAACTTGGTATAATTGGAGATTTAAAAGAGGGGTGAGAGGCAACATTTTCCTGGCAAAAACCCATAGATTTTACTGCTTTTTTCTACCTTGTTGCTGCATCTCACATTTTTAAACTTAAACTTCAAAAATAAGGTTTGGCTTATTACATTGGCAAGTGAGAACAGCTCTTGTTTTTCTTCATAAATACATTCAGGTCATTCAAATGAATAAACCTCATAGATACAGTATTTTATTTTTATTTATTTTTTTAATCCACACCCCCCCCCCACCTGTGACCTACAGATGTTGCTGTCTCACCTTAAGAACTGGATCTCTGAAGGTGGGGCAACTCCCCCCCCACATGGTCACGGCGTGCACCCGAGGCTTGGCACACCCACAATATTTGATATATTTTTTAAAGTAGTTATAAATGTAAACTTTTATTTTGAATGTGATGGGAAAATACATTTAAAGGTTTTATTTCTGGTTTCAGCTATTTTTTGATTAGGAGGAAAATCTTTTATATAGGGATGCCCCAGAAGAAATGAGTTGAGAATAAGGCAGCCTTATGTATCTGTTGATCTCAAATTTCGTTATTCGTTACTAACTTTTATTTACCTGTTTGTATAGGAAGCAATGAAGCTACAACAAGATATGAGGAAAAAGAGGCAAGAAGTGTTAGAAAAACAAATAGAATGCCAGAAGGTAAGATAAGAGCTCATTATTTGCCTCTTGGAAATGATGTATAGAATGGATTTTACAAAGATATCCCTAATGGTAAAGTTTTAAAAGTTATTTATATTGAACTTTACTGAGCATAGTGTACTTTTTTCTGTTTATTTTGTAGATGCTAATATCCAAGCTAGAAAAAAACAAAAACATGAAACCAGAGGAGAGAGCAAATATAATGAAGACTTTGAAAGAGCTTGGAGAAAAGATCTCACAACTAAAAGATGAATTAAAAACATCTTCTGCAGTGTCCATGCCATCTAAAGTTAAGACCAAAACAGAGGTATCTGTTTGCATTTTTCATTTAAGATAGGGTTATTGAACATCTGTTATGTGCTTGGCACTTTGAAGGTGCAGTGGTACCCTTAGGTAGCCAATATTCTAATGGGGAGATAATTACAGTAACAAGTTTTTAAACTATTTCTATAGATGCTATCAACTCTTGAGTTTTTTTGTTCTCTGTGCTGAAGATGAAACTGTTAAGAGTGATGGTGAGCAAAGAGATATTTCCTATTTCAGCAGGGTTTTCTTTTTTTTATAATTCTTTAATAACGCAATAAAACTATTCCTTTTAGTAATCAAAAGGTTTCATTGGCTTTAATATGGGTAAAAATGTGACATTCTGTTGGGAAGAATAATCAAAGGCCTAGATCCATTTAAGTCTAATTTCGTTAATTTCTGTTTGTTTCCTTATTATAGAAGAATGCTTACTTTGCATAGTGGTTCCATTATACCACAATTCTGTAGTGGGATTTTAATTTCCAGCCCTTTGGGAACTGGGAATACATTTGTCAGATATATAGAACACAAATTTTTGTGTGCAGTATTAGATTACATTTGAAATTGTGGTTCTCTATTAATATAGGAATGTAAAGTGTTTTATTAAGATTGCTTTATAAGGATAAAAATGTTTTTATGGAAATTTTACCCAATTATAGAAGGAACCTGTACACCTTTAGAAACTTAAAGAGAATATGGGAGGAAAAAAATCTCTCACATACCTAAAGGCTGATAATTTGTCTCTTATCAAAAAAAAAAGTAGCAGTAATTATAGGGTTTATAGCTGAAAGCAATGATATAACTGTTACATTTGTACTATTAATGAATTTTTATATAATTTATTTTGTCCCATTGTGTTTCATTTATGATGTTTTATTATGTGGAAATTATTCTCAGCTCCTTTATCTCAGATAATTGTTTTCAAGTTTAAATTTTTAGGCCATTTTAAGCAGTAATAATGCTTATTATTTTTATTGATATTATTATACTTTCTACATGTTGTCACTATTATATCTGTAAAGTTACTTTCTCTAAAAGAGAAAGTATATAATGTGTTTATTATATCACTCTCTTTTTTCCAAAAAGATGTGTTATTCTGTAAGTATAATATTCTAAATAAGATCTTTGGAGTTTCCTAAAAAATAAATTTTACTTTTAATTTTTCCAAAGGCCCAGAAAGAACTATTAGATACTGAACTGGACCTTCACAAGAGGCTATCCTCAGGAGAGGACACAACTGAGTTACGAAAGAAGCTCAGTCAGTTACAGGTTGAGGTGAGGCTTAAGAGGAGTTCCTAACTCACTGCATTTAACATCTCAAAAAATAGTTTTCTTCTATTTTCCAAGGTTTAGTCTAACAAAGTATATTGGATTCTACCTTTGATTGTTATTATTCAGGCTGCTCGATTAGGTATCTTACCTGTGGGCCGAGGAAAGACCATGTCCTCTCAAGGTCGAGGAAGAGGCCGAGGTCGTGGAGGAAGAGGAAGGGGCTCACTGAACCACATGGTAGTGGACCACCGCCCCAAAGCACTAACTGTCGGATTCACTGAAGAGGAAAAAGATGATTTACTTCAGCATTTTTCAGTAAGTTTTTAAAGTAACAAATGCTAACTCTAAAAACGCTAAACAGCATTTGCTGGCTGTATTGTGTGTAAATGTCAGATGTTTTATAGATTATTTTTATTGATAAATGGGTGTAAAAATGTGGATATTAGCAAATTCTTATTAATATATTTGAAGGTCAAGAAGCAACTCATACTCTGTGACTCTATAATACTCCTCATAAATGCATTTGTAGTGACAAGTTGTTCTGAAGTTATATTTGATTTTTATTTTAGGGATATTACATAGTCTACTGGGGGTTTATAGTAAGTGAAAATAATCTGGATTGGAGGCGAAATTCAAAGGAAGAATCTATTAGTATAAGACATGTTTAGTTATAGTCTATCTCCAGTGGCAACCATTTACTTTTAGACAAACATGGAAATAGAGATTTGCTACAGGTAAGTCTTTATTATTTTGCACATAAACGGTATATCTTATTTCCAACCACCCAATTCATTCATTAAATATTTGTTGAGTGTTATTTGTGCTATAGCATTTGCATTAAGATCTCATTTAATCTTAAATAAGTGTATAAAGTACATGTAAAATCCCATGTATACAGATGAGAAAATTAAAGCCTAAATGTAACTAAACCAAGATCAAACAGTTAATAAATGGTAGGAACAAGATAGAAATATACTGTTGGCTGTTAACACCCAGGATTCCTATTCCTCAAACAACTTTTTTAAAGGAAAACATTTTCAGCCTTGTAAAGTGTTAAAGATGGTGAGGGAAATCTTAAAGAGCAAAACTTTATTCCAAAATTTCTTACTAGTTTGATGCCCATTAATTCTGTTTCACCCAACTATTAAAAAATAGTGGATTGTTTTAAAATGTCCAGATTTTAGAACCTTTGGGCCGTATAGCCTTTTCACTCTTGGGCCAGTTCTTTCACTAGTCTGACCCTTATTTTCTTTTCTTTTTTTTTGTAAAGTGGGAGACTAGCTTTAGTGAATTCTTTGAAGAGTAATGTTAATATCTGGAGGAGCACTACACATGTGGGGGCTATTCTTGGTGATTGTTGATTTTTGTCTTTAATGTTGAGTGTATAAAATTTTCACAAATCAAGTGGGCATTTAGACCCAGGGACAGCTCCGGTGAGGTGATAATGAGTTATATAAAGCAGAAGGTTTCAAAATTAGGTTCTGCAGAAGTTCCAGTTACAAAAATAGGTAATCTTGTTAAGTGGGAAAGCTGCATGCTGTGTCCTGAGGACCACTGGAGACTATATGTAGATGTGTCATGCTCATATGGCTCTCTTTCCTTCACACAAGTAGAATCATTCTAGAGCATCTAATGATAACCAGTTTTTACATACATACATTTGAGAAATCTAAAGTATGACATTCGGTTTGTAGAATGGGGCATGTCCAGGCATTTTGGGAAGGAGCAAGCAAAGCCAAGGCAGATGAGATAACTTCAAGGAGGAGACACTGACGGTGTTGTTTTGATGTTATTTGACAGCCTCTGAGTACTAGAAATACATTTATCCTAGTAACAGATACTTGGGCAGTTATAATATGCTTTCTTTGAAATAAATAGAGAAATACATATGCCTAGATATTATGGTAATATCAGCAGACTTAAAGGGTAAGTAACTCTTCTTTGGGGTCTTCTATATCCCACAAAAGCTAAGGTAGAATGTGTATGTTCAGTATTTTTTTACTGTTCTTAGTAATTGTGAAGGGATCATGGAAAAACGTTATTTGTATGAAAGATAATGTGCATGGGTTTTAGCGAAGTTATTCTGAAGAGTGAGGACCTGGTTCTGGAATCCTTCAGTTTGTTTTTGTATTCAGTAATCCGCTAACAATTTATCATGAGGGAATTGTATGGTTACATGTAAATGATACCTATAAGGAAGCTTGGTGTAGCACCCTTTGTATTAGTGAAAATGGGAACCATCTGAATGCTAAACTGTATTTTGCTACTATTAAAAACATGTTTTTAAAGAATAGAAACACAAGAAAATTCTTAGGATTGACTTTTCAGGCTAAAAAAAGTGAGATATAAGATTAAACATAAGCTAGGAATGAAAGTGCATTAAATTAGGTCTGGGTGACAGAAAACAAGTTAATTTTTTATTTTCTTCCTTCTAAGCACTTCTCTGTTTTCCCAGCATTCCAAATGAACATGTATTACTTTTTAAATCAGACTTTTTAACCTCACACTCACTTTTAGGTTGAAGCGTCAGCATTTTTATAGTATATTTTAAAACCAAATTTGAAGATATGTATTAATCTTGGGCTTTCAGGTCCCAGATACCTATATAAGAATATGTGTAAATTAAAGTTTACATAAATTTAAAATATAAAATACTTAATATACAATGTAAGGTATTTATGACAACGTAAAACGTGTAATAACATAAATATTTTCATAGTATATATCAGAAGTCAACAGACATTTTCTATAAAGGGTGAGATAGTAAACATGTTAGATTTTTGAGGACTACATATAGTCTGTGTCACATTTTCTTCTCCTCTGCCTTTATGTGCCTCTTTTCCCTCTTCCTTCTTTTTCTCCTCCTTATTTTCTTCTTTTTCCTTTTTAAAATGTGACAAACCATTCTTAGCTGACCGGCTATTGAAAACAAGATGCCAGGCCACGTTTTGCCTGAAGACTGTAGTTTTCAGACCCCTGGTATATATTATTATGTTACTTTATTTATTAAATGTTTAAGTTTAAAAATATGGAATAATGTTATATCATATATAAATAGAATTTTATATATTTTAAAGATAAAATTAGTAAGTCCAGAAAGACCTTTTAACAAAAGGATCCTTATTTGTTTATCTTTCATTTGACACAGAGGTCTGAGGATATTAAAGACTTTCATGAGGAATTCTCTTTAAATATTTTAGTA
Organism: Eidolon dupreanum; assembly: GCA_028627145.1. NCBI lineage: Eukaryota > Metazoa > Chordata > Mammalia > Chiroptera > Pteropodidae > Eidolon > Eidolon dupreanum. The sequence continues at coordinate 20,260,636 of CM053515.1, read as the reverse complement.
TTAAAGTTTATGTCAGGAGCAGAAAATTTTAGAGCACAGTCAGGACAAGAGCTAATAAGCTGCATTCCTTTACCCCTGGTTAAAGAGAGGTTTGACTAGTTTCAAAAGTTATTTATACTAAATGTTTGGAACACTCTAACTCTGCTTTGGTATTTTTCAGATAATACACATCAGTTTACACAATTTTTAAATTGTGGTAGTATGATTTAGCTGTCATACTCAGTGATATAGGGTGCATCTTTTTTTTTTCTCTTCCTCATTATGAAAGTAATACATGTTTCTCAGGATTCATTTGGCTGCAAGTAAAAGATAAATAACCTGAAAAATATGGACATTTTCTTTGTTTTCAAGAAGTCTGGAGGTAGAGAGATTTTGGGTTGGATTAATTCAGAAAAGTTAGCCTACAGATTCTTTTCATATTTTTCCTCTGCTCTCCTAGTATGTTGGCTTTTGTTCTTATGTCTTTTTCTTCATGGTGTCAGGATAGCTGTAGCAACAACAAACATCATGGTTTCTAGCAGGGATGTTCACAGGCAGAAAAGGAAGTGTACCTTTCTTATGACATTTTTAAAGATAATGAGTAAACCTTCCCAGAAGTATTCCTCTCCTTTGCATCCCCCCAAAACCCCTCTCTTGTGAACTACTGAGATTTACTGCTTTATGATGGCCAGATAAGATGTTTCACTATTATGAACAATGTTACATAGCTCTTACTGGGTTTGGTATGTTTGAATAATTTGTTATATGGGACAGTTTTACCTTAAGATAAGTAGGTGTTTGACATTCGTCGAATGTGTGGATGAGCTGGGAATGCTTGTTATAGTTGTATAGCATTTCAGAACAGGAAGTGGGGCTATATGAGTGGGGCTACAAGAGATGCCATGAGATAAATAGACAGTTTTTAAAAAATTACTTATATTTTTAAGGTTTCGGTTTAAACATGTAGATTATCAAAGCCAAAGGCCAATAATTGTGTTGAGACAGTATTTGTTGTCCTTATCATGGCTTTTATAAGTAGAGTGATTTTATATATATATATAATTCAAACAAAGGACAGATCCTTTTTAACGACATAGATATAAATCATGGACTGTCCTGGGCAAACCAGAACATGTAGTCCACTAATTCAAAGGGACTCTACTTTTTCAATCTCTTGTTGGAAATTGTAGATCCACTTTAACAGACTTTTCTCTCCATCATTATACTTTTAAATAGCATAGAATTTGAAAAAATTGTAAGTATATGTGAATACAAACTTTTGTGTTTTTTTAAAATCTGTTTTAGGCTGCAAACCAAGGGTCAAAATTCAAAGACCGTCGACTACAAATATCATGGCACAAGACCAAGGTGCCTTCTGTATCCACTGAGACTGAGGAAGAAGAAGTCAAGGAGGAGGTAAATTTAATGATTGAAAATAAGAGTTGAATTAGATCGTTTCTCAATTATATATTTTTCTTAACATTGAATAGTATTAAAAATAAATATTGAATTCCTTCATGCGTACAGTTAAGACTAGTCTAGAAGTTTATTAAAGAATCAACAGGTGCAGAAATATAAAAAGCTCTTTAGGGGATTATTTTCTGGTATAGGAGAGACTGTTCTTTATTTGCATTTATTTTGATTTTATTTGGACTGTAGTTACTTTTGTTCTGGTAAGCAAGAACATGGATTACATGAATAAATTAAGTTTTAGCTGGTTTTTATAGCTTTTCTTTGATTCAGGTTCTGTAAATAACAGATTTGAGTTTCTTTTCCTTCTCTGTACAGTTGGCTAAAATGAGAGTGTAAGGAGGTCGACATAAAAGGGAAGAATAGGAAAATCAAGGACTTAAATAATACATGTCTAAATCAGCTTCTTAAAATATATGAGAATTAATTTTACTTTTTTACTCTTATATTTCTGATTGTTTTTTTAAAATGGACACTAAGCCAATATTGAAAGCTATTCCTGGTTCATCACAATTTGGGTTTTAAAAGATGTCTAACATTTATGGTTAATCAAGAGTCTTCTGACCATAAGAGATAATTTTATATATCAAAAGCAGAAACATTTCCTGTGTTAAAAAAGAAAGACAGGAAAGAAAAATCTTGGTGTTTGGGGGATATTTGTAAATAATTCTCCTTTAACATTTCAGATTTGTATGTAAGATTTGGAATATCAGTGTCTTGGGGAAGTTAGTATGTTCTCCCCACATAAAGAATCAGATGTTAAAAGGAAAGGTTTAGGAGTTTGGTCACTTACTTTTCTAATTTTTAAGTTAATATAATAAAATTAATGTCATCAAAAACACTTCCTAGGAAATTTTTCTTTTATTTTCTCTAGTAAATGTTCATGTATTATTTTCTTGATGATACTAGAATAGAAATCATCTATTAAAACTAAGCCAAATTAGCAGGGAAGAAGAATATATTACACTTAAGAAAATGTTTGGGGTTTTTTTGCCCTGAAACATAATCTGAGTGTATCACTTGTAAATCCAGCCCAGGTTTTATATACTAATCTGTTTGTGCTTTGGTCTAAAAAGTATTTTACTTAACTTTTTGCACCATTAAATAGATTTTACTCTCTCTTTCTTTAGGAAACAGAAACCTCAGGTTTGTTTTTACATGACGACGACGACGAAGATGAAGATGAATATGAGTCTCGTTCATGGCGAAGATGAAATCTGATGCAAGCTGTGTAATTTTTAGGAATATCGTTTAGAACAACAACTTTTTAAAATTATTTAACGAAGTCAATGAGCCAAAAATTTTTTTTTATTTTTCTTTTCAACAAAGTAGATTTAAGGACAGCAAGTTTGCTATTTAAACACATCTCATAACTGTTCATGATATTAAAGCACCAAAGGCCTAGTGACTTTTACACAGTTGTGAAGATCCACAGGAATGACATGGATAATCTCTAGAGCCTTATTTTCCACACCACCTGTTTTTGTTGCTATTGGTGTTGGATTATGATGTAAATGACAGGGTGTTCAGAAATTTTATTTTGGATTATAATCTGCTGATAAAATTTCATTAAATGTCAAAATCGCCTGGAATCTCTTAACTCTTAGCTATTATGGATGGGTCGTCAGACAGTAGGAGATATTTGTAATTAAAATACCCTTTGCTTTCAAGAGTTGTCTTGGAAGAAAAGTAAATTTATTTTAATTTTTTTTTACTGAAGAGGAGTCCATTTTGTATTCATTCTAAATTTGGCGGTGGGGGGGTTATGTGCAGTAGTAAGTACTATTTTAGTGTAAATCATAACAAACTCTATTCCTAAATGCTATAAGGTAATGATAGCTAGCTCCATGATATTTTCATTCTGTCATATTAACTCCTGGACTTTTGCTGCTGATCCTTAATTTGCTTTGAAACTAGTGAGCACTGGTTCAGTTGGTCCTCTTTTTTTTTTTTTTAACATTCTCAGAATGTAAAAGGCTTTCACTTATTGCCCCTTTCTCATCCCCATTTTCTTTCTCCTGCCTTTTTATTAATAGACCTGCCTTACCCATTGAGATAAGTGATTCTTTTGGGCCACCAAAAGTCAGCCCTCAATCAAAAGTTTAAACCAGCACCTTGATAAATAAGCGTTTTGATGAGAATAATGGAAGGATTTGTGGGAGTCAGTCACCAGCTTTTTTTTCTTTTTTAAAGCTTCAGTTTAGTTAATAGTCACACAAAAGGGTTAAAAAGTGTCTGAAATTCTTTTTCTTTTTTAAAATTCTTTTCCTAAATTTAAACCATGATGGTGAGGTGATGGGGTAGGGCGGGGGGTAGGGTAGGGTAGGGGGATGGGGGTGCTAGTAATAAATGGGAGTCATAACTTGACTTTGATCAGATGACCTTATTTTTTGATAATTTTGTAGCTTGTTGCTATCCATGAACATATGCATCCTTCAGTAGACAGTTTCCTTCACTGTGTGCATTTTTACTGTACACTGTATAGAGTAGAGTATCTGTTAAGTAAAGTATATATGTAAATTTATGTCCTTGTGTTCTGAATGTTAGATGGAAAAGCAGAGGAGCAACACTACACTGTATTGACCCCTGGGGAAATAAAATGATTGATGTACATAGGATGTCACTTTTTCAAGGATATACACATCTATGTTTTTATATGTGTGTGGTGTGAAAATTTGAAACTTCCTGTTGGCTTCAGAAGGTTCTTAGTGACCACTGTATAAAGGATTTTTGTTTCCTGAGGTAAAGACTTTCTTAAAATAGAAGCTCTTCACTAAGAAACTTAAAACCATCAGGACTCTAGATTTACCTAGCTACAAGAAGTTTAATCCCACGTTCTGATTATCTTTTCTACATATTTTCCTGGAATGATGTGTCAAACCAGGATCATTTTTAAGTTCATGTAATTTCTCCTTCATAATAATAAGGACTTCCTCTTTCTGAATTATTATTATATTTCTGATAACACTGAACTAAAATAAGCTTATAAGAGAGTGGAAAACATTACAATGGGGTGTACCTAGAAAAGCAATCTTGCTCCTCCCTCCTCCATCATCTCTAATGAAATTTTCTTGATGTCTGTGGCTCAGTTGGTATATATTTTGAAAGATTCATTGTGGTGAATATTTTGAGTCCTGACAGTTTAAACGTGATAGAGGGAACAAAGGATTTATATATTTTTTGTACAAAGTTTTTTCTTAAACTGTATAATTTTGTAAATAATTTGTTTGGTTTTTTTTTGTGTACTAAAACTACCAGCGTATAGATTTCAATAAGAATTGTTGTATTTTTGTATTTGGAAACTGAAAATGACAGTAAATTAATGGAGCTGTAAGAAAATTTTCAGTAGACTGACAGTTCAGCAGAATGAGATTCCTTTTCATATGATTTTTTAATCTCAAAATTGATATCTTATTACACTCAATACAGAGAAAGTTGAGGATTTGTTTGACTTTTTAGTTATTGGGAGAGGGGATAAAAAAGAAGAGTTAAAGTAAAGAATAGATAGATACTTTTTTCCAGTAAGATTTGAGGCCTTTTGTGTAAAACTTTGTTTTTAATACACCTTAAGTAGGACTAAAATACTTTTAAAAGGTTCTAAGAATTCTAAAACAAGTTTGACTCTCAAAAATGAATTCAAAATATGGATTAAATATTGTACAATTTAATGTTAGCATAAAATAGTTGAGTATATATATATATATTTTTTTTCTTTAGGATTTTCTTTTATTCTCACCCTCAAATCCCTAAAGTATTAGAATTTCTCTTAAAAGTGAGTAACTACCATGACTTGTTTTCTTGGCATCTTCATTAACAGAAATAATATATACCATCTGAGGCAAATTCTGTTCTTTTTAATGTGTATGACATCTCTCTAAGTAGCTCTGAGCAATAACAACCACCAACCCAGCTAGCTCAGCCTGGTTTACTAGTGGATTGCTGCCCAAGCTTAAAAAGGTAACCCCAGGGAATGCACACTTTCCCTCAATTTCTTCATGTTACAGTGGGAAAACATTATCACTAGCTAAGATGATAAATTGGAAAACAGTCTTGTTAGGGTGAAAAAGGTCCATGATAATGGATCATTATTTCAAAAAGAAGAAAAAAATCATGTGAAAAGGAATAGTGGTTCCTCTTGATGTATAGTATGCCTGTATTATAGTTTTTACAAAATTGTGAACTTGTGTAATAGTATAATAGGAGATATTGTTGAATTTCTAACTGTTTATACATTTAAATTCATATATGTAATGTTTGTTTTATCAATTACAATCTGAATTTCTAAGACGCATGTTGACTTTTGCAATAAAGATGCAATATGGAATGGTTCACAATTGGAAAAAAAAGAAAAAAGATAAAAGCATTACAAATTTAAAAGAATTTGGAAAATTTATGAACCATTCCAAAAATTATAACAATCACCAAAAGAGCTGTAATTCTGGCTTGTTCTGGAAAGAAAGAAAATGTGTGTATGCCTGCTTGTATGTGAGAGTGAGTGAGTAGTGGATATGTATGTGTGTTTTATGTTGGGTTCATGTACATGAGAGAATGCCATTCTTATGAATTTGGGTACTGAAGTCACTAGCTATTAAATATTCAGTAGAATAACCCCTCATCAGGGTAGTCTTGAAAATAAAGAAGTGGATTCAAGCATTATAAATAATCTTTGATAGCCATATTTCTTTGTTCATGGATGGATCTTGGTATCCCAGATATAAAGCACAATTTTATGAAAGCAATTATTTTAATGTTACCTTAAGAATATTCAGTAAGCCTGCCAGCAGTAGGATGGTTGCTTTTCTTAAGCATAAGAGAGAGAAGGGAAAGATCTTTACCTTGAAGAGATGACCCTTAATTGTGATGGATACTTGTAAGGAATAACAAGGAAGTGATTTTACACTCTAAGATGTGGGTGGTGATAAAGGGAAGTAAGTATATCACTTGGACTCATATTTTCTAGTTTTAAAAATTGCATTTCTTAAAATGATAAAATTCCCCTTCAAGTGATTATGCATTGTCTAAGAAGTCATTCTTTAAATCTCAACTTATACAGGAAAATGCTAAAGAATGGGAGTATATTTCATTTTCATTATTTTCAAACAAATTTTAGCCATATTTTATGAATTAGGAAAATGGCATATAAACCATTTGTTTCGAATAGATGATGATTTATCCTATGTATGTTCATAATAAACATTAGTTCTGGGACTTTTAGAGGGGACAAACAATGCTGTACATAGTTATATCTTTAATATTAAGTCAAATATTTCACTAAAACTTCTCATTAACAAATTATTAGTTTTAGATGATGTTTGTAATGATTTTGATGTAAATTATTCTAAAGCCATGGGTAAATTTTTAATCATGAGCTCCAGTATACTATCTAGTCTGGGTCTAATGCTGTAATAAATACAAAACATGAGTGTTTGTGTCAACATGTGGGATCACTTTAGGTGACAGAGTCAGTATTCCTTTAAACAAGTGGACAAATATTATCCTGCAGGGCAAACCTACCCATTCAGTAACTTTTTTAGTCTCAAAGGTCTATCTATTCAAGGGGCCAACCAACACTGACTCGAAAAAATAAGGCTGTCTACTGCTATTGCATGTATTACGACTCACCTTTATTTATGCTAAATTGATTTTATTACCAAGTGATCTCCTTTCTACAGGATCATCTACCATTTAGCCTCTTACCTGGTTCTGCAATCAACCTTAGGTTAACTAAACCACCCCAGCATTCTGAGATAGGTGACAATACAGGTAAAATTAAGGTCAGAATAGTGTTTGATGATTGTAAGGCATTTATAGTTTGAATCTACTCTTAGGCTTCTGCAGATTTTTCTTTTTTTGGTGGTAGTGGTCACTAAGCATGAACATTGCTGATATTTTATCTTTGTATTTGTTACATTATCTTTTTGTAAGGAGCAAGGGAAGAAAGCCCTAATCTAATAGCCCATTAGCTTGTTTTCAAAGAAAATAAATCTATTTCCTACATTACTTTAGTTTTCTAAACACTTCATAGAGTTCTACTTTAATAAATGGTTTATTATTAAAATAGTAGAGTTGGGGTACTGGTTTAATACTTGATTGTTCAAAATTGTTCTTTACTCAGTTCTTTGTCAGGGAGTAGAGATGTGGAAACAAGACTTTTTAGTCACCTAGCCATGTTTCTGTTCTCAGTATTGCTTTGTAAACACCTCATAAAAGTGAGTGTCTTGTTAACAGTTATTTAAAGTCTTTGTGATTCCATCTCTTCTTAGTTTGTCCCAAACAGCTATTAATTACTGTGAGATACTGATATATTTTTTTGTGATTTTAAATTAACTTAGATATTAATAAGGGCTATATACAGACCTTGCCAAATTAAATTGGTTTCTTGAGGATGATTTGGCTTCAAGATTGAGGTTATGCATATGTTCAGTTTGAGTTCTTAGACCTAACACTGCCTATTTATGTAAACATCTGTTCCTGTATAAACTATTGGGTTCTAGTTCCTGAATCACCCTCTAACAAAAGGTTTATTTCCTGTAGGATTCAAGTTTTTTAACATTTAGAGCCTGTAGGGGGCTCTAGAGGTCAAAATTTAGTTGGCCTTACAGTAGTGACTGAATCTTTTTTTTTTTTCACAGCAACTCAGTGAAAAGCACATTTTGCATTGCTATCCAGTATATACACACCCCCCCAAACAAAAGTTTACCAAATATGCTCCTGATAGTTTTTATTATATTCTCGTCAGGACCCACTATTTGGCTTTCAAAATCTCAGTTTGGAGAACACTGGCTCTATTGCAGAGTTGCAGGGTGAATTGGATTTTTAAATCACTTTTTCTCGCTGTGACATTGTTGATACTATTTTGAATATAAAATAATTTAATATTCTGTATTTTGCTTGGAAAAGTAGTCGAGTCTGAAGTTGCCTTAACCTAAAATTAAAGGTGAAAATATACACATCGATGTCTTTATTGATTGCTTGATGCTCTTAAACATGAAGGTATTTTATAGTGTTTTTATTTTAAAAATAGATAACTAAGAGTGGCTGCTTGAACTTGCCTGCAGTTTTATATTTTTGTCGTTATTTGATACTGGTGTACCGGTGCTACTTAGGAAGAAATTCAAGTCACTTTGTACAAATTATTTGTTAAGAAAAAAAAGACCTGCTTATGAATTTCACTCTTTTCAAACATATTCCCCTGTAGGTTTATAAGAAATAGAGATCGATAAACCCCTATATAAAAATAATTACCTAATCCTTGCCACTTCTCTTAATCTTGGGTAAATGTGTTACCTGTAGATTTACATGCCTGAGCTTTTCCAGTTTCTGAAAAGTAAAAACAAAAATTGAGAACATATTAATGAGAATGTTGCCATACCGTCAGAAATCCACAGATGAAACAGTTTGAGAAGAAAACCATGGGTCATTGTGTATGTTCTACAAAGTAATGAAATCAGCACTAATGGAAATGTAAGTTATTTGTACATTGCAGTATTTCTATTCTTTGTCCAAGTACATTCCTTTTGGAACACCTGACTTTCCTGTAATAACATGGTACCAAGTAAATGTTTTCAGTTAAACTGGCTGATAATTTTAAACTATTAACTTTTTAAAAGTAATAACTGTTACGTACTGAATGTAGACCATACTAGGTAATGGCTGAGTAGTTTGCCTACATTCTGTGCCTGCAGCAGCCCTTTGAAGAAGGTGCTCTTAACCTCTTCCTGAACTGAGTTTTGGAGAGACAAACTGGTTCCTGGAGGTCGCACAGTCTAGAGGTGGGACTAGGATTTGAACACAGGTCTGACTCCAGAGTTCTTGCTCTTAAACTCTGTGCTCTGCTGCTTCTGATAAAATGGAGTATTGCAAGTCTATAGAATGTCACTGTTTTTTTTTTTTTTTTTTATTAGTGTCTGTCAAATGCTGCCATTCTGGCTCCATCTATTTTATCTGACTTGGATTGGAACCAGGCTCCCTTGGGGAGCAACACTGTGTTTTTAGGTAGCATATTGGAAACCATCGCAAACTGTTTATATATGCTAATTTGTGGGGAAACATTTTAAAGCAATAATTTTCTGTGACCTTCATAATGTACAGCCAGCAAATTTGATACATTTCACAATAAATTGGCTATATCATAACCTATGTTTATTTTATTTTCAATTTTATCTTAAATATTTTCCCTGTGGCAAACTGAATTATGATAATCTTGCAGTATTTTTACTTTGCTTCTTTGTGTTTTTCAATATTTCTGGTGGCTTCTTCCTTTTAACCTTGGCATAAAAAAAATCATGTTGTACATAAATAAGTTACATGCTTTAATTTAATGATGTTTTCATATAGTATACTGAATTTTCTAGGCAGAAAGTGCTGAGTATAGCAGTGTTTGTTTTTAGTTATGTTTATGCCATAGATTTTTTTGAAAGAATATACTTTCATTGAATAAAACTGATGTTCGTGTTTTATTGTTTATAGAATAATTTGATTTTTTGCATGTTCAGATTTCTTATTTTAGTAATGTCATTCTAAATCCTTGTGGATTTCTAATTTTAGCGATTTTGGCAACTATAAAATGTTTGTTGACTACTAATGGTATGGTAATAATTGTCATCTACAAAAAAAACCAAAAGATGTAAGCACCCTTGGGACAAAGGTTTTTTTATTCTTTGACAGCCAATGAGAAAAACAGGCATGTTCTAATTGATTCAACAGAAAAAGTTTTTTGTTCTTGACAAATTTAGTAGCCATTAGGAATATTTCCAGTATGGTAACTGTATCAGGGAAATTGCTGAGAGAACAATTATAACATTCTGCTAGTAAAAGTACATGCTTTTAGAAAGATGTTTACTGCTAAAATTTGGATTGTGTCATTGAAAAATATTTCACTTATGTATGTTATTAAAGCATTATCAACATGTTTTCCTTTGAAATATTAAAGATAGGAAATAATTTTGTACATACAACTTAATTTTATAGAATTATAGCTGCTTATATTTTGAAAATTTTCTATCAATAACTTTAAAGCACTTCTCTCCCTGTGATTTATTTAAATCCTAATAAATTATACATTTCTGCACTTTAGCCATTCATGTGAAAATTATTTGGAGTCATCTCAATAGAATGGTGCTGTGTGGTCTCCTGAGGCCCCAAGTATGTCAAAGAAGTTTCATCCATTTTTAGTTTTAAATTTTCAAGTGACTATTATTGACAAATCAGATAAAGCTGAAAAAATCTTTAAAGATTGAGATAAATGATTAAAATCTACTTAGAAATGAGGACTTATTTATGCAAGGACTCTTTTTATGGCAAGCTTCTGTGCTAAGTTACTCATATTTTTGGAAAGCTATTCATGAGTTGTAGGCACCTATCAGTTTCTCAGAAATGGCCATATCTAGAAAAAAAATAGAACCTAACTGATAGGTTCAGACATGTTCAGAAAACTTTGAGCATTGTCTATAAAAACTACCCAGCATATTTTGCCTCTCCTTTTTTACAACCCAGGAGGACTGCCTTTTCATTCATTTTTAGGTTTCGATTATCATCATTGGCAGTAGTTTTATGCTTCATAGACATGGAGTGGGAGAACTGATTATGGTAAATGGTTTCACTTGTTTTTCTTTCTTTGTGGCCTATGTAAGTCAGAATCCAAAGAAAATTTGCACACTTAAAATAGGACAAAAAGTACAGTAAGTTTTAATTCTGTTCAACATTTTAGTAGGGTCATCATTGACCATTCTTGCCCAGAAACATGAGGTATTTTTTTTTTAATCACCTACAGCAGCTGGTCTTCCTAGGTGGTCTCCCATCCAAGTACTAACCAGGCCCAACCCTGCTTAGCTTCCGAGATCAGACGAGACGGGCACATTCAGGGTGGCATGGCTGTAGACATGAGGGATTTTTTTGTGTGTACCATAAGTAAGAAATTAAAAAACAAAAAACAAAACAAAACAAAAAAAACATCCAACGGTAAAATATTCTGCATACAGAAGTTCTTTAATAAATCTGTCTCTGCCTTTTATTTGGTTAATTTTCATTTCATTTATCACAGTCAGTTTTAATGGTGCTAGGAAGTGATGGTAAACTTGGAATTGTGAATACTCATTATTTCCCAATATATTCCCTATGAATTTTTTCTTAATTTAAATCTTGCTTTCTTTAAACATGGTACCATTTTTGTGTAATACTTAAAATGTCATTATTCCCAGTCTGTAAGAGATCCCTCTTCCAGAGGCAGACAGAACTCAGGACTCAACAGGTCTGATGCAGGTAGCTCATCTCCTACAACTGAGGCGTTCTTCAGCCTTGTAGTGGTCAAGAATAATATTGGCTATCATTTCAGTGTTCATTCTGTGACTCACTGTGCTATGTTTTCAAACATTCTTTCTTAGTTCTTTCAACAACTCTATGAGGTACACTATGATTTTTTTCCCTTTTTGTACAAGGGGAAACTGAGGCATAGACAGGTTGTCACCCATAATTTCCAAGCAAAACAGAGTTTCACAGCCCCCTGTTTCAGACTTCAAACTAAGGCTTTTAACCATTGTTTGATGATGTGTTCACATCCCAGTTCTTGTTACCTGTATGAGATGGGATTAATTAATCTTTGGAACACTCAATTTACTCATATAAAATGGGTTATTTAGTACCCATTTAATGGTCATAGGATTGCAGTGAACATTAAATGAGTTAATATCTCTGAAAGAACTTTGTGAAATGTAAACCACTATTAGCAGACCTAATCTTCATCAAACTGTCTGAATGGAGTTATTCTCTACTACAAATGAATTTTCTACGTCGGATATTAGTTTTGTTTAGTAATTTTGGAGAAAAAGGGACGGGAATACTTGATACCTTAGTTTTCCCTTTTATATTTCTTTAATATGCCACATTAGTCAACTAGGTAAAGATAACTAGACTCTAGGTAATGACGTTTTCTCATCCTTACCGATTGTATGTTAATCTAGTCATGAGGTAAGTCACTTACTGCAGATGGTTGAAGGGGTCGCTTTCCTGACTAGAATCCCCTTACCAGTCTTCCACAGAAGAACATAACTATTTTTAAACTATATTTAAGTAACATACCACAGAAAAGCATAAATATTTCCCCAGTCTCAAGCCCTTTGACCTGGGAATTTATTTAACAGTCACATTTCAGAATCACCTTCATCGGCTGTTCTGTTTGCCATATGATCTGCTCCAGCCTGACAAGTCCTTTAGTGTGAACCTTAGTTATGTAAAATGAGTGTATACACCTGCGTATGAAGTGGTGGTCAGTGAATTATGCTTTAGGGCATAACCATCAGAGGAAACAAAACAAACATTCATAAAACTGTTTTGCATATAGAATATTTGGGGGACCCTGGAATTAACTATTAAATAGATATATCATTAGTACTACGTATGTGAAGTAACTGCACAAATTGTTCATGGATTTTGTGTTTCTGGATAAAAGGTAGAAAATACATAAAAGCAAGCTGTCATTTTCTCCATCTCTTTATAAAATTGTTCAAATGATACACACTGAAAAGAATCATGTTCTTAAAACTGTTAAGCATTTTTTAGTTGGTTCTGTTGTAACCATTTAAGCAAACGTGTTGATTTATTGAACATTCTGGAAGGTTAAAAATGTTTTAAACACTTGAAAATATACACACATTTTGTCTGGAAAGGATGGAATCTTTCCTGTGCTTGCTCTCCTCTCCTCATTTCTAACTTTCCCTAGTATCAGTGACCAGAGGGAGATTTTTTCTTCTTTGATACCTTTTATAGATCTCTCTTTTACACTTCCTCAGGATATTCTCTCTTTATAGAACTGCAAATACTTTAAAAACAAAACAAAAAAAAAAACAAAAAAAACCCACAAAAAAACAAAAAAAAAAAAACCATTCCCCGTAGCAGAGGATCTCCTTTAGGAAGAAAGGAGGCTGTGGCAACATGGCTCCCTCAGGCATTGCAGGCGCACTGTGCTCATCTGCTGGGAGTCTCTTGTTTGTTTTCTGCCTTGTTCTTTCTTATTGTTGGAGTGATTAGCTTAATGTGACTACCCAGAAGCTAGAGGCGAAATTGCACTTCAAATTTAAAATCACAACGGGATAGCAGGTGTGAAATTTTTAAGAATCTGGACTAGATCTTGAACATAAGGTGAAGGGGCCTTTTCTACTGTAATAAATATTACCTGTGGATTCCATTCTCACGCAACACTATAACCCAAAGGGGAAACACCTGCAGGGAAAAAAAAATGAGCCTATCTTATAACCAACCCAGCCCTTTCTTCAAGCAAAAAACCTAAGGATTATGCAGTCATTCAAACCTTTACAATGTTATAATACTTTCCACTTGAGGTCACAGATGACTTGAGAGTTTGGGGCTTTCATATAGAAAAAGATCATTTGCTATTGTCACTCTGGGCATTGGTAGTAATACTGAAGAGCAACTTACAGAATTTTTGAAGAACTACATTGTGTCAGAAACCAATGAATGTTATCCTCCCATTTATTTCAGGAGAATAATTATATGATAAACACAGAGGAAATATCCTTGCCATTTCCCACCATATATGTTGATTATGCATAATCTAATAAGGCTAATAAGCTTAGGTTTTTACAAGAATTATTTTCTTCTTCTGAGCAATAAGAGGCTGGTGACACTGGGAAGAAGAGAAATTCTGAAATAGCTATTTTTCTTTCTTCCACTAGCTGGTTTGCTATTGCAATATCTCTGCAGAAATATGGGTACAAGTATGGATGTTGCTTTTTAAAGGCGATAATAGTATCTGTCCTAATGTAAAAAAATACCTGAACAGGAGTTTGTGCAGATTAGTTAAATAAGAATGGTCTGGAAACTGTAATTTTGAATACTTTCACAGGCATATTAGAAAGTTTTGCTGCAATGTGGCACAAAACAAGTATTACCAGTTTTGATAATTAGCAAAATATCTATCTCTGTACTTTCCCCACCTTTTTTCAATATTACAGTTTATAAAGTCTTTGTGTTTCTACTGCAGATTAATTATCTTCTTCTCTGTTAGAGTTTATGTGTTTATACAGGTCACATAGCAAACATGTCCTTCAGGGTTAGAAATGTGTGGAGGGGGGAAATAGAAATGTGACCAGTGTGGGTAGGAAGACATAAATAGAATGTGGCCATACACCTGAGTGGCTCTTTGAATTCAGTTGGTCTCGGTATAGAAAGCAGTGCCAGTTATGTGGCCTGACAAGTTGTGTTGTTCAATAAAACATAGAAGTGATACAGAAAGCTTTGGCTGCACATTGGGGTTCATTTTGTTAGTACAGCTAATGGCATGGACACTTTGCCCAGCCCCTGCATATTCTCCCCACATTTGGACAAATGAGCTAATGTGCTACTTCCAGAGAGCTTGGTTTTAGGTAATAGGCTCTCCTCTCTTTGTGGTATTTCTATTTTAATTTCACAACCTAATGACTGGTCCAGGGATCATTGATGCTAAAGGAGTACGTGCAGGGGAGTGGCAGAAAGCAGGGGAGGATGGATACTAAAGGAATCTATTGTGTTGTTTCCTCTATGCTCTCCTGTGGGTCCTTGACTGAAGCCATCCCAGCTGAGCAGGCACAGAGAGGGAAACGTACAGAGGCATTAAAGAGAGGTTGGAGTGAGAGTGGACTCAGGCCAGTGAGAAGCACTTGCTTGAAAGCTAAGATGGTATTTCTAGCCCATAGGAGAGCATGCTATTGGTCTGCTGTAACTAGGGCAGTGTCTGTCCTGCTCCACTTGGTGGGTGATGTATAATCTCATGCGTGTATTGTATTAGCTACTGAAAATACGTCCCCCCCCCTCAATTTTTTTCTGGTAAGTAAAGCAATATTTCAACCACATGTACTAACAGCCCATCAGTTGGCACTCATTCACTACAGACTCCTGCAGAGATTAGACAGGATGCCGGTTTATGCACGAGCATAATAACTCCCTCTTCTCTCCATGCAAGGAAGCATTAAAGAATGTGAGTGAGGGAGAGTGACTTCATTATGGGGGATATAACCTCAAATCTACCCTAATTTATGACAGTGGAGCTTTCATAAGCATTGATACTCTTTAAGTCATAGCAAATGATATAAGACACACAAATGTAATGTGACACAGGACGTCGAGAACCCCCACCTTTGAATAGTAGCTCTCAAATCTGACTTCACCAGAAGGTTCCTAGGGAACTTTAAAAAATACAGATTACTAGACCCCAGCTATGAAGATTCTAATTCCGTAGTCTTAGAAAAGGACTTGAGTATACACACACACACATTCAATGTAAATTCACACACACACATATTTTAAACTTCCCCAAGTGATTCTGGCATGTAGCATGAAAGGTGCTTCCTAGGACCACTCCATATATCGATGACATGTAATTCAGCAGGAAGGACATACATAGGTGACCTTTCCAAAGATGGGTCATTCCCAGTGACTCTTTGGATACAGGGTCTGAGTGGATACAGGTGACTTTGAAAAGATCTAATTCTCAGTCTCCAGAGCAGGTCGGGTGAGAGCACCGGAAAAAGGGCAGGGTTAAAACCAGTCTCCTACGGCTCCCATTTTGGTCGCCATGTTGGTACCAACCATCCTGGAAACTTTCCTTGGAACATGAAAGGAAAAGGATTGTGAGGAACATCATCACAACTTAGAATATGACATAGGGGGCAACGTGGAGCCTGTCACTGTCATTCTGTCATGAAAGCTGTGCCTGTGCAGAATGTGAATTTGATGTAAAACAACCAGTACTGTCATACTCATAAGTTGACCACGATACAGCTGTCTTGAAAATAATAATACTAACTCATAAAAACTGAACACATATTTTGGATTGCCCCGAGAGCTCATTTGATAACCTTTTGAAGTGAGTCTTATCCCATTTTGCCAATGAGGAAATTGAGGTACTGAGAGGTTAACTTGCTCATGTTACAAAGCTAGTAAGTGAAAGAGCCAGGATTTCAACCCAGATGGTCCAGCTCTGAAAAATGACCCGACCAAAACTGCTACTCCACACTGCTGACCACAGAACTACAGGGTGCTGTTTTAGCAACTCAAAAAAAGAACCAACAGACTCTATTATGACCAAATTTGTAGGAAGGCGAAAATGAAGATCTGAATCATTTTGGGTTTGTATAGGATGATTTCACAATTTCCAACCTTCCCACTCATTTAACATTCAGACTGCTTATGGAAATCAGGCAGCTTTCTAAATGCTGTTTTAAAGAATGGCTCTCTCATTCTTTTTATTCTCTAGCATTAGTTTTAGCCTTAATACATTCAACTTGTATTATTGTTTAATATAATACTTCAATATTGGAAAATGTGAACAGAACTTGCTCTGACAATTTTACTGTACCTTGCAGTTTAAACAAATATTGTCTTGGGGGCAAGGGTGCTTCCACTATTGTTTTCTGCTACCACTGTACATAAACATATATTTTTTTTCTATTTGCACCTCTTTATACTCATTCTATTCTTCAAGATTGTCTTTATGAAGATACATCTGTTTAGCTTTGGTGATTAGCAGAAACATTAGCAGACCTACTGTTTCAGAGCATAAATAATTAATGGATGTTCCTCATTAATTTCTTCTGAAACTGACTCTTGTTAGACTGCGGTTAGATATATTTCTTAAATTAAGAGCAGATATAAGGAACAGGGACTCTGCCTATTTTGAAAAGAGATCATTTACTTTTGAGGAGAAATTATGACCTCTGAGTCTATCAAGGGCAATGAAAGGAAACCTCTTTTAATAAGATGCAACACATGTCTTTTGTTTGCTAAGGGCCTTTCATCACAAGGTGTCTGTTCTGTGATCTGTTTCTCTAATCTTCCACACAAACCTTTCTTTTTAAAAAAATATAATGCAAGTAGTAACTATTTGTTGTATTGACATATTTACAAAATATTACAACGAATCTTCCTTTTATTCAAACATACCCAAAACACAAGGATTCTCCATCTCCGACCTTGACCCCCTTCTTTTCTTTGCTTTGTAAAACAGCCCCATTTCATTACCTGCTGGGGTTTCCTCTTAGTTGATATAAATACAGTGAAACCCTTGCCCCAGTTTAGTTTTTAGTTCCCTCCCTTGCTATTTATTAATACACACCTTCTTTAAATAATCGTTCAAATTAATGAGCAGACAATAAAAATATAGGATCTCAGGCAAATAGCCTAGTGAAATGCTCCGTAGGAGCTTTAGCCTAATTAATAGATTTCTTTCTATGAAAAAAAAAAAAAATACACATCACTGTTTGCCTGGTTCTGACACCTGGCAGGCAAAGCTTACTCTCAAGTGTCAACAAAATACCCTCTTGGACTTACTAAGGATCTCAAGAGATTGTTCAGCTAGCTCTAGGCTGAGCCACATTTCACCCAACCAAAGTCAAATTGTGGTTGATTTAAAAATAAAACAACAAAACTAGTAGAATAAGTTTATAATACAGAAGTACCTCAAATGTAGTGCTACAGTATTATATCTCTTATATGGTCGTGCTAAAATTCTAAGTAATGGCAACCATTGCATTTCTTAGATTTTTTTCTTAGCCATTTTGGTTCCCGAATATTTATCCCACACTAATAATGTCAGGTATTAATGAGAAATGTTGGTGTCAACCTGAAAACCAGCATTAGTAGAATGATTCAGTAAATTATAGTTTGGCAATACAGCCAAATAGACCCCATCAATTATAAATAATATAGTCATAATAAAAATAGCTAACTTTTTTTTTTGACACATCAGGCATAGTGCTGACTGCTGAATTATAGTTTTAAAGGATGTTTTTTAGAAATGTCTCATTTAGTTTCACAATAATCCTTAAAGTGAATATTATTATTCCCATTTTACAGATGAAAAACTAAAGCACAGAGAGATTAAGTAACTTGCCCAGGGTAACACAGTGAAGAAAAGGCAGAACTAGGCTACGAGTCCAGATGAGATGAAATTAAACAATTGTCCAAATAGATTGTTAAGGGAGAAAAGGACATTATGAAACTGATCATCTGGTATGCTCCCATTTTAATTTTTAAAAGACAGCTTTTTTCCTTTTACTAGTTATCATGTATAGCTTTTACATGTTTGTAATTAGAAAAAATTACTTTTACATTTGAGATAAAATATGTGGGGTTATAGGTGACATAACCATGTTGGCTAAATAGGACTACACTATATTATCTATTGAGTGCCTGCTTAATGAATGTTAAGATGACATCCTTTCCTTGAGCTTATTGTCTAACCAGAAAAGAGCACACCACTTATAAAAAACAAAACAAACAAACAAAAAACAACTCTGGAAAAAAGGTTAAAGCCCTAGTTTGTTGTTGTAAATTTATTTCCACTATAATTTAGAATTGGGGCATAAAGAAAAAACTAGGCAATGACTCACATGTACCCGCAGGGTGTGCCTGAAGCAAGAGTTAGGCGAAGGTACACAATAGGAAAAGTACATACCAGTGTACTCACAACTCAATCCTTAATATTGGTTTCTTTAATAAATGGCACCATAAAGTTGTATTCAAGTGAATATACATTATCGGCATTGCTTACCTTGTTTATGATCCACTCCATATCAAAGTGACATATAAAGCAGCATTAGTACCAATTAATATCCAATTGCTCATCAAACATTAATTTGTATTTGCTTTCCCCTGATTGATACATCTTTTATAACTGAAAGGCTCCATCTCTTCATAACATATGCTATCATCCAAGGCCACTCATTTCATTCACTCTGCAAATCAGCATGAAATTGTCTAATAATTCACCTACATTTTGTCACAAGTGCCTGAAGTTAACAGCAGTCTTTTAGAAAGAGTTAGGGTCTTCCTCAGAATGTTTGGAATTATTAAAACAGCAGATCAGCTCTCCGGCTAGGAAGCAATCTTGTTCAATTGATTGATAAATAAAATGCTGATCTTTTGCAGAGGCATAAAGTTTTTTTTCCACCCACTGATATGGATTTTGGTAGCATAGTCGCAGAATAGAATTAATAGCTGTGGGGCTTTTGGAGTGGGTTTAAGGGAAGGAGAAGGTTGAAGGTGAGAGGGACCATACCTAGCACCTTGGTCCTGCAACAACAATTTTCAGTAATTACTCATCCACAGTGCTAATTTGGATTGGTCATATGGTATAAACAAACAAACAAACAAACAAACAAAACCTGATGTCTTTCATGTTACTTTCACTTAGGCCTTTTATAGATAGTAATACAAAACAATGTAAGAGGCTTCATTTCGTCTGCCTGTTGTTGTAAGTTTGAGAGCTCTCTGGTGCAGAGGGAATTCCCAGCATACAGGGGAATGACATACAAGACCCTGGCCCTTCTTTTCCTCCCAGTGCCCAGGGAAGGCTTCTGGGGAGTCCCAGCCACTGCTATCTTTTAAATATGTATTTAAAAAAAAAGAAAGAAAGAAAAGGAAATGAGAGTATGAAACTGGCATATTTAAAATCCTCACATTAATAGAAATACTTTTAGCATTTAAAGAAGGAGAAGAGAAAGAGGAAAGAAGAGGGAAAAGAAAAATGGCAATGACTTTATGTATAACCTCATTTGAAGGTGTAAAAGCCTCACCAAAGGAGCCTCTTGACCTGTGGTAGGTCCTAAGCCTTAGTGTGGGGGACAGACACTGGGCAAACACCTGTATTTAGTGGGATGGAAACAGGTATAAGGCAGTATCTGGTCTCTTGAACCATTTTAATATGTAAATCAAACCATCCTAATGTGTGTTTTCATCACTGTTAGTGAAGAAAGGGTTGGACGGAGGTTACAATCCCAGTGCTCCTTTATTGTTCTTCTAGTCCCACCATTGGTGTCTGGGTGAGAGGATGTTGAGGAGGGAACAGGCAAACTGACAGTGTCCAGATTGAGCCAAAGACATTCTTCCCTCACCCAACTACGGAAAAACATGGTACAGCGGCGAGAACATGAACCCTGGAGTCAGATCGGCCTGTTTTCAAATACTGGCTCCACACCTTCCTAGCTGTCAGATGTTGGCCGTCTATCCAAACTTCTGGGGTTCAGCTCTCTCAGCTATAAATGCAGAGTAATAACGACACCCTCCCCCCTTTCTGTAGTATTGTTATGAGGGTCTAAATGAGATCATTCTCACAGAGCACTTGACACAGTGCCTGGCACAGCATAAATGTTCAGTAAACACGACTAGGTATTGTTATAAAACTACTAGTTGCTGAGCTCCAGCCTACAGAGCCAGGAATGTGGATGAGTGGGGAGCTTCCCTCTGCTACCTACCAGGATGGCCAAATGTTGCTGCAAGGAGCATTACACACCCAGGAAAACCCGAAAGACAGCACTCACTTTATTTTTCAAATCATGAAATAATTCAGACTTCTTGTAAAGTTTAGAAAAGAATATAACAAACACCCAACGTACCCACCACTGAGCTTAAGAAATAAACCATCATGGACAATAAAATGCTATACAACTTTTAAAATGAATGAACTCGAGTGATGTGGATAAATCTCAAAAATATAATGCCGATCAACCAGAGCGAGTGACAATAGGATGCATGCAATATGATGCTATTTATATCATATTTATAAATATGTTTATAAGCTTGCACAACAGTGCTGTGTATGAATTGTTGAGTGATGCATGCATGGGTAGTAAATGTGTCAGGATATACAGGGGATGATAATTCTTGGGAACACTTTGAAGGATGGGAGCCTTTTAATTCTCAGGTGTCCTGGCTTTGTTCTCAGCAGGGCCCAGGCCAGGAGCTGCTCTCCCTGCTGTCTTACATGAATGTTCACCCCCGTGGAGAGAGAACTCTGGGCAAACTCTAGGTGTTAAATACACTGAGAGCAAAATTCCTCCTTTGAATGTACTGAGCCCCATTAAAGTCCAGGGGCACTCTCTCGGCAGGCCTCCTGCATGCCATGGCATGACATATTCAACCTGAATTCTGAAGGTTAGATGTAACATAAAAGCAGCCAACCAACAGCATAAATGTATATGAAATGAAATCAATAAAAAGTGTATTTTTTCCCTCTATTGAAGATAGTCCTGGGAGGGTACATCACAGGAGCCAGGACAATGCTAGGGAGATGCTAACAGGAAGGGTAAAGGGAGGGAAGTGGTAGGAGAGAGGGAGGGGAAGCTGGGGGAGGGAGTAGGTCAGTGTTAATATTCACTGTGTGAACCAGGGTCTAGTGAGAAATGTCTTTCCTTTTTTCTCACCATTTCAAAAAAAAAAAAAAGTCATTTATCAATGCTTATATGACGAAATTAGTGATTTCTGTTTTGTTCATTCCACTTTATCCTAAGAGGCCATCATAATAAGGAATTATTTCTGAGATCAGATTGATACCGCAAAAGATCGATATCAGATTATGAGTTTATGCTGGATTAAAAACCGAAATCAGGCACAGAGAGATAAATGCTTTTGTTCGGACTTTTTTTTTTCCTGCTATAACAACAGTGGAATTTTTATATCTCATAAAAATAAAATGCCAGGCAGTGCAACGAGTCCTTTGCATTGGTTATTTCCTGTATCCCTCATAATAAACATACGAGGTGGCCCTGGAGAGTTTATATGAAACTGGAGGTACCCTGGAGAGTCAGGATTGAACTCAGGGAGTCTGACTCCAAATATACCTACCCCCACTGAAACACGTGCTGCGGATAAACATTCTCTGTTTACTAAAGAAATCGTCCCCAACTCTGCCTGAACTTCACCGCAGTGCTCTATTGCTGGCAGGACTTTGGAAATTAGCTAATGTGATCCTCTGTATCATTAAGCTTGTATTCTAAGTGGCGAAGTAGTCTGGCAGTGGAAATCTTAGTCTGGGAACTTCAGACCTGTTTTCTAATCCCCTCTCGAAACTGCTCTGCTGCAGGAGACACCCTTCCCCAGCTTTCTTCCCCAGACCCTACCTTTCATAAGGGATGAGCCACTCTCTCCTCCCTGAGCTGGGCTTCCGCATCCTTTTTCAGATGACATGACCTTATTCTTCTGTGGCCTCAGGTGATCGAACTGTAGGTGGACACCTGACTTAGGGGAGAGCAGTCACTGGTGGGCAGAATTAGCCTGTCTTCTGGGAATTTGGACAAAGAAAGAGGAATAATGCTGTCTCCTTTCTAGATCTGAGCAATGTCATTTAGAAATGCTTAGACTCAGCTTTGTAATTGCTTCCTAAAGACCAGCTCTTGATTCTCAGCCTAACAGTTTATATGTTATATTGTCCCATCTTCATTCCCTTTATTCCCCAATCTCTTTTCATAACTCTTTAGTGACCCTAGGGGGGTCACTAAAACGTTTGCTGCTACATCATCATTGCTGTAGTTTCCCAGGATGTCAGTTTATTTTGCATTACCTCAGAATATTTTTCTTCTTACAGAAGATGGTGGTGGGAACTCATCTTAATCTTAAAAATGTGCTATTTTTAGAGCACCGTATGATAATAAATATATGTATTGGTTTGTGTTCTTTTCATTTCCAGGGATTAATAGATATTCTCTGTCCTCTTGTCAGCAGACTCCAGACACACGTGTAATTATCCATCTGTGACTTTGCAGAGACCCAGAGGGCTGGATGTGAACGTGGCCTATGGAAAGGGGGCTTTACATATCAGTTTGGGCTCCTTGGTTATGCGCAATAAAAACTAAATCTGGCTAATTTAAACAAACAAAAAAAATACTGGAAATGCAGAGTAGCATACAGAATTGAAGAAAAGGTGGAATACCTCAAGGAATGGTAGGAACCAGGCAGTTCTGAGGCAACAGGAATGAAGGCACAGTGCTTTTGGGTGTTGCAGTTGTCATGAATGAGCTCTTATAGTCCTTGTCAGTCCACTCAGGGTGCAGTGTTCATGTCAAGAATGTGTGCCTGGCTGACCTTGGGTTATATACCAAACCATTAGCCAGAAAGAGGGTAGGACTGTTGATTGACAGTCCCACCAAGATTGAATCTACCCAGGAAGGACTAGTTCTCTAAAGCAAGATAGGAGTGTATATAGTAGAAGGAGGAATGGATAATGGTCAGATTAAAAATAGTTGTTCATTTTATTCTTCCAACATCTCCTTTGATCTCTCTCCAAGAGTGAGATGAGCAGGCAGTCTATAAGAAGAGCCATCACATACAAGTTTGTTATTATAATCATGGGTCGACCCCACCTAGTTCTGTTACTTGTTAATAGTAGGCTTGTACTTGGTAGACATGGACATGTATGATATGCCATGAGAGCCCTCCAGACTTACATGGAACTGTGTGGCGCTAGCTGTTGGCTTGGTGATCGCTAGTAGTGTGAAGTGATGATTGGCTTTGGGATGGCAACTAAAATCTGCATCATCTGCAGAGAACAAGGAGAATCTGATCTGTAATAGCGTTAGAGACAGAGTTTTCTAACTGGTGATAACAAAAGTCTGTAACTATTCCTAATCAGGTCCCTGATTATGTCTACTTCAAGTCAGGAAATGCCTCCTCCCCTCGATTAATTTACTTCTTTCCAGTGAAAACAAATATTTCATATTACTCAGTTTTGGCTCATGTCCACATGTATACTATGAGAACTTCCCGGTTTATTCTCTATTTAGGTTCACGAAGATCATTGTCCTCTAAAATATTCATCACTTACTTTAAAGTAATTTTTAGCACTCAAGTAATCTATGTTCATTGTAGAAAAATCAGAAAATAGAGATTGACCAAGAGGAAGAAAATGAAAACCACAGACAACTACTTGATAATTTTTTGTGTTTATACATCTAGATTGTTTTCTCTGTGTTTAATGTAGTTACATACACAGTATATGTGCTCACGATTTTTGAAATGGAGAATCATGTTGCTTTTATTATCTTTTTCATTTAACAATTAGTTGTTATCTTTCCATGATTATAAAACAATTTATTCTACATTGTTTTTGTACTTCCAAGAAGCTTCATATTTTAATACCATTTTTGCTTACTGGTTGCTTGTGGAGACAAAGAGAAGACAATTTGTCACATTTCTTATTTCTCATTGGTGTCTTAATTTTGATGTGCCCCCTTTACGTGACCGTGAAACCTAGATTTTTCTGAAGTGATACAGCAAAATCTCTGACACAGTGATGGTTTTTAAAAAACTTGGAGTGCCCTGGGCAACAAAGTTTTCTTTACGGATGCCCAGACTCATTAAAAGTCTTTAGGCCCTTAGATATATTCTTTATGTGGAAGAAGCTAGCAGTGCTGTCTCTATTTTTTCCACTAAGGAAAAGGAGAGAGTCAGTATCGAGGCCACGAGAGAAGTCATTGGCAGAGCCCAAAAGAGAACCTGAAGTTCTAATGGCCCAGTCCTCTAATCAAACCACAAAGCCACACTGCTTCCCCTTCCGCTGCTTCAGGGCTGGGCTTGGAAAGGAAAGTGCTGCAGCTGCTGAGGGCTGAATGGTGATTTGCCATTCACAGTCCAGGTTGCTCTGTCAAGAGAGGCACAGACTCCCCAGCTCTCAATTGCGGGTGAAAGCTTGTTATCCTGCGCAGGACCCATTGATCTGTTTCGACAACAACTCCTGAATTATATGGCCCCTAAATGTTTGCTGCCAGAGAGATCTATACTGTGGATGTGATGATGGGTACTTACTGGAAACTCTCGCCTGATATATGAGTTTTGCTGTTTTGTATCAATGAAATATCCCTGTGCACTTGGAGGTCTCTTTTCCTCCCAACTCTTTGCCTGGACTCTGTTATAATGTATTGTGCTAGAAATTAGGGAAATAAAATAACTTTTGAATGTCTTAACATTTAAAGTAAAGCCATATTGGTTGTATGAGTACAGAGTGGCAGAAAAAAAAAAGACCTTTAAAGTGTGGGTACCTTTTACCTAGCAGTTGTGCTCTGAGTAAGTTACCCAAAGTGAATAATGGTGGAACTGTGCAGAGACTGAATTGCAAGGGTCTTCTCTGTAGTGTCATGTACAGAGGTAAAAAAAATGAAGCCGTTTCAAAGCTGAGCAATAGGAGGTTGGTTAAATGAATTATGATTTGGTTATATAATGGTATTCTATGCTGTCATTAGAAATAAGTTGTATTAGTGTTTATAATGACAAGGAAAGTTGCTCATGATATAACGTTAAGTTTTAAAAAAAATAGGCTGTGAAACAATTTGAGTTTGATACTGGCTTTGTAAAAATAGTACACGCATAAACACCCTCACCCTCTCACAAATACATGCAGGGCCTTGGCCCTGTCTGGCCTGCCTTGCTCTGTCTCCAGCCATTCTCCTCCTTGGCTCTTTGGGTGACTCCCCCTACCACAGGCCCATTGCCCAAGAAGTGCCCTCTTTCTGAAAAATCTTCCCTCTCCCTTTAGCTACACATCCTTCAGATCTCAGCTCAGACATCAGATCCCCGTTCTGCATCCATAGATGAGAAAGGCATTTCCACACAACGCTGTGAGAGTCAGTGTTGTCCACCAACCACAGGGTATCCAGAAGTCTGGAAAAAATATATATTTTGTCACATTATAATATCAACAAACTATTCATTATGTATTCTCCTATATTTTCAGATTTTGTGGACACCCTGTACTTTTGATTCCCCTCTGTCGAGGCACATAATCAGATCATTTGTCCCTGCCTCCATAGAGATAAGTATGGCCATGTGTCTTGCTTTGGCCCATGAAATGGGAACAGAAACAACATGTACCAATCCCCTGTAGAAGCCTTTAAGAAACAGTCCAATAAGCTATAATTTTGCCATGGATTGCAACTGTCCCATGGTAGAGATTCAGTCAGCCTCCATTGCTGAGTGAGGGTGACCTGGACAGAGGCCACTTCCCATCCTCACTGGCATATGATGAGCATGTATTATGAGAAAGAAACCATTCTTGTTACATGAGATGACTGAGATGTAGGGGTTGTTTGTTACTGCAGCATAACCCAGCCTATCTTGACTAGTACACACACTTATCACAGTGAAAGTTTTATATTTGCTAGTGTAATTTTTAGTCTCACATATGGTACATCTCTCTTAGGTGACAGATGCTGTACTAGAATGTGGGACCTCAGCAGTGAACAGGGTAAACAAAGTCCCCTGCTCTCATGGAGTTTCATCCTGGTGAGGAAGACAGACCAATAAAGTAGAGATCTGTGTGAAAGCAAGCCAAGTGCACAGCTTGGGAGTAGAGGGATGAGTAAGTTCAGAGTGGGGTCCTGCTGTTGTGGAGACTGCGGTGCAAGAAGCAGGCTTGGAAGTGGGAAGTGATGGGGACGATAAGATTGTAGAAGCAGTGGGGGAGGGGAGTAGCTCACATAGGACTGTGGGCCCTGGGAAAGTCTTGAGACTTTATTCTGAGTGTGATGGGAAGCTATTGGAAGGTTTTGAGCAGGGGTATGATATAATGAAACTCTTTTAAAATGGATCACTCTGGCTGTTGTTTTGAGAATTGAGTAGAGAGACAAGGAGGTAAAGGTAGCAGTCAGGAGGTCAGCTAGAGAGCAAGAGGTGGTTGTGGTCTGGACATTGGTGTAGATATATTTGGAAGGTGGGAGAGGTGAGATTTGTCAGTAGATTGGATATGGGATGTGCACGAGAGGAAACGACATCATTCCTGAATATTGTCCTGAGCAACTAGGCAAATCGTTGTATTATTTGGGGGACAACATTTTTTGGAGGAGAAAGCTTAGGGGGAAGATGGTGGAAATGAACAGTTATATGAATGAATATGAGTGTCCAGAAAAAGAAAAAAGAGTAGAATAATATAAACTAAAAAGTTAGAGTATTAGTGAATTGCGAATTGCTTTTATTGCCTTCTTTGTGATTCTCTATCTTTTCTAATGTTTCTGTAATGAGCGCACAATAACAAAAAATATTCTTTACAGAGATAAGTTGTATTTTTCCAGATATAACTTGGGGTTTGTGGGAGTCCAGCAAAGTTCTCTGGTAGCCCTCATCAATCCTTACAAACCTTGTAGAATGTGCACTTGTCTTCCTCTGGTGGCAGCAGACTGTGAAATACTACTGTGACATGAGAAGTTAGAAACTGAAGGGAGAAAGTCTTAGTTAGAGAAATAATATTTTCAAGGTAAGAATTTTTAACTACAAATTGCTTGAGCATAACACATCCTTGAGGCCAGTTACGTACACATCTGTTTTCACCTGTTCTGACGGCTGTATGCACTCCACAAGGCAGCACCTCTCCAAAGGCAGCCTCTAAAGTCGCTCGGACCTGGCGTCGAGTCCAGATTCACACATTTCTTGTCTCCTTTACCATAGTTATTTAACAGTCTTTGCCTCTGTTTTCACGCTGGTAAAGCTTGCTGTGGGGAGCAAATGTGACAGTGCCCACCAACGCTCAGCACAATGCCCGTCTGCAGTGCATGCTTGATAAATGCCCGCTATTCTTGTTGCTGCTGCTGTTTTTATGATGTGTGATTTGGGGGAGCATGATTAATGATAAGACAGCCTCCATGTATAGGAACTTGCTTATTTGTCTGCACCAAATGTAATGAGCACTCACACTTAACCCTGGGAGGTAGGTACTAATGGTATTCCTATTTTACAAATGAAGAAACTGGAGCTCAGGGTGGTTAATTAATTTTCCCCAAGTCACACAGCTGGGAAGAGGCAAAGCAGGGATCCAGCTCCTGTCCCTCAGGCACCAGAACTGGCTCTCTTAAGCTATATGTCACCCAGTCTTCCAGTGGAGCCAGTGCCTCCTCTGCATGCTGTCTTTTTTGGGCACTCACTGGGCTCCCATTTATGAGAAGCACATTCCTTGTTACCTGTCTGTCACCTAATTGCTGTGAACACATCCTGATGTAGCATTTTCCAACATGTGGCATTTCCCAACCGCAGGATTGTTGGCTTGGAGCCTGATAGAAGGCTCCCTGTCTTATCTGCACCTATGCTTTTCAGCACCAGCCACTGCTGTGGGCTAAGCAGGGGGAAGGGGCCCCTGGGGGACCCACTCTAACTGCTGAGAGCATTGTATCCAAAGTCTGTGGATTTAAACACTTTTTGGAGGTTATTACCATACCACACGTTCTTTTCAGGGGTTAGATGCATCAGTTCTCTCTCATCCCGCCCTGTTTTAAGGAACAGACTGGAGGCACTAGTTCCATTGCTGCCACACAGGATTACCCCTTCATGGCTAAGTCACGCTCACGGGTTCACAGACACAAGTCTAAAAGGTCACAGGCAAAGTGTATTTATGCATTAATCCACAAAAGAGTAAAACCGATCCCTGGAGAAAGGGCTGTGATGTGTGCTTTGTGGACTGCACAAACCCTTCCCCTGGCCTCACGGTCCCCTCGGTGGACTGAAATGGCCCCCTGAAAGTGTTGGTTAGCTTGCCTGATAAACCTTCTCCCTCCCACACCCCTGCCTTCCAGAAGTCTTGGAGTAACCATGTAATTAGAACAAAGCAAACATCACACCAGAAGTAATGGGAAGATGCAGTAAAATGTATAGCAAAGCTGTAACTTAGTCACACAGTTGGAAGAGAAACAGTTATCCTTGTTCCAGTTACAGTGATTTTAGAGAAAGCCTTCAAGCCTCCAATGAAAAAGGAAGGCTTTTGCTTCGTTTTGGAACCAGCGGTATAATATATTTCATTTGCCTTAAAAAATATATATATTTATATCTACATATAGATATAGATATAGATACACACACATACACATATATAATATAGATTTGAAATTATATGCTTTTGAAAACTTTATGCAATATTTTAAATGTGTGTCTTTTACATTTAAACACACATTTAGACTATATGAGGAGCTTCCCTTCAGTGTCCTCATAACTCCTGAAATGAAAGTGGCACATAGTTGTACTCATCTGCATGTATATGTGTGGATTCCTGAATAGCCCACTTACCCAATCCAGTATAATAGAAAGAGACACTGTTGAAGACACCATGCTTATAGAAAGATTGGAGCTAAAACTTATACTCAGGCTCTTAATGAAATTAGTTATCCTAACATAACATTAACGTATACAGTCTGAATACTGCTAAAGATTGCAAAGAATAAACATATTTGATTTTCTCATTTTAGAGGGGTATCGCCATGCTCTAGGTTTTTCTGGGATGCCTAATTAATAATAAAATGGGAAATAGTTGTGTTTGTTTTCAATTTAAAGATCAGCTAAGTGAGGCTTTCAACAATCTTAAAATAGTACTTCACTTATATCTGCAAATGTGTGTGTTTAATGAGGACTTTTAATATATGATTATCTATTAAATAGCAAGAACAAACAATTGCAAGTGCCCATCTTTAAAAATGTTTTCTTCTTATTACTTATGTGACACATTATAATCACTCTAAGAAATTAAAAAAATAGAAATGAATAAATAAATCATGAAATAGTCTTACAGTGGAATACTATGCAGCCACGAAAAGGCTAAGACAGAGATTTATGCACTGATGTGGAAAAATGGACATGATAACCACTGCCACCACCACTGTAACACCAATAGCTACAGTAATGAGGGCCTAAATGTTTCAGACACCAAGCACTTGTTCTAATTTAATTTATTAACAAATTTATTTTTACCCCTTAAAACAACCCTATAATTAGATACCAAATATTATACTCTGGATGAAGATAAATTACTCCCTGCAACTTTCCTACCAAGGGTAGGACTTTCTGGCCCCTAAGCTTGAGCTGAATTTGGGACTAAACAGCTGAGCTCCCTCTGGCCATACTGTCCATCTATAAGTCTCTATAATCACTTTGTGGGCAAAATGGACACAATTTAAGATGTGAAATTTCAACAAGATATTTTGAAACCAGTGAATATAAGGGAGCTGTCAATTCAACGAACTTTGCCCAATGTTCTATGGCAGGAGAGTTCCTCTTGGTGGTCTAGACAGGCCCAAGCATTTACACTATATATAGACTTTAGCTAGTTCTTAAGAAGCATATGATGGGAACTTCTTAAAATTAATGTTATTTACCTCCTAGGATGTAAATGGTAAAAGGATGTGGTCTACATTATGGACAAGGGCTCTGTAAAATGTGATGTTAGAAAATGGAAATTTTACGAGTTCTGGGAACAGAAACAGGTGATGTGAGTGAAATGGGAGAAAATTCTAATTTTTGCTGCATTGCTAGAAGTTAATCCAAAGCACTTTTTTTTTTAAAAAAAGATCATGAATAATAGAACAACATTCTTTGGTTAATTGTGCCCATTTTGGCTCCATCGAGTTACCTGTTCCTGAAAAATAACCCTTCTTCTTAAAACAACGGTCCTCTCCACCAGTGTTCGTGGGGCTAAAATCACAGAACTTCCAACTGCTAAGGCACTCAGAGTTGTCTGTTCAACTCCTAGCCTGGAGCATGAACTACTCTTTGTTGGGTGGTTACATCACCTCGCTTGGGGACTTTTAGAATGGGTGACAACAGTAGAGCGTAGTCGATGAGACCTTGGGTTTTGCTTTCAGATGGTCCTCACTAGCTCTGTGATCTTGGGTTTTGTTTAGCCTCTTAAGACTTTATTCAACTCATCTCTAGAATAAGAATGCCTCATGGGACTGCAGGAAGGATTAAATGAAGGAATCTCAGTAAAGCCTTTGACTAAGTACCTGACACAGATCAGTAACTATCTTCACATCCATCATCATTATTGTCACCAGGGTTACACAGAGGAGGAACTAACCACAAGAAAGTTGTCATGATGTGGGGCATCAGACTCCTGCTGCCAAGAGACTAATCAGGTCCCAGGCCTGCATTTGATCATAAACCACCCCTCATCTTGAACTGGGGACCAGTCTCCATGAGATCCCACTATTCCTGGGTTCTTATGAGAATTCTCTTCCCCCTCATTTTTAAAGGAATTCTTATGATACTCTTTTCCTTTTTTTTTTAGGCAAGGCAACCCTTGGTTGACTGCATAGATTGCAAGGACCTTGTCAGCTTACAATCCTTTATTTTTTATTTTTTATGCCTACAGCACCTGGTCTTCCTAGGTGGTCTCCCATCCAAGTACTAACCAAACCCGAGCCTGCTTAGCTTCCAAGATGGGATTGGGCTTTTTCAGAGTGTCATGGCCATAGACTCTTTTCCTATTTTGAATGTTCCTTGAAAAAGACCCACTTCACACAAGTGCTTTCTATAGCAAGGACAGAACAACAATAACAACAACAACAACAACAACAAAACAAACCAACCCAAAATTCAATCCATAAAAAAGAGAAACAAGCTGATTGGTTCTCCCCTCCTCCTTCAATTAAAGCCTGCCTAATTCTTTGAGTACAGTATTTACCTACAGTATAATTATAAGGAAATGGTGATAAGTTCTTTCTCATGTTTTATTTTATTCAATTCTTACTAGCAAACTTGGGAGGATGATAGAGCAGAATATAAGTTGTCATCCTTGTTCTATAAATAAGGAAACAGAAAGAAAGCAACTAACTTGCCAAGATATACACAGCTATTGAGAGAAGTAAAATCAGAGTCTCTATGGATAGGCTTCTAGTTGGTTGTCTTTCACATCCCCTGAGAGAGCAAATAGGTGCCGCCACTCTCTCATTCTTTACTTGTAACAGACATCATGAACCACCCACAGTATTCTTTCTCACCACTTGAATTTATGTTCAAAGTAGTTCTTATCACAGTTCCATATAGGATCACCAGTTAGGTATAAGTGACACAGGAATATAACAGACTTATTGGCCGTTCTGGACAAGGCTCTCTAGCCATCATCATTGATCTCATCATCTAATTCACTTGGCATATCAAAGCCGGAGGAAAGATCTTTTCCTTAGAAATCTTATGCCAAGTGATATTTCCAAGTGGGTATGTGGTCAACATTGACTGTGTGCTCCTCCAGGCCAGAATCCTTGTCATTTTCATATCCCATAACCTGGAATGGAACCTGACACAGAAAGACATTGAGCCATGTTTTGATGGGTGAGTGAATGGATTTAGCAATTGTATAGCCCCATAGAAACAGGTCCATTTGTGGAAAAGAGCCTCAACTGCTGATGGTTTTATAGACTTTCACTTCAGATGATGGCTTGACACCTTTGCATCTCCTAGGATTGGGCTGTCAATCTAGAAAGAACTGTGTACCTTCCACACACTATCTATCTCTATTTATCAGAGGATATTATTAGACATCATGCTGCTGAAGTAGCAAATTGGTTAGGGCTTTTAGTTCTGGGTCTGTGATAAGGATTTGGGGAAATGTGTTCTGCCAGGGGAGGGCAGGTACATGGTCTTTCTATTATTCTGGCTTGATGACAGTGGCTAGCACTCTGCTGAATGATCAATAACTGGCTGCCAGTCCAGTTACTCCTCGCTGGCTATTTTCAGGACTGCCCCAGAGACCCATGAGGGACCCATGGGAAAATATTCTGAAACAGGAAGCCCATTGTTCCTCCCCTACACCAGCTTTGACCTTGGTCAAGAGACTAGAGATGCACACACCTTTAGGAATCCCTTCAGAGGGGGAACACAGAAAGCCATTTATGATGGGACAGAGGACCAACCATCTCATGCACTTACTTAGCCATGGATCAGGGTGCTCTCCCCCAGGAGCCTAGACTTTGGCATTGTGAGTGAGAAAATGAGTTTCCAGCCATTTCTGCCTTCCCTGGATTGCTTTTCATTTTACTCTCTTTTTCAAATAAAGATAAAGGGAATTTGCAAGAGGTTCAGCCAGTCATCAAAGAGTCCTAGTTTATAAGAAGACAAGGCAGATTTTTAAAAAAGATCATTTCTTTCCTTTACTTCCTTCTTATTTTATATACAGTATTTCTGGGAAGAATTTAAAGGACTGGGGAAAGTTAGACCTAATAAAATTTTTTATGGGCTTAGAGTTTATCCACGCTGCTATATGTGAATGAATTGGTACCACAAATATATTTCCATTTCCTGTGCTCTCTTGAAGAGCAGATGTGTTACAGTCTCTTTTGTGGTAATAATGACTGATGAAAAATACTTAGTCCAGACTTCAGTTAACTTTATTTTTTAAAAAGTTAAATACTTCAAAAATATGAAAAGATACAGGGAATAAAATTAACCCATGTTTCTATCCCCAGCTTAGAAATAAAACAAGAATATAGTTTGTCCCCAGTGATATTCTTTGCTCCAAACTTCACCCCTACCCCCAAAAGAACCATTATACTTATTCTGGTATCTTTCATTCCCATCCATGACCATATGTTATATGTTTGCCTCAATACATAATAATAATATTTTGCATGCTTTAAAATATTATATAATTGGCATCGAACCAAATGTATCTTTCTGAGAAGGGACTTAACTGAACTCATGATTATATATGTGAGATTTTCCTGTTGGTACATGCAATTTAAATTAATTTTTGACATTAAGCAATGGATTTTTCCAGGACCAATTTGAGAGTTAAAGAGGGGAGGCTTCTCCAGTCCCCAGACCGGGTTAGAGTTCCCTGTTATGGGCGCTCATCCTGCTCTTTTCTGTAATGTTAGATCATAATATTTTTAATTATTTTTGTAATGATTAAATAATCATTGTGTATTTATGTCTTGTTTGTCTTCCTTACTGGAAGGTAAGCTCCCTGAGGGCAGGGATCATGTGTGACTTGCTCACTGCTGTATCTGTTACACTTAGTTGAGTGCCTGACACAGAGCCGGCAGATGAATAGAGTGGGCTTTACTGCCTCCCATGTATAACTCAGCCTCCTTAGAATTACATACAACCTCTTTAGTGGCCTGGTTTCCACTTCGATTTCTGGGCTCATTCCTGCCCTCCTGTGACCTGTGCCTTGTCCTGCCTTATTGTCCCACTCAAGTGTTCGTAGTTCCTGAACTCTCTTGAGCCTCTTCCTGTTGCACACATTGGCCCCTCCCCTCAGACTGGCACATCTCCGCACCTCTGTTTGCCTGTCACACTCCATCTCAAGACTCATCTGAAACGGCACCTCCTCTGGAAAGCCATCAGCAGCAATTTCAGGCAGAATACAGTGCTTCTCCTCTATACTCCCACAGCACCATCAAGTATCTCTAGTACATTACTCACTAATTTATTAATAAATATTTACTGTGCTTCTACTACGAGCCAGGCCTTTCTCTGTGTTCTAGAGATACGGAGGTGAACAAGATATAGGCCTCATTGTTTAGAAATAAGTCAACATAAGGATCTACACAGGCAATAAAAGGGGCGTCGGGACAGTTATTGGCAGTCTTCTTTAAAGGGGTCAGTAGAGGAAGGCCTATCTGAGGAGCTGACATTTGAGCTGAGACCGAAGAAGATGTGAACCAATCAGTCACGTGAAGGGCTGAGGCAGTATTTTCCAGAACGCATGTCCCCATGCCCACTCCCCCACCCTTAGGCTAGGAATTGCTTATAATTTACCTGCCTAATGTCAACAAATGACCATCCAAGTATTTCTTGAATGAATGAAGGAGCCAAATTATGTTGGCTCAGAATGACCCTCAGTTATCAAACTGGCAACAGCCTCACCTCACATGAAATATTCACAGCGACCCAAATCAGGCTCGACTCAGGTGCTAATAGCTGTGGGAAGAAAGGAATCCCACTGGACCCTGTGACCAGGTGATGGCCAAGTGCAGAGAAAAAGTGGTTCGCCTTATTTTTGGAGTTCACATGCTTGACATTTAGCGCCATACGGACATTTAGCGCCAGGCCTGGAGCAGCATTGCTCCGTTGTCACTGTCATTAACATTTCCACAACATTAAAGATAATTATCCCTGATGGAGTGGTTAGCCGGTACCAGACGTGGTCTCGCTTAATCCTCATTTTGCTCCTATTATCTCCAAGAAAATGCAGACTTGCTGAAGTTTTACAGGTAGTAAAGGTCTAGCCAGGGCTCACATCAGCGTCTGTCTCACTCGAAGTCCAAAGCCCCGTGCTCTTAACCCTGCAACTGGGGGCCAGCTTCCTGGGCGTGTCATCTGTGCAGCTGCATAAGCGCCTGTGCTTAGAAGGGCCCCATGCTTGGTTTAATGCTCTGATGTTGCCATGTCTAAATTCTTAATAATTTTTGACCCACATTTTCATTTTGCTCTTGGCCCTGCACTTTATGTAACTGGTCCTGTCTACTACACATTCTGTTCCATAATCAGGATGTGGTAAGCATCCTGATTTTTTGGTAATCCTGTGTCAACTGCTGTGTCCACTGAAGCCCAGAACACAAACCCCTTTTCTCAAGTTCTGTATGTTCAAATCTGAGAATCCATAAATCTTTTTCTCTGATTATAAAAGTAATACAGACAAGTACTGGAAGTAGTAGTTAAGGGGTCTATAGTTTTATTGACAGTGGAATAAATTTTTAGAAGGAGAAAGTTAATTATGTTGGATATATATGGAGTTCTGTGTCTTCTATATCGACTTTTCTATCCTGTTTGTAAATTCTTCTATCCTTAAAATGATTTTTAGACTCATTCTTAGATGGATGCCTGAAGACAAAATCCAAGAATTTGTAGCACCCAGGGGGATTTTTATTATACTTGTAGTCTACATTTACTCAATTATGTGCTAGATAAGCATTTTTGACTTTTAGTTAAAATATTCATTAGTACATGTTGTGAAATATTCTTATTCCTTCTGGTAAATATCCCCCTCATGTGGAGAAGGTGACTTAGCTTATATCTTGTACGTTTTGCCTGCCGTCGCTAAATCCAGACTCTCTGCCCTCAGCCCCCTTCCCTTTGCCAAAGCTGAAAAGAGTCCCAGTGGGGTTTACCACTTGATCTCTCATGCTGGTGATCCCTGGGCCTTCTCTTGCCATGAAAGGACTCATATTGTGGAGGTTGCAGTGTTGTGGGCTGGTCAGGTAACTTCTGTTACTTAGCAACTTTCTCCTGCTTTGTTAAGTTGGGCTGTTCAATCTCCTTAATGAATAAGAACATCAAGCCAGGTAATTGATGCCTGGACGTTTAGCTCATGAATAATTGACTGTCTGGGTAATCCTAGATACATTTCCTCGATCAGATTGTACAATGGAACAGTCATGTCATAGCCAGTGTTGAGTTTTTTTTTTTTTTTTTTGGTCTTAAATCGGTTTTATGATGTCAGAAACCTGCTTTCTTGACCCAAAGGCTCAGGTGAACAATAGAAGCGGTGATCCTCCCAAAGCTGGGACATGCTCCCTCTTTCTTCCACAAAAGCTCAGCTTTTCCCCTTTAGTTTGGGCTTAGAAATGTTTCAGCTCTTCTTGTTTATCTTTCTGGGTATCTTTTCCCACATACATCGGGAAGGCAATGTGGTCTAAAGAGGAGGAGGGAACTGAGAATTAGATTTCCTGGGCAATGCCAATCACTTACTCTGCAGCTTCAGGCCAGCCTTAGCTTGTCTGACTTATTTATTCATTTATATATTCATTCAGCACATGTTTTGAGCACCTTCTGTGTGTGAGGCACTGGAGATTCCCTGAAAAGCAAGGTTGACCCTGTCCCCTTTCATGGAGCTTGTATTCTAGTGAAAACACATGGGTGATAAACACATAACGAAGTAAAGGAACAGGTAATTTTTAAATAGGGGGTAAGTGCTGGGTAAAAAATTAAAATGGAGTAATGGGTTAGAAAGTGACTAATGAAGGGGTGGGGCAGATGGAAATCATTTTGATTGGGTGGTCAGGGAAGGTCAGGGAAGTCCTCTTTGGTAAGGTGACATTAAACCTAAGAACTGAATGACAAGGAAGAGCCAGAAGGTGAAGAAATGAGAGAGGAAAATTTTAGGTAGAAGAACGTGAAAGAAAAGGTTCTGAGATGGGAATGAGATTAGCATGTTTGAGGGCCATGGGGCTAAAGCAGAATGTTGGGGAGCACATTACAAGGTGAGGTCGATGCCCACATTGGACACTCACCTTTGATACCTTCTAAGACCACACAAAAAGCGTGGCCTCTTCTGAGTCATGGGGGCCTGAATGAAGGGGTACAGATGGAGCTAAACTTTTCAAAATATGAGCCTCATTAATAGTACGGGCAATGTCACTCTTTGTATTTGAAAATCAGATGTTGTTAAAATCCAGCTCAGGTTAATTCACTTATTCCACACATATTTATTGAGCTCCAGGTAGTGTTTGTGATACTAGGTGTATAGAAGTGACTAAAACCAAGTCTCTGCTCTCATCAAACTCACATTCTACTAGCAAAATAGACAATAAACAAATAGATAAGTAAAATACAACTCTGAGGTATATAAGATAATGAGTGTTATAGAGACAAATAAAGCAGAAGAGGGGGCCTAGGAATTCGAGGGGAGAGAGAGTTGAATATTATATGGTCAGGGAAGGCTTCCCTGACACCTGAGCTGACACCAGAAGGAAGTGCCAAAGTGAGCCATGTGATTTTATGGGGGAAGAGCATTCCAGTCAGAGGGAACAGCAAGAGTACTACTTTTTTTTTTTCCAGAAAACCTCCCTAACAACATCCTACCTCTAGCCTGGGTTGTGTCTCCTTTTATGAGACTTTTATCAAAATACTTATTACTCTCCTGCTTAAAAATTTCCACTGTACTTGGCATAAAACATATTTCTTAACATGGCTATAAGGTCCTATTTAATCCCTTCACCTCCCCAAACTCATCACCCTTTTCTCTTCCTCTTGTGTCATTGGCTCCAGACAAAATAGCCTTCTTCCTGGTCTTTGCCCGTGCAAACTGACTCCTAGCTTGAATAGCCCTTACTGTTTTCTCTCTGCCCAGAAACTCTTCCCAGAGATTGTCCTATGACAATCTTAACAACTCAGAGAAGGCTTCTCTGATTCCCCCAAGCCCTTTGACCATTCCCTATCACAGAGCCCCTCCCCACTCACAGCAGTTATAAAATTCTCCCCTATCAGGAAGAGTTGCCACTTATTCACAAAGAATGCAGGCATTTCCTTCTGTACGGGAAACAGTCCCATTATGTATAATATGCTCTTTGGAGAAAAAGGAGGTTATAAATGAAATGTGACAAAGTACCCACCTACCATATCGTGAGGCTTTCAGCCCTTTAGAATATGACATTTTCAGGTCCTTCTATTTACCACCAGGTAAATTTAAAAATTTGAAAGATTCAGTTGCAAATGCATGCAATACTCTCTACACTGCTCAGGAAATAGCATGTAAGAGCAGAAGAAATGGATGAACTGCCATTCACACAAAATGAAAAAAAAAGTCTGAAAAAGCAGTAGAGAAATTATATTTCTAATCTATTAGAACTTGAATGCTGAACCCTATGATAGGGTCAGATCTTCATTGTCCTGTTTGTTATATTTAAAAAATTGTTTGATAAATATAATAATTATAGATAAATATACATGGAAAGGAATGCAATGGGATAGTATTTGTTTATAGTATTTGTTTACAAAGTGATGAATTTTAGTAAAGAGAAGACAACTGTCTGTCTGTACAATCCTTCTGGACTAATATATCAGCATATGTCAATGGCAAGGTCAAATTATGTCAACATTTGAAATCATCTTTTACCTCAATTCAACCAAATGGGTTAGACCAGACAGAAGGCACAGGTCTTGGAAGATAAGGTCACCACCAGACCATTGCCGCCCCTACCAACAGCACCAGCATCACCCCCCTTCCAGGTCCCATAAATGAATCCACTAGATCAAACCATCTCGATGCTCCAGGCTGGCAGCTCTTTCAGTAGTGCTGTGTTTAGGGCTATAGGACAAAATAATAATAATAATGTACACACACGCAGATACATTTATCCTCCAGTTCCATTTTAATGGTAGAGTCAGTAGGTAACTGTGTAAGTTTTTTTCTTTTAAACCCACTTTTTTGGTGGTACGTTATTAGAGCATGGGAAATTAAAGAGCTTTAAAAAGGGAGGTGGCTAGTTTCTCCTCAATAAGGAATGCCTGCCTTTGGTCCCCCAAGGAAGAGAAAAGATTGTATTTAGATGGGGATGGTTCTCTCTGCGCTGTATCCTGACAGAAAGCTGCTCAACATGGCCCTGCTGGAAGGAATCCAATGAGGGAAGAGGGCCGAGGTGTCCCCCAGCCTGCCCACTCTCAGCCCATGTGGTAAGCACACCCTCTCCTCATTTCCAAAGGTTCAACCCCAACGAGTCATCACCGTCATTTCCAGTTTGGAGGATTTTTTCCTTTTTTGAATTCAGGAGATCCATCAATTATTTAGGGCGTGGTGATGCTCTCAGGCACGACACCTCTGTAGGTCTGTATGGCGTTTCTGAAGGGAAACCATCTGGCCTTCCTTAACTTGTTCATCCCTGGGCTTCTCTCCCTGCTTGGAAGGTGTGGCGGCTGCAGAGAGAGCCAAAACCATCAATATTTCACAGCCTTAATTAAAGTAAGCCGAGAGCTGTAGGCCTCTCAACTGGTTCCTTTTCCAAAACAAGTGCCTGGCATCAGAAGCAGGGGCACAGAGAGAAAAAGGGGAATTTGGCTAAAGTTGGGGTAGGGGAGTGAGGGAGCGCAGGATTTCATTTACTAGGGCCTTCTGGAGTTGTATACTGACTGGCCAGAGTGTAGTAGTAAATTCTCCAGAGCTGGCCTTGGGGTGGGAAAGACAGAAGGGGCACCTCTTGAGCTCTCTGTGACTATTCTTGGAAGGGAGTAGAGAAGTTGGGCAGCCTGGAACCGCAGTCTGACTTCGGGCTGCATCCACTGGTCTAATAAGAATTATTAGCTAGGGTCCCAGCAAAGGCTTTACAAACCACGGGCTGGGGCCAGGGGAGGCAGGTTGTGGTACCTGTCTGTTTGCTGCTGCCACCCCTTCCAGAGTGCTCCCCAAGTGCCAAAGTCACGCCACCATCCAGCCCTGCAGGCAGGAGAGCCGGGAGTCTTGCGATTTATACATCTATTAATTACCTCCAGCATGGAAGAACTGCCTATAAATACAGTGGCACTTTAGATAAAACTTTCATGCAGCTATTTAGATCCTTTAAAATATAAATGATTTCCTCTAAATTTTTTATCATAAATCAGGGCATGGAGCTAGGCGACAAGACGCCGATTTCCCCCCTGTTGGGAGCAAAGCCTATGCTTGTTTTTTTTTTTTTTTTTTTCTTTTCTACCTCTTTTTCTTCTTGTTCTTGTTCTTCTTCTTTTTAATTTGCAGAGGCTGGTTAACGGCTGTTTGTCTTTGCTTCTCCAAGGCTTAAGTGGGAAGTGAACAGGTGACAGGTAGTTTCACCCCCTTTTCCTGGCAGCTGCTTAATGTGTGGAGGAGAGCTGTGGTTTCAGGCAGTAGACCTGAGTTCAAGTCCTCGTCCTGCCACTTATTCCTGTGTGACTCAAGGAATATAACTTCTCTGAGCCTCAGCACTCCCATCTGTGAAACAGAGGTAATAATAGCACCTATTTCATAGATTGGGTGGCTGTGAGGATTAACTGACATAATGCACGGAGCCAGGCAGAAGAAGAGCTCAAGAAACAGTGAGCTGTGAACTGGTAGACGAATTACTTCACCTCTCTGAACCTCAGTTTCCTTATTTGTCTGTAAAGAAAAGGTGGAGGGATTAGCTATTAGTTCCTGTGAAGACTGAACAAGACAACACAGACAGTAAGCTTATTAAAGCGGGGACCAGGAAGCCCTTGTTCATCCTCGTTATCTCCAGATCTCACATATGCCTGACTCAGAGGAGGTGCTCACAAGACGTTGGTGACTACGTGAAGTGACAGAGCCCCCTGCTCTGCTTGCAGAGCACCCTGCGGAACCATCACAACTTGTTTTTCATTTGTGGTGGTGGATTGGACCTCTACCTTTTTTCTAAGATCTACACTTAGAACCTTGATATATACACTGAAAGGGTCTATATGGAGTCTGTCTTCCTAACCCTCTTGCAGTAATGAGGAAACTGAAGCCCAGAGCCCCTCAGTGACTTGTCCAGGGTCACATATCCAGGTTAGCTACATATCCATCTTTGAATCTAGACCTCCTGAGCTCCATCCACCAACCTTTGCTGCCTCTTGCCAACCAAGGT
The DNA here is from genome assembly GCA_028627145.1 of Eidolon dupreanum. Lineage (NCBI taxonomy): Eukaryota > Metazoa > Chordata > Mammalia > Chiroptera > Pteropodidae > Eidolon > Eidolon dupreanum. The sequence continues at coordinate 20,219,360 of CM053515.1, read as the reverse complement.
GGCTGGTTAAGACAAATGGCCTAATCCTTTGGCCATGAAGAAATGGCAATCAACTAAGCCACATGGGGGTTGACTTTATGACTGAACTCTAAGATGCCTATGAACTGGAGCAGAGGAAGGCAGAATCAGTCCTCATGTGCCAGAAATAGTCTATATTTCTGAGGATAGGAACGGAGCTGGCCATACTGCTGATGACACAGATAATGTAAAGTCTAGAGCTCAAAGGTGAAGACATGCGGGGACCTACATTAGGGGTGGAGGGAGAAGTATGAAAAAGCCAAGCACTGACTGTAGGAGGTTATTGGAAAGAGTCCCCTGGGCAATAGCACCTCAAATCCAAACCATCGACCCTGATTTTCCATGAAGCTGTGGACTAAACCCACAATACTTAGGGGGTCTCTCTCTTCTACTCTGGACCACTGCAACCCAAGTCCTGCACAGCCACCAGAAGCAGACCTCCAATCCTATCACTGTCCTGCTTAAACACTCGGGTGGCTCCCCACCCTCCATGGAGCAAGAAATTCAGCCCCTCTGCAAAATCCAGCACCTGACTTTTGACTGTGTGTCATTTCCCACGTTTGCGGTTTCTTCCCACACTCCCCTCATTCTAGCCTTTCTGCTTTTCTCTGACCACCTCAAACTTGCTCCCACCTCAGGGCTTTCACACTTATTGCTCCCCTTGTTTTCCATTCTACCCTTGGCTCAAAGGTGGCTCTTTCCTTATACGCCAGAGCATTCTCTATTCCTTCACCCTGGTTTATTTTCTCCATAGTAGTTATCTCTTCAGGAAGCTGCTTTTTAACAAATTTTTATTGCTCACCTGCTGAAGCATCAGCTCCATGGGGGGTGGGGGGTGGGGGTGGTAAGAGAATAAGTGAGAATTGTCTTATTTGCACGCAGCTTAATTCCTGTCTCCTAACATAGCAGTTGCCACATAGTAGTAGTTTGATGTGTTCAGTGAAAGAATGCATGATGGGGGACTCTTGGAAATGCCTTGGCTTGGTCCCCTCTTTTTTCATTTGAGGAAACTGAGGTCGTGAGGAGTCAGAGGCCTGCCTGGAGCCCTACTGCCTGAGTGCCAGCAGTCAGTCCAGAGCTGGAGACCCCAGGAGAAGAGGGGGGCTCCTGGTGTGTGCTGATCCCTCATGGATGCTCAGCCTTGGGCTCCTGAGTCCCTCTGGGCATCTCAGATCGTCCGGGCCTGTAGAGACAATGTGAAGCCAGCGGCCGACAGGCGGGTCCGGCAGCAGCTGCGCAGGCGGCAGGTACATGTGAGAAGTTTGTGAAAGGAGACGGGAGAAAGGGAGAGGAAGATGAGGCGGTGGCTGCAAACACCTGACCGGCGGCCCCACCAGCTGCCTCCCTCGATGGCATCTTGAATTCGGTCGTCCTATCGGGCCCATCTCCCATTCCATCCCTGTTTCTCCTCCCCAACTCTCTGAGGTGGAGCTTGGCCAGGGATGGGGTGGGAGGGGGTACATTCTGACTTCTCCTAGTGGCTTCTGCCGGAAGCTGGTCTGGAGCAGGGCCAGCCTCTGAGCCTCTGAAAGTGAGGCCTTCTTGCCTTCTGGGAGAGAAGTACAACCTGACTCACCTCACTCCCTTAGCTCCCGAGTTTGGGTGGGGGTTGGGGTGGGGAGAACTGATTCTAGCCCAGAATGTTAGTTAAGATAAACCTGGTTCCAGTCCTCACTCTACTATGCTTAACAGTGTGGCCTTGGGAAACTCAGTCCCTCTGTGCCTCAGTTTTCTCATCTGTAAAATGGAGAAAATAATAACCTCACAGGCTAATGTGGGGTTTCAGTGTTTAGTACTTCTAAGGCATACATCCCAGTGCCTGGCACTCAGGAACCACTTCCTAAATGACTCTTCTTGCTGTCATCATCATCACAGGCCCGAGTACTGGGGAGGATATTATTCATGCATGAGTTCATTCAACATAGGTTATTATATTTAACTCCGACGTGATGCTTAGCCTGTAGACACGGCACCGGAGACTCAGGGACAGAAAAGACTCATCTTCAGAGAAGTCCAAGGGTCCTTCAAGGAGCAGAAACCATAACATAGCAAGTTCTTACTAAGAGATAACAGAGGAAGATACAAAAAAAACTTGAAGAAGGGAAACTCTCTTTTTGAATCTTGTTGAAACATATAATTAGGGCAGGGCTTTAAAAAACCAGTATTGTCAGGTAACAAGTTTCCAGGGCAAGTTTTTTAAGTTGAGGGTCCCAGATCACCTACATGCAAATTATGGATATCTATTAAAAAGCACCTCAGTCCTTGTGGTTGAAAATTCTGTGTGTAGTCTTGTGATGCTATATTTTAAGGGGCTGCAGATAATTCCTACTGGTGCTAAAGTTGAAAACCACTGACCCACAGGAAAATGCCTCTGCCCCGTGCCCAGCCTCTCTACAGAGCCAGTCCTTCTGGAGGACACAGTGCTTTGTGTCCTGATTTAGAGTTACATGTAGCAACTTTATGTCCCCACTAGACTCTAAGCTCCTGAAACAGTGTGCCCTATACCTGCCAAACTGGTTACAAGGCCCAGATGTCATCAGTAGGTATTCTGAAATGATTGTAGAATGAAGAAAATGCCCCCTTTAGTATCACTTGTGTAAGTACCCATTTGGTTCTTACTGGGACCTTCAGACAGATTTTGTTTGGCCCATATGTGTTATGTGTGTATTGAAATTTAATTACAATTAATTAAATTAATTCATTTAAAGTGAGGGTGGGGGCATGTGCTCTCCAGTGTACCAATCTTCCCTTTTATACACTCAGATAATTTGTTTTACAGACTTGCCCCTGACAGAATTTAAGTTTGTAAATCCTGTAAAGTACAGAGGATGTTATCAACTGTATTCCAAGACCCTCCTGCCAATTGCTTTCTGTATGGTCTTTTCCTCCTTTCTTTTCCAGTCTGTTATCTCCAGGGCCTTTCTCAGAAAGACTGGCCCCTAAGGATGGGTGTCATCTTACTGTTGGCTGCCTAGAGTGGCTAGTAGACCTTCTTGAAGGAAAAGATGGGAAAAACCCAGGGAATATAGGATGTCAGATGCAAGCATGGGTTTTGATTTGTAATCCTAATGGCTCAGGATGCTGATGTGGGGGCTGTCGAACTGAGAACTGAAGGTCAGCATTGGAGGCCTGAGGGAGCCAGTTGGTTTTGCTCTGTCTCTGACCCCTGCCTGACCTCAACTCTAGCTACTATCTCCCAGGCCCCTAAAGGGACAAAACAGGAAGGGATGGATGTGGATAAGCCTTTCCCTCCATTTCTGGTGGTTCAGCTTTACAGACAACTAGGGTATTATGGAGTGAGTGTGGGTCTCAGGGTACCAGGGGCCAACCTAGGCACAGAATCTTCTCCCTGGGGGATGCAGTAACCCTAGCTTTCCTTTCTCTTTTCTCTTTTGGCTTCTAGCATTGTGCAGATGACAGGAATGTGTGGTCCTAAATGCTGGTGAGTGATAGAATAACACTAGTTTCAGCTTCTGGGGAGTTGAGGGTCCCTGGAGACAAGCTTCTGACTTGCTCAAAATGTGTTTCATTTAAATTAACCAGAATGATAGTCTTTTTGCTAGAGCTGGAAGCACTTAGCAATCATCTATCTCAGCCCTCTTTCTCCTTATGGGATAGACAGTGTTAGAATGCTGTCCAAAACCTAGCCCTCCTGAGGCCCGCAGTGCATATTCTTTATTTCAAGAATCCCAGTAGCCTGGCTTTGTGTCTTGTGCACGGATCTACATCCCTCCACTGCAGTGAAAGTTTATAGTCAATATCCTACAGTGGATTTTAGACTGCTGATTTCCTGATGGCCAGGACGGAGTTTGATTCATGGGGTCTGACACAAAGGCAGGTGTTGAATGAATGAAGACAAGCAAGGAACCAGTTGGCACCTGAAGACCAACCATTCTCCAGGGGGATGACCCAGGCCATTCGCACTCCCAAATGCTATCTCTTAAAGGAGGAAGAAGAGAGGAATAAACACTTATTCTATGATTTCAATGTGCCAGGCACTGTGCCAAATACGTATTTCAATGGATTCCTCACAACCATCAGTGGAGGAGGAACTATTATCTCCATTTAACAGATGAGGAAACTGCAGTACACAGACATTGAGATGGCTCATGGCCTCTCAGCCAGCAAGAGGCAGAGGTGAGCTTTGAATCTGAGAGCAGGGTCTGCACCCCAAAGCACCAGGTTGTTAGGAGGTTTATTCAGCACTAAGATTTGGTGCTCAGTGCTTTCTTTTCCTCTTTAGCTCTAAACGGTCTTCACCAGAACCCAAGAAGGCAAACGGCAGTGCAATTCCCATTGTAGAGCCCAGGCAACCGAGGCTCAGAGGTTTAGCGAAAGGGCCGTGCTTGACCTCTCTTACTTGGGCTCCATCCTCTTACTGGGTTGCAGGACAGGTCGCAGGCAAGGGCTCTAATGCGAAGAAGAGGGATTGGCGGTACCCGAGGGTGGACAGCCTGGATCTCGGCAGGGCTTCCTATTAAGCTAAGGGTTGACCCCCTCCAACACCTCCACCCCATGTCAATATTCTGGGAGATCGACCCACACCCCGTGGCGCAAGGCCCAGCGTGCAGGCTACTCAGATCTCTGAAACCCGGAGGTGTAACCGCACCCTCACACCCCCACCCCCTCCCCGCGGAGCGGACGGCCGCGTCAGGGCTTCTCTCAGAACCTGGAGGGCTGTGGGACCGCGGTCCCAGGATTCCCCATACATTATTCACGATGTTTACTAGCGCGGGGAGAGGAGAAAAGAGGAGGGAAGGAGAGGGGATGAGAGCAGAGGGGAGGTGGGGGGAGGGAGGGTTGAGGGCACGGGGCGGGCAGTATTAACCCCGATGCACTCAGGTCCCAAAACTTCGCGAAGGAAGACGACGTAGCTGTGTTTAAGAGCCTGGGAAGTCCGACGTGGCTCCTGGCACACAGTAGGCCACTAGTAAATATTTGTTGAATGGATAACAGAAGAGTGAGTGAATGGCTGGGCTCCCAATCAGCTATCACTTGGCCCCTCTGACCCTGGTTGTCTTCATCTGTAAAACGGAATAAAAGCACCTACTCCATAGGGTGTAAGGATACTCTAAATTTCCTAGTACATTTTAGGATCTCAGAACGGTAGCTATTGTTATGCGGGAAAGGGGCTTGTACGCGCTGGGGCCCAGCAGAAGTGCACTGACTGACTCCCAAGGTCGGCGAGCACTCCTGGACTAACTATTGTAAAAAGGTTTTAGTAAGCTTCCTTACACGGCTGGGTTGGGGGGAAAGGGAAGGGGGCCAAGTTGTCTTAAGCAAAGCAATAAAGGCCAGCGTGGGGAGGAAGCCACAGGCCTCCTGGAACAGGCAGGCAGTTACTTCCCCCACCTCACTATGACGGGCGGTTGGGTGGGGGTCACCTGGGGCTCATTCTGGCAATCCCTCATCCTTCCGGAGCCGGTCTGCGTGCTTGGAGGCGCCTAGCTGCGGGGCCGGAGTATGGTGGACGACTCGGGCGTGGGGCCAGGAGCGCCCTGGAAATGGGCAGTTTGGCGGCAGCCGGTCCGACAAGGAGTGTGTGTGTGTGTGTGTGTGTGTGTGTGTGTGTGTGGCGTGGGAGTGTGGGGTAGGGTCAGCTTCCGGGCCCCACTCAGTCCCGGGCTGCCCTTGAATCTGGGCAGTGAGAGTTGGGACAGGACGTAGAGGTATGGGACTTTAGGGTCTGCGGGGAAGTCTACCAAGAAAAAGAAAGAATCCGGAAGGTCGGCCGGGCTGGAGCCAGGCGGGGCGGGGCGGACCGGGAGAGGCCCGGCCTGGCCTGGGTATAAATGCTGTGGCGGGGGCGGCTGTGGCGGGCGCAGGGAGGCGCGTGGAGAGCTGCTGCCTGGCCTCGCCTCCCGGGCGGCCCCTGCGAGTCCCGGGCGCGAGAGCACGCCTGCGCGCGCCCGGGCCCTTCCTGGCAGGCTGCTTGTAAGATGAGTGAAGAAGCAGGTGGGGGAGAGGGGAGGTAGCGAGCGAGAGGGCGAGGGGAGCGCGGGCGCTGAGCGGCGCTCACTTGGAGCGCAGCGAGCGAGTGAGACGAGCCTGATCCATGTCCCTCGCTGCCTCCCTGCCAGGCGCGCGAAGATGATGGCCATGAACACCAAGCAGCCTTTCGGCATGCACCCGGTGCTTCAAGAACCCAAATTCTCCAGCCTGCACTCCAGCTCCGAGGCCATGCGCCGAGTCTGTCTCCCAGCCCCGCAGGTACGTAGTGGAGCATAATTACCGCTCTAAGGCACATTTTTTGACAGGCACTTGCTTCATGTTTTTTTCATGTCGCCCAGAACAATCGCCGCTGTCTGAACCCCTCTCCTTGTCTCCCCCGCGCTCTCTCCCAGCGCACTCTCTCTCTCATTCATGTCTCTGATCCACACGTCTGTTCCAGCAGAGCCTCTGTCTCCGTATTAATTTTTATGACCTGGGCTTTGAGGAGAGGCATCTCAGTTGCTTGAAAATGTGTTTTAATCCTGAGTTGACAGTATTCCCCACTGACCGTGCTGTGTGCCTTCTCGCTTGCAGCTGCAGGGTAATATATTTGGAAGCTTTGATGAGAGCCTGCTGGCACGCGCCGAAGCTCTGGCGGCGGTGGATATCGTCTCCCACGGCAAGAACCATCCGTTCAAACCCGACGCCACCTACCATACCATGAGTAGCGTGCCCTGCACGTCCACTTCATCCACCGTGCCCATCTCCCACCCGGCCGCCCTCACCTCGCATCCGCACCACGCGGTGCACCAGGGCCTCGAGGGCGACCTGCTAGAGCACATCTCGCCCACGCTGAGTGTGAGCGGTTTGGGCGCCCCCGAGCACTCAGTGATGCCCGCGCAGATCCACCCGCACCACCTGGGTGCAATGGGCCACCTGCACCAGGCCATGGGCATGAGTCACCCGCACACCGTGGCACCTCACAGCGCCATGCCCGCATGCCTCAGCGACGTGGAGTCGGACCCACGGGAGCTCGAGGCCTTCGCGGAGCGCTTCAAGCAGCGGCGCATCAAGCTGGGGGTGACCCAGGCGGACGTGGGCGCGGCTCTAGCTAACCTCAAGATCCCGGGCGTAGGCTCGCTCAGCCAGAGCACCATTTGCAGGTTCGAGTCTCTCACTCTCTCGCACAACAACATGATCGCGCTCAAGCCAGTGCTCCAGGCATGGCTGGAGGAAGCCGAGGCCGCTTACCGAGAGAAAAACAGCAAACCTGAGCTCTTCAACGGCAGTGAGCGGAAGCGCAAACGCACGTCCATCGCGGCGCCGGAGAAGCGCTCACTCGAGGCCTACTTTGCCATTCAGCCTCGGCCCTCCTCGGAGAAGATCGCGGCCATCGCGGAGAAACTGGACCTTAAAAAGAACGTGGTGAGGGTCTGGTTCTGCAACCAGAGACAGAAACAGAAACGAATGAAGTACTCGGCTGTCCACTGACTGCGGCGGGGCGCAGAGTCCGGGGCCGGGAAAGCTTGAGTGTACGTCCTGGGGGGACGGTTATGGGGGACTCCAAGATGTTTCCTTGCAGGTCAGGCTCTCTCCTCCAAAGCCACAGCCTTCCCCCTTTATCCCACCTGGGTGCCTCCCGGCATTCTCTTTCTCTTTCTTCCATTCTATTCTCACCAGAAAAGTTTTGGCGCTAAGAAAAAATTGACTGAGGGCAGGCCTGGAGGGACTTGTGCTGTCCGTGGTGCTGAAAACCGCCCTTGCGCGTTGGACTGCGCGACCTCACGACAGGAGCCCAAACGCAGGGGATAGTGAACTGGCCCAACTGCACGACTCTGAAGGCGCCACTTTGCTAAGCGCAGCTAGGCAAGGGGTGAAGGGCTGGGAAGTAAGTGCTCAATAATAATGCAAACTTTAACTGGGGCACAAGCATGTGCTGGAGATTTATTTAGAGTATATAAAATCATGTATGTTTCCAAAGGATAGCCTTATACTCCCTTCCCCACCTAAGTTTTATCCATCTCATTCTTGGGTTTGCTGTAAGTTCTCTAAGGTAGCATGAATTAGGTTCAGGGAAAGTGTGCGGGGAGGTGCAGGTTCTCAGCGATTCTCCCTCCGCATTTGTCGGGGTCCAGAAAAGGGCCCCCAGACTAGGATCACTTAGGTGTTTGCAAGCAGCTGCGGACACCAGCTCGCGACCATCCTCCACGATCAGTTCGAATTTGAGGGGTAATTACCGCCTGCTGGATAGCGAGGGATGGGTCGTGTTCTGGACGGACTGAGGACTCTCTGACCCCAGCTCAGCATAGAGGCGACTGCTCGAAAGTAATTCTAAATTCTCAAAATCACATGCAAATCTTTCCAACACGTTTAACCTCGTTGCGCTTTTATTGTTGCTATTATTAGCATCGTGGTTTCCCATTATTTATTTCACTTCACTTCTTTCCATCCCCCTGGTATGGTTGTCTCTTGGTGGAGGTTCACTTATGTTTATGGGTGGAAAGAGGGGCCAGACGCCAGCCTGGTCCTTTCTCACCCCACTCGCTCTAGACCCATCACATTTTATCTTTCGTTACTTCATGTCATTTGCGTGTTGCTGTGTGACCCTTGGTTTCATTCTCCGAGTAGATACAAATAAAATATTAAATTTTCTTCTCTCTTTACCCCTTGAATTAACTTCTAAAATAAATACTTTATTTTTCAACCTGATTCGCTGTGCTTTTCTTTCTGAGTCTTAGGAGTACTAGTCTTGGAAAGGATTTAAAAGTGAGAACCCAGAAGCGCTGGGCTGTCACTTCCCACAGTCCAGTCTCTGCCCATATCCACTCCTCCCGCCCCCCACCCCCCGCCCTCCAGCAGCCTCATCCTCCCACTCGGTCTCCTCCAGGGACATCTAGCTGCTAGTCTTCAGACCTCAGGGTTTCAAGTCAGGTCTTTCCACGCTTCTCTGCGAGGTAATCTGTCAGCTTCTGTTCCCTCAGCTTGACTCAGATTGCAAACTTTGAGGCCTAACTGCTGTAGGAACCCCCAATGCCTCCACTTACTGGTGGAACGACCTTAAAACCAGTTCCTTAACCTCTCTGAACCTCCACTGTTTGCTGGATGAAGATGCTAATACCTACTTCACATTGTCGGGACTAAGGGGACTAAGAAGGTTGTTTATTTAAAGGTCTGGTAGCGGTTGGTGCGCTTAATAGGAAACATTATTTTAATAGATTCAGCGGCAATATAGGAAATGAGAGGATGGATGCTAAGAGGGAGGAAAGTGTTTTTCTCTGGGACAAAGTCCGTTGGGGTCCCTTGGAATCTCTTTAGAAATTCATTTGGAATTGTCACCCAGGAGATTACTCACGCTGTGGTCTGTCTCGGCTTCTCTCCTGGGCGCTAAATAAGATGTCTGCAGCAAAGATCCTAGCGTAGCGCCCTGTACGTAGTAGGTGCTCCACAGATGCTAGTTTCCGTCTCTCTCTTGCACTCCTTCTAAAAGGGGGAGGAAACCTTTTTATTTGTGAGCCACAGAAACACCTTCGTGATTTAAAAATTAATGCTCCAAGTCCAGGAGTCGTCTGTACATTTCCCCACTGTGTCTTCAAAGAGTTCTGGTTTATTAGACCTCCAGCCTGAAATTCGGAACAGAGCAGGGCTCCCTTCCGCGACGTGAAGCCCCAACCCCACCCCACCCCCAGACTGCAAAAGCAAACCTGGGGATCGCCGTGAGCCCCTCGTCCCCGCCTTTCAAAACAGCCCCAGCGATTCCTCCACCTCCCTCTCCATCGGGTGTCCTTTAATAATAAATGCCCTTATGCCATTACATTATATTGTGGGTTTTGAAAATTTAAAATACGGCTGATGCAATATTAATTGCCTATAGTGGTATAAAATACGGGGCCGGAGCCCAGCCCGGCTGCAGAAGAGGCGGCCGTGAGTGTCCCGCGACGAAGCGAAGCGCTCCGGACACGCCTTTGCTGGCTGCGAGATTTCCTGCAGGTAAGAACCTTCAGCTTTTCTGGCTCTGGAAAGAACCCGATATCCGCCTCCACTTCCTTTTCTAAAAGTTCCCTGCTGTCATTCATTCATTCATTCATTCATTTATTTATTTATTTAATAACCTCAAAAGTTTAGGAGACTTTTTGGAGAGGGCGAGATAATTGCCTGAGTGCAATATCTACGTCAGAACCGGCTGGGCCTGGGTTGGGAGTGAGACCCGCGACTCTGCGCCTCGTCCTGTCCAGGCGCCGGGACTGTCACTACGCACGAGTATTTTGACCAATTTCTACCGGCCGGCGGGAGCTGCGGCCAGGTCCACTGAGCTTTCCACCTTCTCCCACCCCCTCAGTGCGCCGGACCGGCGCCTCTGCCTCTCTACTTGGACTAGCTCAGGAAGCAACGGGAGCTGTGGTTTCTCCGGAATTGTGCAGTCGCCTTTGCTACTCGTCTGTTGGAGGCACAGACCTTTCGAGGGTAGTGATGGAGGTGGGGGTACTAGCCAGTTTGGGTTTTACACAGGCTTGGTATGCATCTCGGTAAGCCATTTCCTAACCGTGTGACCTTGGGCAAGTCATGCCACCACTCTAAGCCTCTGCCTATGGCTGTAAAACCTCACAAAAGTTATTTTAAAGAGTCACTGAAATCACCCTACAGCAGATTTTCCTTTCCCAAATCTTGCCAACTTGCAGCATTCACTGTCCAAGGCCAGCTGGGAGTTTCTTTAAAATATACCAAGAGAAAGTGAGGCCAATGGTCAGGGCTGTTTATATGGAAAGCTGCATCTTGCCTTTCAAGGTGGGACCTTGAGAATCATCTGTGGACCAGGGAGAAGGCTTCTAGGCACTTACCTGGCTGGAACCAGAGCCGACCCCCAATAAGACAGGCGTACACAAGCCAGCATAGCAGATGCCCTGGCAGGCAGAATTTGGAGGCAGGAATCCCGCCCTTCCCCAGTCTGAGTTGTGTGATCTCTGGCCAGGAACTTACTCTCTCTGTCCCTAAGGTAATATTAGTTTGGTCATTGTTTCAAGACCAGCTCCTCACTTAAGGTCTGGCCCAGAGTAGCAGACAATAGATATCTACTGAATGAGCAAATGAAAACTGAAAGAACTCCTTCTAACCCAATCCTCTGGATTCTAGGGAATATAGGGGAGAATAGAAACCATCAAGAATAGACAAGTTTCCCTGGGGGCGGGATCAGGGTTTGGTGGTGGTCTCCATCTCAAGCTTCCATTCAAAGGCAGCAAGTTTCCTTCCTGTTTAAATTAGAAGAGGCCTTGCCTCACTCAGTGGTGATCGGTACAGAAGGGGTGCTCTGGGACATGGCTCTTTAGTACCTAGATTAGTACCTAGAGGAGGAATCAGAGAGAAGGATGGAGGTGACCTTTGCCCTGCTGAGTGTGCCTGACTTTTTAACCCTATGTTGGAGCTTGAGTTCTTTTGCTTTCCTGCTGAGATGGAAACAGCTCCAGGTCTGGAGTGAAAAGACCTGGGGTGAAATACCTACTCCATCTCTTACTTGAGTAAGTGACTTAACTGCTCTCTGAGCCTCAGTGCCCTGATGTGTAAAATTGGAACAAAGACTATCTTTCAGGATTGCTCTGATGATTAAATGATATCACATAAACCCAGGACCTGACACATAGTAGGCATTAATGGATACTTCGTTTCTTTAAAACATTATTTATACTCAAAGTATGAGGTAGTTGCAGGGTCAAATTCAGGGCATGGAGTCATGTGGGACCAACATTTTCCTTCTGTGAGCCACAGTCTGTTCATTTGTAAAATAAGGGTGGTAGCAGTGCCTACTAGCTCAGGACATGGTTGTCAGGGGCAAAGCGGGAAGCATAAAAGAAATCTCTTTGCTACCTGTGCGTCTGGGCTGTAGAATGGATGATAAATTCACCACCAGGAGTCCATGGTGCGAATACATAGAAGCTTGACCCCAATTGTTGGCTTTCCTCCGCAGCAGAATCTGGCAAGCAACAAGCATCTGTCAGGGTTCGAGACTTAGCTCAGGGCTCCCTCGTGGGGACTGCTCCAGTGGGCAGAAGAGACGTGAGGAGTGGGGGTCTCTAGCTCATCCTTCCCAGCCCAGCTCGCACCTTTAGACCCTCAAGCCAGAATGCAACAGCCAGAGGGCAGAGCGCCTTAAAGTCCCTCTTTTTACCGAAGGAGAAACTGAGACCCAGAGAGGGACGAAGGAACTTAGCCAGCTCCTTGTATGGAAACTTGCTCTTTTGCCGAGTCATAATACTACACTATCTCGTTTTCTTCCTTCCTTCTTTCCTTCCTTCCTTCCTCCCTCCCTACCTCCCTCCTTCTCTCTCTTTTTCTTTCTTTCTTTCTTTCTTTCTTTCTTTCTTTCTTTCTTTCTTTCTTTCTTTCTTTCTTTCTTTCTTTCTTTCTTTCTTTTTCTTTTCTTTCTTT
>CM053515.1:20164504-20206494 GCA_028627145.1 Eidolon dupreanum | reverse complement strand
CTTTCTTTCTTTCTTTCTTTCTTTCTTTCTTTCTTTCTTTCTTTCTTTCTTTCTTTCTTTCTTTCTTTCGTCCTTACTCTCTGAGAGCACCTTGTTTATTTATTTAGCAGCAAATGCGCTCGGGGTGAAAAAGTACCACGTCTGATTGGGCCTCCCTGAACCCTGCGCAGGGCCTCTAAGAGTGAGTGCTTCACAAATGTTCGTCGGATAAATGAATAATAATGATTTCTAGCATGCATCGAGGGCTTCCTGTACGCCAGGTACTGTTCCAAGCACGTTATGTGCGTTACTTTATTCATCCTTAAACAACACATGAGTGGGTACCATTTTAAACCCCCATTTTACAGATGAGAACTTGGAGGCACAGAATGTTGCTGTAACTTGCCCAGGGCAAGTAGCGAACTCAGCAATTTGGTGGAGTGATCTGGCAAAAACCCAGTTTCTTCTTCTCCTCCGTGAGAAGCGCGTCCCAAACCTGGCAGGGGCAGGAGTAGGGCGGGGGCAGGGCTGGGGCAGAGCTAAGGCAGGGTCAGGAGTAAGGCTAAGGCAGGGGCAGAGGCAGGGGCAGGAGAAAGGCAGGGGCAGGGCTAAGGCACCGCCGGCGCAGGGGCGGAGCAGGCTTTGGACTGGGCTGGAGAAGCCACACGAGCAGACGAAGGGATGGAAGCCAAGGAGGCCGCGGTCCTCGCGGGTTTCGGCGCCGTCTCTGCGGGTCTCCCTCTGCCTTCCGCTCCGCCTCTCACGTCTCGGTCCCCATCTGCGTGGGTCTGTTTACTTGTCTCCCACGCGACCGCTCTTAGCTTCTCTCCATCCTCGCAGGCGCGACACTCTGACCCCAAAGCGCCGGAGCGAGGTGGGTCGCGTCCCCGGGGTGCGTAGAAAGCCCCTTCCCTTCTCTCCCTTCCGCCGAGCTGCGGGAGCCCCCGCGGTAACCCCGCCCCGGCGGGCAGACGGAGCCGGCGAGGACCCCGGCGGACAAATTAGTCTCCCCTTCGATCGCTCTTTTCCGATCAGGTCAGGTTTCCCTCCGCCGCTCCCGACGGCGCTTCCGCGCTCGCGGGGCTCCCGGGCTCCCCAGCTCCCCGCGCGGGGTCAGGGTTCGCAGGCCCCTCCCGGCGCCCGCAGCGGGGCCTTCCCCTCCGCTGCGTCCCGGCCGGGAGCCCCCTGGACTTTGGGAGGAGCTCTGCGGAGAGGGGGGAGGGCGGCCGGGCCCAGGCTCTTCCCGGGGAGTCCGCCCAACTCCGGCCTCCTGTCGCCAGCGCGCAGTACGGGTCAGACGTCAGTTCTCCGCTCCTCCCTGTGCTCAGCCCGGCCCGCCGGCGCTGGGGCAAACTGGTACCGGTCAGCTCTGTCTCTGTCTCTGTCTGTCTCTGTCTCTGCCTCTGTCTCTGCCTCTGCCTCTGTCTCGCTCTCTCTCTTTCTCGTTTTAGTTTTAGGATTTCACACACACACACACACACACAAATCCTAATGTTCATCCTGAGAAAATCGGACTTCTGTGGGACACCTTTATACATATTTAGGAATTAATATTGTTTTTACTTTGAATTCCGTGCGAACCACCATAATTTCAAGAGGTCTCTGGCAGAATCCCACTCCCAATCTTAATTCCCCTTTTTCCTCTACTTACCCCCACACTCCCTCCCTGCTCACACACATCAGCCCAGCTCCAAAATCCAACATCCCTGCCGGTGACAGAGTCCCCCCAATGCCTGGGGCTTTGCTAGGCGGCTCACCTCTTGGCAGATATAGTTAATGTCCAGCCCTCATAAATCAAGACCATAAAAAGCTTACTTTCATATGCACTCAATTTCTACCAAACCTAAACTAATTGCATAAATTCCTTTAGGCCACTCAGAGCTGCTCTCTGGGTTGGGATCTGATCAATTAGTCATTAGGCACTCCATTAGCTGGGGTTTAAGCTGCCTCATAAATGTCTCCTGTCAATTTGCTTGTAATTGAATGAATAAAAAAGGGTACAATTATTAGCACAGAGGATCAGAATGAGGAGAGGTCAATTTTATTCAAATATTCTAAAAATGTCTTAATCTAATAATAATAATGACGACAATAATAACAATAATTAGAAGGCATTTAGACATCAGTCACAGAAAGAGTCTTTGTCCATGTTAAGGAAAGCTCTGGCCTGACACACAGCGATCTGAGGGTGTGTCTATGCTCTGCCACTAGTCTCTCCCACCCACTGGGCCTCAGTTTCCTACCTGTAAAACAAGTTGGTTGGAAGGGATTTTCTTTTTAAAAAATTAGGTTTATATTTTGTCTAAGTAATTTATGCATATAGTTAAAAATTGAATAAAGAAAAGCAACTTGACAAACCCCCACCCTCAGCCACTTCTAGATGTTTCTTTAAGAACTTAATTATATGTCAGAATAGTGTACTTTTGACACTATTTTTCTCTTTTTAAAGTTTAAGGTTTATTTCTTAATATGTTGATTGAATGGTACATGATTCAAATTCAAAAGAACCAGATTTGCAGTGAAAAGTCTTTCTCTCACATTTGACCCAAGTTCCCTTTATTGAAGGCAAATGAAGTCAATTTCTTGTGTATATTTTAGAGATATTTGATTGGTTGCCATTTCTTGATTTCTCATTTTTAGTCATTGTGCATTAACTTCTTACTATGATATCAGAGAACTAAAGATATAATCATCTTAGTCTCCTTGCACCAAGAATCCTAGGGAATTTTGTATAAAATCAATAATAGACAAACATAAATTGAATGGGAAGTTGGAAATTCTGATTCATTTTTTAAACCAAAAATTAATTTGGAGATGCAGACACCATAATGTATAAAAACTGCCTACTTGCAAACATACAGAGTGTTTATAGGTTGATTTGAGCTTTATCCCACCTCCTTCCAAATAGAATTTAAGACAGCCTATCTGAGATTACTATTAAATTAGACACTATACTTATAATGGAGGTACCTTTGTGTATTGGATACTTCGGTTCCTATAGTACCTAGTTTCATCAGAGTCTGTTAAAAATTTTTCTTCACTCTCTTACCTCCTCTAAGTGAGCCCATCTCTTCAGTAAGATGAATTTTTCTTGGTATATATAGCTATGATGGAACTGCAGAAGACACCGACAACATCATATAATAATCCTCCCTGTGCTGGGTATTGAACAGCAGACTGCAGAAAACTCCACCTGAGCTCTTACATGTGAGGGAGCTGAGAGCCTGAGAACGTAAATTCCGTCTCTGACAGTCCAAGGTGCTGATCCTGTTGACTGCTATGAGATGTACAGGGAGACATTGTTCTGGGAGTGGGATTGCCTTGTACTGAGTCCTGCATACTCTTTCAATGTAGGGAAAGCATGGATTGGAAGAGCTACTTGGGAAAACTGGAATCATCTCTGGTCAGCACACAGAGCACAGGCCACATGGTACAGTGGAAGGAACCTGGAATGTGCACAAAGATTTTGAGGCCTTACGCTGTTCTGTGTGACTTTGGCAACTCTATTCACTTTCAGTGCCTCAGTCTTTCAACCCTCTAAACTTGAGGAATTTGAACTAGATAATAATTTAATTTTGGTGAAGATTCATGGACTTCATTAAGAATTTAAGGAAAACTGTTTTACTCAGCCAGAAAAAAATGTGTATCTATGGCACTCAGAATTTTTGCTGACTTCTTGAACTTCAACTACGGATTCCCTGGGTTTATAGGTCCCAGGTTAAGACCCCCTGGACTAAGTCATGTAAAGGCATCATATTCTTCATGTGACTATCTGACTTTATGATCAAATACCGTTAAGTACTGAAACCAGTTTAGCAAACTGGACAGGACTTTACTGTAGGCAAGAATAAAGACTTGAGCCAGTTGTCTATAAAGCCTTCAAATAGCTTTGGCAAAGTTATTTTTCAGATCAATAGTCTCCCAAGAGAGTGTAGGGAAGTGAAAAAAGTACTACATTAGGGGTCAAAATCTAGGTTTTTTGTTGTTGTTGTTGTTGTTTTTTAACAAGCCTGTCAACAACTAGAATTGAGATTTTTGAGCCTGAGACTTCCTCACTCTGGCTCCATCTTTTCTTATTGTAAAATGAGAGAGTTGGACCAGATGACTTCTGAAACTGCCAGCTGTGACATCATGTGAACTTATGTATATAGACATTAGCATATCTCACATTTGATATATTGGGGGCTTATTTTATTTTCTTATTTTGTTTTCAAAGAGATAGTTGTGCAATCAAAGTAGAACGGGGAGAAAGAGTTACCAAGTGTGGTGTCTCCTGGTTTCCCAGCACTGAAGCTTCTAAAACCATGTAGCAAAAACACAATCCTCACCTCCTAATGAAAAAATAAAAACAGTTTGGGTGGGTGTAGGAGACAGGATGACATCAGAACATTTTGTTAGACTGAAAAGTCCTGGCTCAGCCAAGCCAGTTAGTTCATCAGCAGGTCTGGGGAGACCCAACTCAGTGGGGAGCAGAGGGACTGGAGGTCGTTGTGGGCAGGGTCACACCAAGCACTTAAGCTGATCCCAGCATTGGCTGGAATCCACAGATAATAAGAGAATGCTGACCAGAGCTCCTGTTCTCTGCTTTCAGGTCTTCATTTTTCTACTGACTGACTTGGGTTAGCTGTGAACTCACTCAGCCTTTGAGGTTCTGTATTACTGGTCACATTGCTCAGTTAAAATGATTAGAACATAGACCACTTTCAACTTTCTGTCTCCAGCTTCCCAGAATTTCTCCTATGTGTTCTATAGTTTTTTTTTTTCTCTCTCAGTTTTAGTAAGATATAATTGACATATAACATTGTGTTAGTTTAAGGTGTACGATATAATGATTTGATATATGTATATGTGGCAAAATGATTGCCACAGTAAGATTAGTTAACATCTATTACCTCATGTAGTTGCAATTTTTTTTTTTCCTGTGGTGAGAACTTTTAAGATCTACTCTCTTGGCAATGTTCAAATATATAATAGAATATTGTTAACAATAGTCACCATGCTGTAGGTTATATACCCACAACTTATTTATCTTATAACTGGAAATTTGCACCTTTTGACCACTTTCACCCAGTTCCCCCATTCTATATTTTTTAACTTGATATTTTCAGTGATAATATTTTACTATTGTATATGGTTTCATGGAGGGTGGCCTATCCATTCTACAAATTTTATTAGGTCATTGAGAGGAAGCCCTGTATTTCTTGGCGTCACAGTAGGGTTTTTCCATCACAAAGAAGACTTAATAATATTTACTGAAATGCATTATGTTATTACTGTTAAATACATGGAATGATAGAGTGTGAGCAGAGAAGACTTCTTAGAAATCCTCTGGCTGGAGAATATGATGTTGTATACCTACGGGCCCAGGTATCTGTATTTTTCATAATCTCTCCTTAGGACTCTGATTACTTACCCTGATTTAGGAAGATGTTTCTTATACTTTTTTCCCCACCCAGGTGCCCCAAACTAGAGTTTATAGCCTGAAACACAAAATTTCTTTCATTTCTTATCTTATTAAGAGTGATACAAATTTTGCGTTTCATTTTACAGCACATCTGTGCCTGTTTTGCCCTCCCCACATTGCTATGTTAGTTTATTTATCATGGAGTCAGTGGTTGCAGCACCCAGAACCTTTGCCTACAACCAAACCCTGCACACTGACATGTGGCCCATGGGGACAAGTAGCCTTTTTTGAAAGTAAATTCTAGTGCAACCTCTTTATTGTAGGACAAAAATTAGACCTAAAAGCAATTCGGTAAATAATGGTAATAACAGTAAAACAAGCAACATCTCTACTGATCACTTTAGAATAGTGGGTATTTAACAAATAATTGAAATTGAGTCTCTGAATGAGCAAGTCTTGCTTATTATTTCCTGACCACATCACCTCCCTCCAAAGGTGAAGGAAATTTTAAGGTGCAGGGTGTTCCAATATTAAAAGTATGGCCCCTTCTAAGATGTTTTACAAACCTAGGCGAAACATATATATTATAATCCATATTTTATAAGGGAGATATTAGGAAGATTAAACAACTTATCCAAGGTCACACAACTAATAAATGATAGAACCTAGGCGTTAAACCCAGGATTGTCTGTCTCTAGAGCTGTACTCTTTGCACAGGGCTATGCTTGCTCCTACAGTAGAAAATAGACATGTTTTTAGGGGTGAAATCTTTTATGTGAAAGAAGCTCACTTTTGTTCTGTGGGGCCAAGAGGTATAACTAGATAGGAAATGAAAGTAACAGAGATTAAAAAAAAAAATTCAGTTTCATTCAAAACAGAGAGCTCTGACAGTCAACACGGTCCAAGGAGTAGGCTGTGTTGCAGGGTTTAAGCAGAGATTTTAGTGAGTGATTCTGAGAAGGATTTCAGCATCAGACACGTGGTTGTAAAAGATGTCATTCCAATCTGAAAGCTGGTGCTGCTTGAGATGATTTGCTCATTTCTTGATCCCTCCCGTGAAAAATACAAAGGAATTATCTCATCCTTAAATTTACAACTTCCTTAAAGAAGCATAGAAAATAAATATTATTTCAATATTTTTATCTTTGCATTTGCCCTTTGGAACACCAAAATATACACTTGAAACTAATAATAATGAAAGCATTAGGCTTTGCTCTTTTGTCAACTTGGTGTATTAGAAGAACTGAACAACACTCTATCTATAGTATCAGTGTAGGGGATCACTAGAGACTTCAGGGGGAAAAGGGGACATCAGTGGGGAGTTATTTAAAATGGTTTTGCAAAATAGGGGATTAGATTGAGGGCCTAGGTTGCCTTTGCTTACTGACAAGGTTTTTTCTTTCCTTCCTCCCATCTTTTTCTCCTCCTCTTCCCCTTACCCCTGCCAAAAAAAGGCTTTTTTTCTTTGTTCCTTCAGTTCTTTCTCTCTCTGCCTCACTTCCCTGATTACAGTATCAGAAAGTTTGAGAGGACTGGTTACTGTTTTTAAGTTTTTCATCTGAACCTTGAATGTTCCAGAGGCAACAGGCTGTGTAGACAGCTCTAAGCCAGGGCTCAATTATACACTATGAATACTTGCAAAGTAAAGACACCCCCAAGTAACAAAATATGTTTTGGAAGAATTAATATTTGGCATTTAAGAAAGCATCCTAGTAGTTAAGTTCAGAATTGTGCTGGACTTCTTCCCATGTGTTTTATGAGATGGTGTTTTTACTTTTATATAGGGAAAGGAGTAACACAAAGTTTTCAGCATTTAAAGCCTCTAAAGATCTTCATTTGACCCAAAACAAAATAAATCCAATTATAAAAAAGATTATGAATAACCCGAACTGAAGTTGACCAAAGAACTGAAGAAAAATGGAGTTTCTTTTGATTTTTCTGCACCTACATGGCTTCATCAGAAATAGCTGGAAATATAATGAGTTGATTTAACAAACATTTGCTATGTTACTATTCTGTGACAGGCTGTACCCAAGGTGTGGATGATTCAACAGAGATTTTGGGACTCAACACATACCCCTATTGAGCTCACACTCAAATTGGGAACTAGTGATATCTCATTCCTGGGACTCAGGACCAATTTGTTAGGCACTGACCAAGTTGACTTTTACCTGTCTGTAGTGTTTGGGAGCTAGTCCCAACATTTCTGAATGTCTCTGTTAGCATACTATATAACTAATGACTACTGTTCTCCCCATCTCTTTTCCTCTTCTGGGAGAAAAGTCACGGAAGCCAAAAAGAAGAGACAGACGATAACTTCTGAAGCCTTGGGATTTAACTTAACATCCGTTAGCACCAAGTTATGCACCTTGACTTTTTTTTTTTTTTAAATGACAGGAGGAAGTAAGAATCAACTGGAGAGAAAGGTGTGTGTTCCTGGCAACCATATTAAATAATTGCAGTGATGGAGCCACTCCTGCCGTCTCCCCATTGGCCACCGGTTGCATGGATCCAGCTTGCACATGGCCCTCCTCTCTGTGCATGACCTGTGGAGAGGGATCCATCTTCTTCAGAACAAACCAACTGCTGGCCTGTATGTAGCTGGACTCTTCAGAGTTTAAACCCAGTGTAAATGGCTTCACAGAATGGGGGAGGGGAGTATAAGAAGATCTGTTTCTTTCTTGAAGGATGAGGGGTTTGATGCCAACAAGGGAACACAGGTTGTATTCTAGGAGAAGGTTAGGTAGTTAAGAAGTAGGCAATGCTCATAATATTTGCGAGAGTCAGAACAGGATTCCTTTTTCTTTTCAATTTATTTTAAAAATCAAAGTTCTACATGTCCGAAGTTTAAAGGTCCAAATAGTTTAGCAAGGTTTGGTATGATAAAGAACTATCTTCCAGTCCTACTCCCCACCTCCCCAGATTCCCCAGGATAATCACTTTCAACCCTTTTAATTGGTTCTGTGGCTGTTTACCTCACTATCTCTAAATACCATGTTTATAGTGTTACTTCTTGATCATTCAGTTATAGGCATTATCTATCCATTTTCCTATAATGAGATGAGGATGTAGCTCTCTCTCTCATTCCCAACACCAATTCCTATCCCCTCCCCATTCCAATATAGTTAAATCTTAATTTAGGTTAGATCAATATTTGGTGTTCATCTGTTTTACTCACCAACAACGTTTACTGCAGAGCCATGTAAGGTCCTATGCTATTTTTTCTTTCTGCATATTCTATTCTTCTTTGTATTAATAATTATTGCTTTTTTCCTTTGTTTTGTTTGCTGTTTATGAGCCCCAGACTCTCCCCATTTATGTAAATCTCCTCTTACAATTTTTAAACACACAAAGTGCTCTTAGTTTAATCTTCTTGAAGAAACTCTTTTCGGACTTGCTTCAGGCTGAACTGGTTTCTTCTGGGCCTGCTGACAACTGTCACCCTAGGATCTTTTTTCACCATTCCTCGGGGTTCCCTTTTAGGTTGAATCTTCTGTTTCCTGGAATCTACATCTTCTGTTTAGGTTTATATTTCTTTTAGGGTATAACTACTTATCATAGTTTGAGTTGAGTTTGAAACTTTTTCTTTTGACCTTTGAAGTAGCTTTTTAAATGTCTGATTCACTGTACTTATTAAATAGTTGGCTTTACTTTTTTCCTTTCTCATATTTTCTTTTTTCTGGTTATGGTCTTTCCTTTTCTGCCTAAAGAAGACCCTTTAACATTTTTTGTAAAGCTGATTTAATGGTGATGAACTCCTTTAGTTTTTGCTTGTCTGGGAAACTATCTCTCCTTCAATTCTGAATGATAACCTTGCTGAGTAAATTAGTCTAGGTTGTAGGTTCCTTTCTTTACAGGCCGATCCCTTCTGGCCTGTAAAGTTGCTGCTCAGACATCAGCTGATAGCCTTATGGGGGTTCCTTTGTGTATAATTCATTGTTTTCCCCTTGCTTTCTTCAAGATAGTCTCTCTAACTTTTGCCATTTTAATTACAAGATGTCTTGGTGTGGGTCTCTTTGGGTTCATCCTTTTTGGAACTCTGTGCTTCCTGGATCTGTATGTCTGTTTCAATTACCAGGTTAGGGAAGTTTTTAGTATTAGCTAATCTGTGGTTGATTTCCTTTAATGTATTTTTCATTTCAGTTATTATATTCTTCAGGTCTCCTTGGTTGATTTCTAACTCTGTTGAAGTTCTCCCTAAGTTCCTATATTCCACTCCCAAGTTTG
This sequence comes from Eidolon dupreanum, assembly GCA_028627145.1. Taxonomy (NCBI): domain Eukaryota; kingdom Metazoa; phylum Chordata; class Mammalia; order Chiroptera; family Pteropodidae; genus Eidolon; species Eidolon dupreanum. Next base: position 20,196,884 of record CM053515.1, on the reverse strand, counting down.
GCAAGCATCCTTATGACTGTTTCTTTGAATTCTTTATCAGACAAATTACTTATCTTTCTTTCTTTAGTGATTTTTTTCCTGGAAATTTTTCTTTCTTTCTTTTTCTTTTTTTTTTTCATTTGAGAGATATGCTTCTGTCTTTTCATTTTGTTTAACTTTCCATGTTTGTTTAAACGAATTAGACAGAATGGCTTCCTCTCCAAGTCTTAGAGAACTAGCCACATGAAGAAGCAGCCTCTGTGTAGACTGTGTGTGCTGGGTAATTTGGGCTGATCAGCGGTAAGAGTCCAGTGGGCTCCTAGGACAAGGGTCCCCAAATCCCAGGCCACAGACAGGTTGGCCTATTAGGAGCCAGGCCACACAGTAGGAGGTAAGCAGCAGGTGAGAGCGAGCAGAAGCTTCATCTGTATTTGCAGCCTCTCTCCAGCGCTAGCATAACCGCCTCAGCTCAGATCATCAGGCATTAGATTCTCATGGGAGCACTGGACCCTGGTACCAAAAAGGTTGGGGACTGCTGGCTTAAGGCATCCCAGGCACTGGCTCCCAGAGCGGCTCCAGGTGCGGAGATCAGGTGCATATAGAAATGCCCAGTTGATCTTGCTTTGCTCTCTTTGTGCAGGGCTAAATGGGTTCAGGAGGCGTGTCCCAGAACACACCTCAGCCACTTTGCTGGTCGGCCAGAGCACCTGGATAGAGCCCTCTCCTACCCTATGGAGGTGGAGGGGGACATAAACAATGGCGCTCACCATCACCTTTGACCCTGGAGAATTCCCAGAATTCCCGCAGTCCCGTGAGAGCGCATGTGGCTCCCCAGTCTCCTCTGTACAGTCACTCTTGGCTGTTGTAGAGAAATGGTCTTGTGTGGAAGCAACTTCAGTGTAGGCTTTCTGTGCGGATAGTTTTGAAAAGCCGCTTGGAGCTGGTAGGCGCTTAGAAAGCCTGGGGCACTGGCCAGCCAGGCTGGAGCAGCTGCTGCCAGGGCGGCACCCGGCCTGTGATAACGCCCTGTTGATCCTGCTTGCTCCCTTTGTTGGGACGCAAAAGACTACAGGCACTGTAGCTGGGAAGGCACTGCCTTGAACTTGCAGGTAGGCCAAAGCAACCAAATAGAGCTCTCACCCACGCTGTGGAGGTGGAGGGGGATGTAATGGCGCTCACCGGCTCCTCCCACTGGGGACTGCCCAAGCTCAGTGCTTCTTCAACCTTCCCGATTGGGTCTCTTTCTCCTGTTTGTTGTCAGAAGCTGTTTATTTGGCCCTCAGTTGTCAGGCAGGAGTAACTGCTTTCTCTATAGGGGTATATTTGAGTTTGCTCATGGCGACCGGTGAGTTCAGCATCCTCCTACACCACGACATCTCCCTAAATTTTATATTTCAACCCTCTATTGAGTTTTTCATTTCTCTTCTCATAACAAATTTCTAACAGTTCTTTTTGTTCTTTAAAGAAAACAATCTTTTGTTGTTGTTTCACGGATGCTATCTTTTTAGTTATATCTGAGCTATGTCTCTAACATTACTTACAGTTTCTTTTACATTTATTATTCCTTCAGAGTTTGTTTCCCCCACAGGGCTTTTATTTTCACTATGACTCTGTGACTCGAATTAGATACTGGTTAGTTAATTGGGTAAAAAGTTTAATGGAAATTCTGTGCACATGAATTGGCCTTGTTTACCTTAGTTTTCTATTGGAATGATCTGGATGAGTTGTTTCCTTGCAATTCTCTAAGGGAGTTTCTTTTTTGGACTGGTTAGATTTCCAGAGAAGAATCTCTGAATTTTCTGTTTGGAGGGTATATACATGGCTGCTCATGTTCAAGGTGCTGAGTGGGGACAAAGGAAAGAGGCTTTTGACATTTAGAATGTAAAATCTTATTTAATTCTTCTGTTTAATTCTTCTATTTTCTATATGGTTGGCATCCCAAATACAATGACTTAATTTTTTTTTCCCAGTGAATAAATTACCAGTATTCTGCCAGGTGTGGGTATGGCAGTTGCCTACCTGTGTCAAATGGGTGAAGTGATATGAGAGTCTAACCACTTCTTTTAATTAATCATTAATTAATGTTCAGTTACAGCCGACATACAATATTTTGTTAGTTTTAGGTGTGCAGCATAGTGGACATTTATATAACTTAGGAAGTGGTCGCCTGGACAGGTTTAGTACCCATCCAACTCCTCATATAGTTTTTATAATACTAACCGCTTCTTAAGCTCTCAACCAAAGCACCCATTTGCACCCTCGTCTTAACTCTCACTTCCAGAGATGTGTGCTACCAATCACATCTCAAGTCTTTTAGGAAATCTGCTGTGCGTTTCTGGTTGCTTATCAGCTCTTCCCGCTGCTGACTGAGGATTCAGCTTTTTTAAGTTCTAGTAAATCAGTTACCACTTACCTGTTTGCTTTCCAGTGTTCAAAAAATAACTTATTTCTGCAATTGTCTCCTTTCTTATTCGTCCTTGTAGGCTCATGCTTTAAATGTCCTTTAATGGTTATTTTAAGATTAGGTTTTAAGGGAGAGTGGAGCTGATGCATGTGTCCAGTCTCCTGCTTTAACTGGAAGTCTTCAGATCAGGGATTCGAAGCTAAGATGTAAGGACCCCTGTGAGAGCCAGGGGTGTGCTATAGTGGAGGGAGACCCCCTGAAACTGTATGCAGAATTATGTCACTTTATTTGTATATTCCCACCCTTACTAAGTCTACAGCTTTTCTCAAATTCTTAAAGTTATCTCTGACCTCCTCAGAATCTGAGTATAGATTATCTCTGGAGACCAAGTATGTGTTACATTGGGAAGAAGATGCCATATGAAGATCCTCAAATTTAAGAAAATATTAGGCCAGCCCCAAACTCTTCAACCCTGCTAATAGACGAAGGTTCCAATCACAGGGACTGAGCAGTCCTTGAAAATCAATTCATTCCTATTCATTGCTCCACAGAGGATCTAGTTCTCACCACACTATTCCTGAGAAGAGAGCACTTACATATTTAAAATTATAGGTGGAAAGTAACGGATCAAACTTTTGTTCAAAAATTATCCAGTTCAGAGTAACAGACTCAAATTCCGGAAAGTCACATTAGTGAGAACAACAGCTACAAACAGGGCTGCGGAGAGGTGCCCATTGTGGTGAACCAGAGGGCATGTGCTTGGCCTAAAGGGGGCGCAAGTTACTCACTCGTCATCGGCCAGTGACAGCCACGTGGGCAGTGAGTCCAATGTGAGCAAATCTTCTGATTCTTCAAGATAAGCTGGAAATCTAGATTTCTAAAATGTGACATCTCCTTATGTCTCCTTCCTTAAAATAAAAGTAAATAGAAAATCAGGTGGGCCAAACTAAATACCCGTGCAGGCCAGATTTAGCTCACAGATCACCAATTCGTGATATCTGATCGAATCCTATTCTCTTTTGCATATTGGGAGCCTGCGGCCCAGAATGAGGAAGCTCCCCTGTCAGTATGGCCCAGAAGGTTCTAGACTGGCCCTCGGATCCCTGAGGGCAGCCCTGGATCCTTGTGTGTAGACAAAAGGTGGAAATTGGTGGGGTGGAATGTGTGTGTGAATGAGGTAGAGTGTGGGGGGCAGGAGGGGTGAATTTAGGGGGGAGATAAGATAAAGAGCTTTGGCTTTGGCCCCAATGGCTATTCTTCTCAGAGTTTGCTGGAAGAGGTATACAAAATTGGGTGGGGGTGGAGACAGTAAGTGAGGCAACAGTGCTGAGTAGTTTTAAAAGATTCTAGAAAGGTCCAGTTTTGTGCAATAAAACCCTCTACAATTATGGAAATGTTGTGTATCTGCGCTGTCCAGTATGGTAGCCCCCAGCTCCATGTGGAGACTGAGCACTTGGAATATGGCTAATGAGACTGAGGAACTGAAATTTTAATTTAACTTACTTTAATTTAAATTTAGAAGTCACCTGTAGCTAGTGGCTCCCGAACTGGGCAGTGCAGGTGCGATATTGTGATTTATAGTAAGAAATATATATTTGATCTTCATCCTGATTCTGGCACAGAGCTCCTAAAACCCTTGGAATTTCTTAAGTGATGAGAACAGAAAGATGTCTTTTGTGATGTGAATGAGGCGGCTTTTGGATCACACAGTCCTGTTCCACAGAGGAACTGAAAGTGGAATCGACTTTGGTGGCCAGTGATGTAATCAGTGATGGCTGTGATGATGCGTCCAGGCTGATGAACACATGGAGATCTGCGGAGAGCAGCTCACTCAGAGAGGGCATGGAAGCGCCTGGCCCTTTCCCCCACACCTTGCGCTTTGCATCTTTTCCATCTGGCTGTTTCTGAGTTATATCTTTTTATAGCAAACCAGTATCTAGTAAGTAAAATGTTTCTCTGAGTTCTGTGAGCTGTACTAGCGAATTAACTGAATTCAAGGAGGGGTTGTGAGAACCCCATATCTATAGTTTGGTGGGTCAGAAGCACAGGTGACAAACTGGACATGCGACTGGTGTCTGGTGGGTGACTGGTGACTGGTGTCTCTATGGGGTGGAGCAGTCTTGTGGGACTAAGCCCTTAACCTGTGGGATCTGATGCTCTCTCCAGGTAGATAGTGTCAGAACTGAGTTGAATTGTAGGACACCCAGCTGATATCAGAGCGTTGCTTGTTGGCATGGGGACGCCTACACCCCATTCCACTGGAAATGGGTACTAGAATCATTTCCGCAGGGTAGACCAATAGAACTCAAAGCGTGTTATGTCTACCTCTGTGGGTGGCATGTGGACAAATTAGTGAGTACACAGAAAAATATATTTATTTTTGTAGCTACACCCTTCTCTCTTACACACACACACACACACACACACAAGCACATCAAGCCCATGATTTCATGAATTTGTTGCCTGATTGAGACCAAATTTTAAAAAGGAGTCGATTTAGGTAAAATCTTTAGTAAACATTTTTATTGAATATAATTCATAAATAGTATATGGGTGGCATATATATGTGGCAAATATAAAGTTCATACAAATGACTGAAATAGGAAACAATGAGCTATATAGATATTTCTCAAATTGTGGGCCACATACTATGGGCAACTCATGAAATATTGTTTTACCATAAAAAATATCTCATTGACAAGTAAAATAAGTTTGGAAAATTTTCAAAGGGGCTTTGTTGCTGTTTGTTTTAACTGTAGAACTTCTCAGAGTTGTTTACAACTTGGGTTGAATGTGAATTTCCAGGAGAAGAGTCTAGAATGCAATATTTCTTAAACATATTTGACCAAAGAGTGATCCCTCTCCTGTTTTTTTTTTTTCTCAATGGCCTTCACTGTCTTGAGGGATGCTAGTGTTCCTTAGAACCCAGTTTGAAAACAGGTTGTTTTTTTTTTTTCTGTATGAGTCAGAAAGCAAATATGTTAGGCTTTGTGGCCATATGGTTGTTGTTGCAACTGCTTATCTCAGCCATTGTAGTGCAGAGGTGGCCATGGATAACACACAAACAAATAGGCATGACTGCGTTTTTTCACTTTGTGAAAACAAGCAGTGTGCTGGATTTGGTCTGTAGGCTGTCATTCGCCGGCCCCCGTTTTAAGATACACTCCAGGTTCTCCTGGATCTTTCCTCGGTCTTTGCTGTCTCAGATCTTTCCCAATCGCATGTGTTTCTTAAATCTTTAGAGGCTTCTAAAGCCTTCCTGAATGCTTTGCCTGTTGCTCTTTGAGTCCCATGTACATCCTTGGGTGATCTTTGGGAGATACCTTGGTCTTGGAAAATGTTGAGGTAGGATCATGTGGTTTTTCACTTTAAGAAAAACTCTGTGGCCCACAGAAGCTCCCCTCAGCAAGACGTGTGCCTTCTGGTTTAAAAAAGCCCCTTCAAACATACAACAGTTTACTGTCGCACAGGAGGCGTGGGACAGGATCTTATCAGACAAGCTGTTGGATGAATGAGAAATACCTTGTAGCCGAGGCAAGCTGTTATTTGGAGAATTGAAGAACAATGCCAAATTTTACAAAAATCTGTTTCAGACCCCTGACAGATCCAGCCTGGCGCAGAGCCACGGGGATTTCTGTGCCTCCTTATCTTGTACAAAGCTGTCCTTTTGACAACACTGTGCCCTACAGAAACCTGTCCGGAACCCAGCGTGGAGCTCGGATGGGCTGGCTCTGGGGCAGCTGCGGGGCCCTGGAACTGTGGGACATTCTTTTGAGGACTGATTATTCATCAGAGAAAAGAAAGGTAGCCCCAGGTTCTGGCGACCCCCAAACTGTAAAAATAGATAGAAAAGGGAAGAGGATGCAGCAGAGGGAGCAACGCTGCACCTTGCCAGTGTCCAGTTTAGTCAGCCGTTAACCTGAATTTGACCTTGTGGCAGCTTGAAGGTGGGAAGAATGGAAAGAGCATGGATTTTGGAGTCATAAAGACTTGGGTGTGATTGTTATCTATGCCGCTTACTAGTTCTGGGAGCTTGGGCAGGTCCCGTGGCTTAGCTTTTCTGCTCCTACCTGGAAAATGAGAACGATGATAATAGTAACTAACATATATCGAGTATCCACTCTGTGCCATGCAGGCACTTGGCTGGGCTCTGGACATAGACACACAAGATGCCTGCCATTGTGGAGCCTGCATTTTAACAGGGGCATGGGGAGAGACAGGCAGTACACAGTCATTTAGACAGGTGCAAGTTATGATACACACATGAGAGAAAATAACAGCCAGGGTTGGAAATACCCACTTCAGCTGGGGTTAGAAGGGACGACTCTCTGTGTAAGTGACATTTAAGCTGAGAACCCCATATTTATTGAATCCTTACCATGAGCCAGTCACCTATGCTTAAACGCAGGACCTCATTTGAAGTAAGCACTAATGTTATCCCCATTTATAAGTGAAAAAACAGTAGCACAGAGAGATTAAATATCTTACCCAAGGGCGCACAGCTAGCAAAGGGCCAGGTAGGGACTTTAACTAGGACTTTCTGACACCAAATCCCCTGCTCCTTCCTTTACACCCTCCTACCTCACAAGGTGTGCTAAGCTCAAGTGAGAATATATGAGAAGTGTCCTGTGGATTTCTGCCTTGAAATAATCTATATGAAACATTAGATGTTCTGCTGCCCAGCAAAATGGGTGAGGGAAACAGGGGTCAGATCAGGGCAGGAAGACAGTAATTCCTACCTTGACTTCCAGGTGAACTCAACAAGGTGTGAATGTTCCAGGGACCAAAAGCAATGGACAGGCTAGGTCTCTCAAGGTGGGTTCCTGAATCCTGCACTGTCCCCCACCTCCCTTTCCCATTCTGGCATGCTCCCTAATATCCTCTTCTGCTTCTCCCAAGAACCGGTGCCTCAGAGATGAAAGCCAAGAAAACGCAACAAGACATCGGCGGCGCTCACTCAATTGATTTTTACACAAAATTTGCCTTCATGCACGAAGGATGGAAAATGATCCATAAATAATGGATAACAAAAACAAATGCAGGGAGGAAATCAATAGTCACACACTTGATACCGCAGGGAGATGGGAGAGGAAAATATGGAGCCTGGTGCAGCTAAACGGCACCCCGGGGAACCCCTTTCTAGCACTTCCTGCTGGGGAGGGAGAGGCACATCTCACCCTAGCAGGCCCCAGGAGCCAGTGAGCTGAACCCCTAGGGAGGAGAGGCGCGGAGCTCCTCCTGTGTCTTATGGATCCTCTGGCTTCAGTGGGTCTTAGTGAGATCTGGGCTTCTCCCAGTGTTTCAGTCTCAGGATGCTGGAACCATCTGCCTCTCAAGGGTCACCCTGATTTCCAGCCCACAGACCAGGGTACATGCGGGCTCTTTTTCTAAGCCGCCCAGGGCCTCAAGAGCTCCAAAAGTCTTTCAGAGATGCCAAGAATCTTCCACACTCTCTCTGAGGCTCCTCTCTTTTCTACTCACAGCAAATTGTTCCCAGATCTGGTCAGTTGTTCTGGTGCTACAAAAGTCCCCCACCCCGCCCAGAGCTGCATGGGGGTAGGGGTTTGAATCCTGGTTCTACCATTCCTTCCACCACGTGACTCTTGATAAATCACTTCTCTGAGCTTTAGTTTCTTCATTTGTAAATGGGGGGGGGGGGCAAATAAAATCTGTTATGCTGGTAGGAGACATTAAACGACTTAATACAAAGTGCCTGGCACACAGAAAACATTCAAAATAAGGTAGATAACATCACTTCCAAATGATACCTGAAATCTGTGTCTTTCCCTCACGCTCACGTCGCTGAAATCAGGGCTTCACTGCCTCATGGCTGCACGGATGTAGTAGCCTCATTATTCTCCCTGCCTCTGGTCTCTTTTCATCTTGGGTTGTTGTTCCTTGCAGTCCTCACCTTCCTAGAAAAATGTGTCTGATTATGTCGTACCTCTTTATTAGCTTTAATTGTGTTCAATTTTTTTGACTAGGTGGTACGTTCATGTGGTTCAAAATCGAAGGGATAAAACTTCCCCCCTTCGACTCCTTTTCTCATCCATCCAGCATTATTGTCAGTTTCTCGTGCCTCTTTCCAGAGAAGTTTCATTAACTATGAGCAGATGTATTTGCTTGTGTATATGTGTATACATATGTGTATAAATATATATTTATGTATATGTATTTTTGTGTGTTCTTTTTTTCTTAGGATGGTAGCAAACTGTGCATACTGTACTATTTTACACTTTTCTTATGCCAGTTAATATAATTTTGAGCTTGTTCCCTGTCAGTATATAAATAGCATGCCTTTTTTTTTTTTTTTTAACAGATGCCCATTGTAGTCCATTCTAGGCATATACCATAATTTATTTAACCAATCCCTGTTGATGGAATTAAGATTTCCGCCCCCGCCCCCTGCCATATGAGCAAGGCTGTAATGAGTAACCTCGTACATATGGAATTACACAATATCTATAGGATAAATTACTAGATGCGTCATTACTGGATCAAGGAGATGTGCATTTTTACTTTTGATAGGCGTTGCCAATGTGCTGTCCGTACAGGTTGTGCCTTGAACACGCCAACAATAATGAGAGACTGTCTCTTCTCCTCACTCTGGCCAACACCCCAGCATATCTTCAGCGTGCCACACGAGTTCCTTTACTTACTTTCTCTACTCTACGTACTCAGACTCTGCCTGGGTTCTCTGCTCCAAACGTTCAGCAGGATCACTCTTTCCCCACTGTGTCATGCTCTTTGCCGCTGCCATAACGGTCATAGGCTGCTCCTTCTGCCTGGCAAAATTCCACTCGTCCTCCAAGTACTCGCTCAGATGCCACCTCTTTTGTGATGCTTCCTCGTCTTCTCTAGGCCGAGTCAGTCAGTAGCTTCTTTCTTTGATCTCCCCCAGCACTGCGTACATGCCATTTTTATAGCACTTATCACATGTCATATGTGTTTAGTACTTATGTTCCAGGTCTTACTCATCTGTGTATCCTCAGTGAGAATTGTAAGCACTGAGTTAATATTTATTGGATGGATGTGCAAGGTACTATCCTAAACTCTGTTGCGGAAACAATGAGAAAAAAGGCAGGAGCCCTGCTCTTGAGGAACTGGCAGAGTTTATTAGAACTCTCTGGTTCTGGATAAGCAGATACTTGTCCATTTTATGAGACTGATGCACCACCTACTGTGCTAACGAGGCACCTAATACCTGTCTATTTTAATAATTTAATAGCTGTCACTGAATTCACATGAACCTTACAATAAACCATACACAGAGGTAAGAGAATGTATGTGCACTCTGGGGAGAAAAGAATATACACACAAACTCATGCCCATCTTAAAAGTTTTTCCTTCCTCCCTCCCTTCCCTCCCTCCCTCCTTCCCTCCCTCCCTCCCTCCTTTCCTCCTTTCCTCCCTTCCTTCCATCCTTCCTTCCTTCCTTCCTTCCTTCCTTCCTTCCTTCCTTCCAGAAGAGGTGATGGAAAAAATATGACTTTGCCAAAGTAAATAGGAAACTTTGAAATGTCAGGTGCATGACGGAAAACACACTGTCCTCCTTTCTGCTTCTAAGAGGACATATTTCACAAGACCGAATAAGATAGATTCCAAGAAGTGATAGCAAAAACAGTTTACCATTCAAGAAACCACAATAAGGTAAAGGAAAAATTACAGGAAGGAGAAAACGGTGTCCTGAGAAAGAAGAAAATACTGAAAAGTTAAGCTTGACCGTGCCAGGTCCAGTCACTTAACTGAGCTAGAAAAGAATTTTGAGCTCATTTTTTTTTACTACCCAATTTGAAACCCCAAACCTATCAGGGGAGCTTGATCCTTAATGTGGATTATTATTTTATAAATTATTAAGAAGAGCAATATCTCTCCATTTACTGAATGTCATAACAAAAGAGATAGGAGGGAAACCAAGACATTGTCTACCCAAAGAGCCCAGCATTTGGACAGTGTAAAGTCACTAAATAATTCAGCAGCTATTTGAAAGTATAGTGTTTTGTAATTTCACAGAACCATCTTAGTCTGGCTCTCTGTAGTGCAGAATTTTAAAAAGATGCTCGCCTTCATGAAGATCTATTTCTAGGAGAAATGGGAGTCGGTGGAAATGCTGGGCAGGAGAAGGAGGGCTGTCTAATTAGAGAGCCTTGTGTTTACTCTGATTTTAAACTTTTATGAGGCCGCCGAGGGTGAGATCTAACCATTTTCTAGTAATATCTTTGATTTCTTTTTCTGTGCCCGCAGATTTGTACTCTAACTAAATATATATATATCTATAGATATATATATATATATCTATAGATATATATATATCTATAGATATATATATATCTGTGCCCCATATGCCCCTGGAAGGGGAAGCCATTGTACATGAGGTGATTGTAACATGTTGACAGAAAAGATTGGAGCAAACAAATGTAGCCACACAAACTGTTGTAGTGAGGTTCATCCTGTCCTGGCCTGGCTCGTTTGGAGCAGTCAGAAACACAAGGTCAACAAGGCCTGAAAGAAGCTATCCCTTGACAGGGCTGGGGTGGGGCGAGGCAAGGTGCAGGAGGGCTGATCCTAAAGGGAGCCATCACTCATCATTTTTTCGGTTGGATTATTTAATATCTGACCTTACTACAGGGAGGATTTCATGCAGTTTATCATGGTACATAAAATTAAAGCATTCTCAGTATGGCTGGGAGGCAGAATAGCATTATAATGAGAGCTCACTTGGGTGGGTATCCAGACTCTGCCACTCACTGGCTGTATGACCTTGGGCAGGTGACTTCATCTCTGTGTGCCTCAGTTTCCTGATGGAGATAATAATAATAACGGTTACCTCCCAGGGTTGTTGTGAGGATTACACTGGAAAATAAAGTAAAGTAGCAGAGCAATACCTGGAACATGGCAAGTGCTCAGTATGTGTCAGCTGCTATTATTCCTTTGTCTTTGGGTCTTCTGACCTTCGAGAATTAGGGTAGACAAGTAGCTAGTTACAAAGAACAGAGCCCTGTATTTAATGTGGCTGTTGAGTGAGGGCCTCTGCAAGTACTTATTGGCAAGACAGACTCCTGTGGATGAGTTATGTAAGTGGCATCCCAGAGGTCCCGGCATGGATGCAAACCAATTAAGTTAAGCACTTACCGCAATCACAAGTGCAACTCATAGGTTTAAAAGTGGGAAGAGAGTGTATGTGAACTTGGCTTTGCAGTACTTTGCTTTGTCACATCTATTAGAAATATAGCCTGTGAATTCTTCATTCTCATTCTTCTAAATTCTGGAGCACTTTTTGTCTAATGAAATATAGAATTCTGGATCTATTTTTTACTAGCTGTACAACCTTGGACATTTATTTATACTCTCTAAGACTGAATTTCCTTATCTGTTAAAAAAATGGTTCAGTATAGGATGTAGAAGTCACCCTAGAAATATTAAAGCACAGACTGAATTCACATACTTGGAATTAAGTAATTATAACATTGTTGGAAGGACTGAAGGCATGGGCTGTCATTTGCACTGGCACTGGGGACCTAAGTTGTTCCAGAATATTATGGGAGGTGTGACCATTGTCACTATTGGGATGATGAGTAATCAGCTTGCCACTGGAACAACTTAGGTCCTGATTGCCAGTGCAATGGTCTGGACACTGGACCACTGAAACCAGCTGCCACTACCACCACAACTGCCTCTGGAAGCTAGAGATGAGACATTCGTATCTCCATACCTTTCCTTGCTAGGTGAAAACATCACAACAGCAAGAAATTGTGCTTCATGCCATTTCTGCCATCTCAGTCTTGCTTGAGTGCATCTACTTCATGAAATCGTCTTACAACTAGAATCCTACTTGCAAAGGAGTCTGAAAGTGACTTATTAGCTTTCCAGTCTCTTGAAAACAGAAAGGTACCTAAAAGAAGATGGGAATTGCTGCCAAGTACCAACTGAACATAACCAGCCTAGAAATTAGTTGTAACCATGTTAAAGAGTTACTTTGGGTATTAAATTAGATACTTAAGTAGTTTGAACACTATCTAGCAAAAAGTAGGCAATCAATTCTTTCTAACACTACTACTGCGCTGGAATTTAATGCTTCATCTTCCAAAAATAAACAAATGGAATTATTCTTTCTTCAGGTGCCATGCTGGTTTTCCTGCGAGGATGGGAGAAATCTCCACCTGGCTCAGTGTCCTCACTGGCCGCAGTGGCTTCCTTCCTACCTGAAGTCATAGCACAGGTGCCTATAAAAGCCCTTCTTGTCTATGTGCCAGGGTTTCAGGGATCTTTCCAGGCCATTCCTCCATTCAAATTCCCTTCTCTGTATGTTGGACTCCAGTTCCCACTCTGTCATTTCAGGCCAAATTTCTGAATTTTTGCTTGCTCCTCCCATAATGAGACCTGAGTAGAATGAATTGCTTGACTTGATCTGGATTTTATTTCTGACTAGTGCTATTTCCTTTTATACCCAACCAGGCCTTAGAACCCTGTACTAAGCATGGAGCCTAAGACCTCCCCGTCACCCCTGACTTGTCATCCAAAAAACCATAAATAATTAAGTAGAAGATGAAGAAAGTACTGAGAATTCCAACAAAGTCTGACAAAACAGGCTAGTCTAAGGCAAACACAGAAAATTCATCTTCCAGGTCTTCCTATCCCCATTTTGTTGTTGTTAACTGTTTGCCACTTATATTTTGAACCTGGAAGTTGCCTTTTTACTTGGGATCATAATAGGCATTCTTGACAAAACTTACTTTTCCTACACCTTTTCATTTTTTTTTTTTTCAGGGTCTTACAAAGTGGCCAGTTAGCTCAGGGCTAAGTAACCTGATAATCTAACTTGAGTTGACATGTCAATGGGTGCAAATGTCTTAATATATGACCCCAAACTAGGGCAGTTCTATTTCTCTTTCATGAGGACTATTTTCAGGCAATGGCCATAACTCACAAAGTGAGTTCATGGTGGCATCTCTAGGCCCCATGGTGGAATAAAGCAATTGATAAAATTTTGGGCTTAAGACAATATTTTAATATCCCACAAGTCATACCATTCAAGCAGGTAGCTTTTCCACCTGTGCATAGATCCAGTTCTGGAAGTTAATATTTAATTTTTGGTAAAAATATAAATTTTTTCTGTAAAACAAAATATATTTTATTCTTTATTCTTCTTTGTAATCATGGGCAAGTTATTTAACCTCTCTGAGTCCCCATTTCTACATTTATTCAATAGTGATAATAGTAAGAACTACCTCAGAAAGTTGTACTGTGACAATATATGTGGTCAATAACTAATATAAAGTATCTGGCATATTAGAGGTGAAAAAGGAATTTGATCTATCATTACTGAATTATCATTTATTCATATTGGCATAGTATTTAGAAGCTGTTTGAAAACTAGGTGATGTCAGCAGTAAGTAAATTGGACGTGCTCAGGTCTGTGATCAGTGGAAGAAATTAAAATGTGCTCTCTCCAGGAACCATGGAGTACCACTTAGCATGGAATAACCTTAATGGAAATTTCCAATGAGGATGGCAAGTTTAAGGTTACCTGCCTGGTTTGTTCATCCAAGTTAAACTGCTCCTGCCGGTAAGCAGAGCCAATGAAACAGGTTATACGTTCTGAGTTTTTGCTCTACCACTTTTCACGTGAACTGGATCACCAAAGTTTGTGGTATGAATAACACCAACACAGATGCAGGGAGAGAAGGGGTGATAGACACTCTAAGATGTTCTAAATGCCACATGTTCACAACAGCATGAGTGACGATCTTGAAAATTTGGAAACAATTCACATGGAGCCCCACAAAAATGCCAAAGGAAACTATGGCCTATTCACCTATTAATTTAATGAGCCTTAATGAACACTTAATGTGTGCCAGGCACTGAGCTAGTACTGTGAAGAAAAAGGTGCATTGACCAGCCCTCAAGAGGTCAGCAACCCCTGGGAGCATGGATAAATAAAGAGGTGATTATTAAACAGTGCTATCTTGGTTTTAGGACTATTTGATAACACTGAAAGAATAAGGATATATAAAGTTAGAAATTAAAATATAACTGGTATATGGAGTATAAATCTGTTAATATTAAAATCTGCCTAGAAAAAGACTGAAAAGAAATACAGTATATAAAAATGGCAGCTAGTAGTTTTATTAAGATGGTGATACTATGGCTAAATTTTTCCCTTCAGTTCTCTAGTTTCCAAATTTTCTCTATTTTTTATATATTGCTTTCTTAATGAAAAATGTAAACATAAAATATTTTAAAATAAGTCCTGAAATCAAACAGAAATTACCCACTTTCTATCTCTTTGCTACCTCCAACTTCACATCTGCCTCAATTTAGGTTTCTTGAAAGCAAAAACCAATGCACAAACTTGGGCACAGGTATTTTCTCTGGGAGCTGATTCCAGGAAGGCTGACTGAGAAAGAATGAGAAAAATGAGACGCAATGAAGGAAAGCTAATACATGCATAGTACATTTATGAGCATCTTAGAGCAATTGGAGCTCAGCCTCCTTGGGCGTCCACTGAGGAACCGTGAGATCTGGGCCTCAGAAGATGGGAAGCTGGGCATTTATCCACTGACTCCTATGCCCCATTGGTTGAGGATTGCTCCTGGAAGCTTTAATGCTCCCCAGCTTCCAGGCTGTGCTGTGCCTGGGTGAAGTGGTCATCCTTGGTCTCGGAAAAAGCCTAGAAGCAGAATAGCAGAAAGGCCAAAAGGAGATCCAGGTGCTGTGAGCACCCAGCTGTCCACTACTGCACTGAAATCAGGTGGACAAAAGGTATGAGCAGGGCACTCAAAACAAAACTCTTGCAATATCTAAATAGGTCTCATTTCAGGGCTCTCTCCTCACTTCTGTTCAATGTTTATCAACAACTCCAAAACCTGGAAGGCAGGCTATCACATTTGGGAACATCACAGAGCTGAGAGCTGAGAACACATTCAATCAGTACCAAGTTCTGAAATATCTCAAAAGGTTGGAATGATGGACAATATTTAAGGATGGGATTTAAATAGTGAGAAACGAAAATTAAAAATGGATACATAGTGCCAAACAAACAATTGCAAAGGCAAAAGATTGGAAACCATGGCTTAACAAAAGAAAATATCATACAACAAAATACATGTGGATTTGAGTTAAGCCTAAACATAAGATATGAACCAATAGAAACTTAATTCTAACTCACTGAATGAGGGGATAAAAGGTACTCTGAGCTGGCCAGTAGGAATGCTGCGAGAGGTCATAGGCACCCCCTTGAAGTAGGGCATGACCAAGTGGAATGTGGGTACAGGAGAATCACTAGGGTTGGCCCTCAGTGATGGGGAGGCAGAAACTATGTACTCTGGGCTGGAGGGACTGAGGATATTTAGCCTAGAAAGAGAAGCCCCAGGGAGGCAGGAGAGGAAGGGAGACATGAGTGCTTCCTTCAAATATCTCAAGGGCTCTCGAGGACAAGCAGTGAGAGGCTGTGTGGCACTATGGTGAACAGCATGGGATAGACTGGCATACACTCCTGGGTTTATTCGAATCCCATTCTGCTGTGTCCTTGCTGTGTAGCCTTCGTCAGGTCATTGTAAAATGAGAATACTAGTGGTACCTATATTATGCAGTTGTGTATGCATTAAATGAAGTGCGTATGTAAATTGCTTAGCGCAGTACCTACCATGTCTAGTGCTCAAATAAGGATAGCTAGAAACTTACACAATAGAAGAATTAGACTTGATCTCCATGGCTACAAGTTGTTGAACCAAGACCACAAGAAGCTAGTGATTCAATCTTAATCTGCAGAAAGCCTCGGTATCATCAAAATTGTCCCCAAACTGGATAGGCTGCCTTTGGAGTGGTGAGGTCCCTGACACTGGATGTGTAGAGTCGGCCACCTGGCTTCCAACTGGACCCTTGGAGGAGATTCAAGAGCTTTCTAAGTCTTCTACATCTGGGGTCTTCATGGGCTTTTGCTGCCCCCTGTACTCTGTCTGGAGTCACCAGTAGGGAGGGTTTCCATGGGAACTATGAAGGGCTCAGAATTCTGAGTCTGAACACTGCATCCCAGAGGAAAGAGACAGGCACTGAAGCAGTCTCCCCGGCAATAGTATGCATTTTTATAAACTGTCTAATTAAATACTAACCCCAGAGATAAGCATTTATGAATTTCTTATGTAAACTCTGTGCATCTCATAACCATCTGAGAAAGGGGCTTAGGCAGAACACCCCAAGCAAATTAAATCTATATACCCGTCTCTTTCCTCCATGCCATCACTGACAAATGGCACAGAGGGCTGCTCCGGGGTCACTGCTCTCTCTGTATCTCATTTATTGGCTAGAGTGGCCCTTCCATGGGTGCTTGGGGAAGGACGGGGTGGGAGTGTCAGGAGGCAGGGCGCAGGGTGAACTTGACCTCATCTTCGATCCTTTCCTGACTTTACTTTTTACTTTCTACTTTTTCTTCCATCTCTGGAATCTGAAACTATTGGATTTTGGGAGGAGGGGATGCAGGCAAGAAGCAGAAGAAGTTGTGGGATGGTTAAAGAGGATAGAGGCGGGTTGGAGACAGGAATAGTTAGTGGAGTAGTTGGGAATCATGAGACATGGGTTTTTACCTCAGCTTTGTGATCTTGAACAAATCCATTGATTTCTCTGGGGCCTTTTGGAAAAGAAAATGAGGATTTGAACTATAGTTCATCGATTTCTTGAGCAAACATTTTTGAGCATCTCCTGTGTGCCGGGGACTCAGTGAGGGAAAAAGCCCGGTTCCTGCCCTTGAGGAGCTCACAGCATAGCTCAGAGGGCCTCAGTCCAGGCCTCTGTGACCTTTGGAGAGGTCAAGGAATGGCCTTCAGGGAACCCACAAAACCCTTGCTTTTGCAGCCTAAATTTGTGAGGCATGGTAAGTCATCCACTTACATCAAGACTTCATAGGGATCCGTGACCCTTCAAACTATTAAGAATCTCTGGTCCTTGCAC
Organism: Eidolon dupreanum; assembly: GCA_028627145.1. Classification (NCBI taxonomy): domain Eukaryota; kingdom Metazoa; phylum Chordata; class Mammalia; order Chiroptera; family Pteropodidae; genus Eidolon; species Eidolon dupreanum. The sequence goes on along the minus strand of CM053515.1, from coordinate 20,179,555 downwards.
TTCTTCCCAAGCCTCTGTCATTTGTATGCCCTTTATTGAATCATTATGTCCATATATCATTTGTACATAATTTAATTTTTCTCTAAAATAAAATTGAGTGCAAGAGTATATCCACTTTAACAACAATATTTATAAAATTGTGAGTGTGGATTTGATGAGCCGGATTATATCTCTATATCTCATGCTCACTTCAGCAGCACATAAAAATATCTCAATTTTTATATGTGTGTGTGCCTCTCTCCCTCTCTGTCTCTCTCAACTTTAAAATAAATATCAATCCATTAAAATAAAAAGTGCTCATTAGTGCACTACCCAAGATAATCTCCATCATTGCACTTCTCACCAGCAGCATACTTGGGGAAACACCAGCCAGGAGTTTCCCCCAATATCAGTCCCATGCTAGGCTCCTTAGAAGTTTTCCACCTCCTTCCATTTACCCCTTCCTCCACCTCCTCTAGTCGAGGTGGCAGATACCAATGTCCCTCCTCTTTACAATGTCTGTCTTGTGACCAGGCATTGTCTGAGGCTGCTGCCAAATCACAGAGTTATCCTCAGACCCAGGCTGGCAGCAGGGAACCCGGAGTTTTCACCTTGAGCGTCCCTTTTCCGCTGCGGGGGCCTACACTGCCGGCCTTGCCGCCGCCCGCCGCCCGGCCGACTGTCGCGTGAATGACAGGGACTAACGGAGGGCTGGCAGTGAGTGGAAGCAGTCCTGACACCCGAGCTGTGTGAGGCGCACTAATTACACTGATGTGGGGTCTGGGCGGCGTGGTCCATTGCTCAGAGGAAGGATGCGATGCAGGCACAGGGAGCGAGCGGCACTACAGAGGAAACGGGGGAACAACAGCACCTAGGCGCATCCATAATTTATAAAACGCCAGCAGCAACAAAGGCAAAGAGGGACCAGAACCAGGAGAACTGAATAGCATAAAGCTTTTTAATGGTCTTTTTCTATTAATGTCAGATGGGTGACCGTTTTTCAAGAGGGTGGAAGAGTTCCAAGGCCCCCGCAATTCAGTCACAAAGGCTAAATGCTGCCATTTACCCCTCCTCTCCAAGCTTTACGGAAGAGCTTTGCTGTCCTATAAGCCAAGTATAATATTTGAGGTTCATGTGGGCATCTGATTCTTCCAGAGAAGCTGCCTGCTCTTTTAAAGGAATTTCTAGCAGTATAATTGAAACAGGCTCTGTGCTCTTGTAATATCTCTTGTAATCAGATCACCAGCAATTTAGTATTTCTAACACTTGGGGTATAGACCCTACAGTGTGGATTTTAAGATCACAGACTCTGGAGTTGAAACTCACCAGCGGTGAGACCTGTAACCTACTCACCTGTGCCTCAGCTTCTTCACTTGTAAAATGGAGATGATAAAATGATTTACCTCTTGAGATGGTTGTGATGATTTGGAGATAATGTACATAAACTTAGTCGTTAGTAAGCACAAAGCTCTTAAAGCCTTCCAAGCACCTCCAAATTCAGTCTTATTTTTCCTGCTATTCACATTTCCCCGGAAGTAACCACTATGTTAAATTTATGTCTATTTTACTCACCCACATTAAAAAATTGTCTTTGCTACTTAAGTATCCTTAAACAGCTCCACCCTTTTCAGATTTGTCCATGTTGCTACCTGTAGCTCTGGTTCATTTTTGAACTCTGTTGTACAGCATCCCAGAATTTATTTTTCCATCCTTTGATTGCTATTCAAAATGTATAATAATTAGGCCATTCTAATTCTTTTTCTTTACTCATAGTCCTCATTCTGTCTGAATTTCCTCCCATTCTTTCTTTTATGGATTTTTCCACTTGGCTTTCTTGTAAGGAGCCCACACCAAGACTTCAGAAGTAGCTTTCCCACTGGATCAACATGTCTTAGTCTTCTCCCACATTGAATCCAGGAACAGCTTGGAATCAAGCATATCTCATAAGTCTAATGTATCTTCCTTACAAGCAGCCTGAGTCACTGAGTACCAAAACTGGAAAAATGATCTTACATATTAAGCAGTGAAAATGTAGATGCTCTCAGTTTTATTGAATATTAGCTAATCACAAAAGGACTGAACAAGAGTTTTAAGATCAAAGAAAATTGAGGGGCTCAGTGGATGGAATTAGACCTAAAGAACAAAAAGCACAGTAGTAAAGAGCTAAAAAGACAAAACAAAACAAACTAAAAAAAAAAGAAAGAGGAGGAGAAGAAGAAAAAGATTTTGTATCCAGGGTGGCAAAAGAAACAGAAATTGATGCTGAAGCAAATATCTGCTAACCTCAGATTGTCGATCTTTAATTTGGATGCCAAGATGACTCATTCCAGGGTTTATTAGTTTCCTGGGGCTACTGTAACAAAGTACCACACACTGGGTGGTTTAAACAACAGAAATTTGTTGCCTCACAGCTCTGGAGGCTGGAAGTCCTAGATCAAGGTGTAAGCATGGTTGGTTCCTTCGGAAGGCTGTGAGGGAGACTGTTCCAAGCCTCTCTCTTAGATTCTGGGAGTTTTCTGGCAATCTTTGGTGTTTCTTGGTTTGGAGATGCATCACCCCGATGTCTGCCTTCGTTTTGGTGTTCTCTCTGTGTGCACGTCTCTGTGCCCAGGTGTCTCTTTTTTTAATAAGGACACAGTTATGTTAACTTGATCATCTGCAAAAATTCTATTTCCAAATAAGGTCATGTCCACAGGTCCTGGGGTCAGGACTTTAACGTCTTTTTGGAAGACACAATTCAAGCTACAATGCAGTGTAAACGAAACAGTGTTCATTTTATACGTTCCCATGATATCCCAAACTAAATTTTACCATTCAGTCCATGTTAGAGAACGTGTGGATGCAACAGTCAAGGAATTTACAATCTATATAAATGATATTGACACAGCAAGGCCATGCAAAAGTTTGCTTCAGTTTAGAAAATCTGACTTTTGAGAGCAACTTGGCAAAATCAATTAAGGCTGAAGATGTACACATCTTACAACCCAGCCACTTCACATCTAGAGTCACAGAAGACTCGTGCAAGAGTGTTCATTATCTCACTGTTTATATTAACAAAGTCTGGAAACAACCTAAAGCTCCACCAGTAGGAGCATGGATAAATCCGTTATGGGGTTCTGTACAACAGAGTAAATAAATGCCCAAAGCAGCATGTAGCAACAGAGATAAATCCCCAAAATGTGTTATTGGTTAAGGTTACTTAAGAGCAGAACTAACTTTTTAATTTGCATGACGATAGTGGTTACTTTAGGGTGGTGGTGGAAGGAAATTGGATGGCAGGTGGCCTCAAAGGTCACATTCAGTGTAATATTTGGGTCTGGGACAAGTTAAGATTTATTAATTTGTGTGATAGATCCTTGGTTTTATCATATTATTCTCTGTACTTTTCTCAATGATTAAAATATTTAATAATAAACTGCTCTATGTAAGCATTTTAGAGACTTACTAGTTTTTTTAAGTTTTAACTTTTCTAAAGGATTCACTACGTATGTCCACACAAAATCTTGTACATGGTTGTTCACAACAGCATTATTCATAATAACCAAAAAGTGAAATGAACCCAAATGTCCATCAACTAATGAATGGATAAATTGTATTATACCCATAAAATGGGATATTATTCAGCCATAAAAAGGAATGAAATACAGATACATGCCTCAACATGAATAAACCTGCAAACATTATGTAAAGTGAGAGAAGCCAGACATAAAAGGCCAAATATGTTGTATGATTCCATTTATATGAAATGTCTAGAATAGACAAGTCCTTACAGATAGTAAGGACTATCTTACTATTGTAACTCTCAAATGTGGGATTAAGGGTCATTTTTTTGTGTGTTTTTCTTTATTTTTCTATATTTTCTAAATTTTCTACAATAAGCATCTTCTAATTTTACAAGAAAAATGTTTGTTTTGTTTTTGTTTTTTAAAAGAATTGTTTTCAAGTGGTGTTTAACACAGCTGGAGAGCACAGAGATTTAAAGAAGAGCTAAAAGTAATCATAACTGCTAAAATTCATTGGCTGTTTACTTTGTGCTAAGCCCCGTACATTCCTGTGCCTTGATCACTAGGACAAATTCTGCTTTAAAAACATAGAAAATGGGGTTCAAAAACATGAAGTAATGTGCTTCAGGGGTTAGGGACATCACTAGTAAAAAGTGGAGTCGAATTCAAACTTTGGCTGGCTGTTTTAAAAACTGGAATATTTTATTGTCACATTGTCATCCTTCTAAAACCTTAGAAGTTTAAGCAGAAGTAAAGCCATTCTGAACTCATTAGCCAATGGGAAAATGGGTATTATTTAATCTGACAACAGCAAAACAAAACAACTCTCCAAATCGCTGACATGTATCTTTCCAAAAACACATCTATTTTGCAAACCAAGCCTCTTGTTTAAGAAGACTTGTATTTGCCTCTAACCTTTTTGCTTGGCAACTATTTCTCCATGATTGAGTTGAAATGTCATGACATTTCTTTCTTCACACAGTGAAGTGATGACTGGGATGCATAAAGGGCAATTGTAGGCTGGGATAAAAATGAAGCGTGTGAGGTTATTTACTACAAGTGCTTCAGGATTCTCAGCTTGCCACATGTGCCCAGCACAAAGGAAAGTGAGTATTTGATAGCTCTCCAGTTCCTCTGTCTGGGGATTCAGCCAAATGGAATCATCCAGATTCAAAACATACTTTGGGGGTCTGAATTTTCAATTTCAACTGTCTCTACTAATCAAATGAGCCAGGTAAGGGAGGTGTGGAATTCAGCTGTTCCATCCGTCAGTGTCCCAGGCTGAATTTTGGAATTTGAAACTTGAATTTGGAGGAAAAAGGGAGATTGGCCAGAAAGATGGCAACAGCATGTTTCGCTGTTGTGCGTGAAGATTTGTCTGTGTGTTTAAGCTTACCGAGGAGCTAGAGAAAGAAGAGGCAGGTAGAAATCATAGCCAAAGAAGGGGTGTTGCTGGGTGAAATGGTGAAGGAAGCCACATGTCAGGGAATCTTGGTCTGAATGGTTATTATTCAAGGCTCGACCATGTGCCAGGTGCTCCAGGTCTTGAATTTCGTAGGGACTGTGGTGAGTGTCTAGCCTCCAGTTCCCTGTCTGGCACCTCAGTTTTCCTTGGGGGACAGTCATTTCTCTTGATGAGTCTGTCAATCAAAGTGTCCTTGCCTCTCCTGGCTAAAGGTAGGTTTGTGATCTGAATAGGCCATGCTGTACCCCAAGAGCTCTACCCTTGAGATAGTTCTCATCAGTTCCTGCCACATAGATGCCTCAAGATGCTTTGATTACTGTTCGTTCTGGTTCTTTAGCTTTGTGTGTTTGTGTGAGCTCCTTCATAGCCTTCTGATAAATGCTTCCTGCCTTTCTGGCTTAAGTTAACCAGTTAGTTTCTATCACCTAGCTGATAAGTCCTTACTATGTATACTTTCCATTTCATGATTTTTCAGTGGTTAAAGAGCAACTTGAAAAATTTGGAAAGTGTTCTGAGAATAGTCACAAAAAGGATTAGTGGGCAATAGATGTGTGAAGGCTTCTTAAAAATATATAATTTTCCCCAAGAAAGGAAATTTAAGCTGAGTTAGAATAACTGTCTGGGTTTATGCTCTCACACAAGATAGAGAGTTGAGGAAATTCTCTTGGAAATGCATACGAAAATGTTTCTCCTGAGCTTTGTGACACCTAAGACCGATGTGTCTTTCAGAGATAAATTCTGTGAATATTTGCACCCCATTCTTTCTCTCTCTCTTTTTACATGTAGACTTAACAAACTTTTTCAAAGAATCATTACATTTGTTATCTACAATTTCTCATCTCCTAGTCATTTAACTCACTGCAGTCTGGTTTAGGCCCTCATGGCTGCCATAGTCAAATTAAATGGGCCTTTTCCAGATCTCCTTTTATTCAGCCTCTTTGCTGTATTTAACATCGTTGATCACTCCTTTTTTAAGGCACTCTCTTCCTTTGGCTTCCATTATTTCACATTCTTCTGGTTTTTTTCCTCCTACATCTCTGGCTGATTATTCTCAGCTTCCTTTGGAGGCTCCTTCCCCTGCCTGTCATTTAAATGTTGCTGTTCTTCAGGGACTTGACTCTCTCTGTTATTGTTTTCATGTAAGTCAACTTGTGGGGGAGAAGGGTGTGAAAAGGGTAGTAAAGTAAAATTAGGCATCACGCTGGGCAGCAAGCAAGCTGCCTAGGAAGGTATTGCTTACTTGAGTTATGTGGATTTGCTCAGTAGGGTGGAAAGACCTTGGGACACAGAATTTTTCTATAGGGCTTGCATTCCCTTGTACGGCCGTCTTTCCTCCTCAATGTACCTATGAGTCAGTTTGTGGTTTCAACATCTTGTTCGCTTCAAGGAGAGTGGTAAGAAAAATAATATTAATAACAAGAATAGTGTTTGTTGAGCACTTATGTGCCAAGTCCTGTGCACTAAATATTTAATATTATTTAATTCATAATAACCTTATGAGGCAAGTCCTAGTATTAGCCAACATTCTACATATGAAGAAACCGAGGCTCAGAGAGGTTAAGTAATTTATCCAAGATAGCACAGTTGGTAAATGTCCAAGATAGCACAACTGAGACTGAGATGAGCTGGACTTCTCAATCTTACTATACATACTATAGTAAGTATAGTAATTTAAGCATAAGTTATTATACATAACATACCTATAAATCATAGGGATAGTAAGTAATATATTGTAATCACAAGACCCATGCAAAAGTCAGTTATTAATTGACAGCTATATATGCCATGTAAGGTTATCTATCATTCTTTACCACAATCAGAAAATATATAACACATCAATCATAAAGACAATAGCAATTGTAGACTTTTGCTTCTTCTTTGAGGAAATTTGAATGTTCTTTTTTTTATCTTCAAAGGAAAATATTCTATAGGAAAAAATGAGGCCCTCAATTCTGTTCAGTGAAAAGACTCAGTGGGTTTTAGAATGATCGGAAGGATAAGGAGGGGCCATTATTACCAAAGCGTATTTTTTCTAGAGCTTGTGTCCTAGGAGCCAAGATTCTTTTGAGTTTGTTCGTTTGTTTATTATGTTGAAAGGTAAATCAAGCACAGGTTGCAAAATTGAAAGAACAACAACAAAAGGATCTGGGGTAAAGAGTAAGTCTGCCTTCCTCTCCTCTCTCCCAGTCACCTAGTTCCTTTTTCTAGAGTCAACTCCCATCTCCAGTTCTACATGAGTCTTTCCAGTTCTCTCCTTAAACACACAGATGGGTGAATTCAGGGCTTCATCCAGAGAGGGTTTTCCTGTTTCCAGGGCACATCCACATGCATCTTTTCTTCTGATCCTCACAGCAAACAGCCCAGTTGCATTAAAGGAATTTATCGATCAGCTCCATGCTTGTCCCCTTCTCAGCATTCATCCAGGGTCCTGAGGCATTTAATGAGGTCTGGTGTTTCTCCCACAAGTTGCTGCTCCTCCCCTCCCTCTCTGAAAAATCTGAACACAAAATGTCCCACAGGCATTTAGTCATAAACCCCAAATAAAATGGATAAATACTTGCCAAGGTTGACTTTTTAAAAAGTAGCGATTCTTGAATTTCCTTTCACATGCACGTTTCTCCCCTCCTCTGCTGGGCTCAGATGCCAGCTGAATGTCGCTGTGGTCCGAAGAAGGACCTGTGGGTCTCCCCTGGCAGATGCTGCCACTGTTTTAGCCTGAGGGCCCTGCAGGCAGCCTCTGGCAACATTTTTAATTCAACATCAAACTTCAACTTGAAATTTGAAAAAGAGGGGGGAAATGACAAGATGTCAATGTCTCAGAACCTAGCTAGCAGGGCTTGTAAATGTACCCAATCTGGATTGCTTTGAGCTAGGGGAAGTTTCTCATTCTTCGTGGCCACTGAAAGTTACTGTACAGCATCAAAGGGCCCCTAAGGGATGCTGGAGGACAAAAGGGATGCTATGTCTCAAGAAGAGATTTCCAGATCGGGTCAGATAGCCTTTTAAATGAAGCCAGGTGGAAATCTGTCCAGGGTTTATTTTTAAGTCAAAAGAGGAGATTGCAAAACAATGTATATAAAAGGCCTCATCTTTGGGAGAAAAATGTGTGTGAATGCATAGCAAAAATTTTGAAAGGCTAAACCCCCGAGGTTCATAGATTTGAGATTGTATAATGTTTTAAATTTTTTCTTTATATCTTTCTCTACTGTCTGTTTTTTTTGTTTGCAAAACTCTATATATTGCTTTTATAACCACAAAAATGCTATCTGTATAAAATTTGGACCTAAAAATAGATAACCAAGCTGGGTTCCGGTTCCCTCTGTGCCCACAGACTCCAAAACAGAAAAGAGAAGATGTCCAGACAGGTGAGCTTAGTTCTCAGATCTTTAGCTACAGAGTTCAGGGGGCTTGTTCTCTACTACCATGCTTGGCACATTTGACAGCTTCCATCTGAACAGAACTTTAAAGAATACTGTTGCTTTCACTGTCTTATTTGCCATCACAGCACTTCTGGGAAGTGTATGGAGCAGCCATTTTTATTCTCAAATTGCATATTAAGAAAGTGAGGCTCAGAGAAATTTAGGAGGCAATCAGTAGATTTAGACTGAGACTTTGTCATTATACTCAAAGTCCATAGCATTTAGCATTCCATGCTTGATGTGTGTGCATTTGAGAACAATCTTATGAATTCCTGACCATCACTGCTCACTCGGGGCAGTGATGAAAAAGCTTTCTTCTAGAACCAGAAGTGTCACCTTGGGAATCATTTGGGGCGAAGGCTTCTGAAGGTGATATCTTATCAATCCCTAAAAGTTTCATTGCTGGATAAAGATCTGATGTTCCCTGAGCTCTGCAGTTCTACTGGCCTCCAGTGAAGGTTTTATAGGATTTTAAGGAACTGAAATAGTGGCAGAGGCTGCCTCTTGTTCTAGGTTTAGCTCTGGCACTTAGCATGCATCTCACACAATGTGACACTCTTTTTTTTTTTTTTTTTTTTGATGAAAAAAGAATGAATGAATTTGGATCAGAGTGTCAGGGGAGGGCCTACCTCCTTTCCCTTGCCGAAGCTCTGAGTCTGGTTCTCTGTGTGACTCACCTCTCTGTTCCCCGTCTCCTGCCAGATTGTAGCTCAGCCTGCTGTCAGAACTTTGACTCAGAAGTGAGTGGAATGGAGGCTCAAGGTGAGGGAAATATAGGGGGAAAAAAGGTATGCTAAGCAGAGCAGGGTAGGTAGTAAAATCCAAGATGTAAAAATAATAATAATAATAATTAATCCCTTTGCCCCCTCATCTCCCAGAAAAGGGATGGAATTTCCCCTTAATTCTAGCTGCTCTGAACACTAATGATAAAAATAAAAAATGAGAAGTGGAGTTGGTTGTTGTCATTTCAGATACAAATGGGCACGTACATTCAGCCTTTATGGCTAGATAACTTCCACTTCCAGTGCTCTGTATTTATTGGCTTTGACTTATTGATAGAACATTCTGGGGTCTGAAGTCCTCCTTCCCACAGAGCAAAGACACCATCAGCAACCGCTTTCTCCTCTCAAGCCATGAATAATAATGTGGATGATGATGACGACGGTGTTATTATTATCATTTGGTATTTAGCCAGCGTCTTTCCCCGAAGTACTTAAAGCACTTTATAGGCATTGCCTTATTATTCCTCACAATCCCTCCCTGGAGAGAGGGCCAGTGCTGAGATTTGATTTCCATTTCACTGAAAGGAGAAGCTGAGACCTGTAGCAATGAACGGGCTGTTCCAAGGTGACCTGGAGCAACTGGACTGAGGGTTAGGAGAAGAACCAAGGGCTCATAATGGCTGTTTAAGGGCGCCTTCCCACCCACCCCAAGGGAGAATGAGTCATTAGCTCATTCACTGAGTTGTAAATGGAATAGGACATTAAAAGGGAAAGTTTGGCCCAGGCACATTCTAAAGTGAGGTGCTGGAACAAGATACAAGCATTTTTAAAGTAGGTGACTGAGAAACCCCTTACTCACCTCAAAGGTATAAAAGGGCCATTAGCAGGAGATTAGAGGATTTTTGAAGAGGATCTCTTCACCCCAAGGGAAACGCGGGGGCTGTACTTTACCCCAGCCCAAGGAGAAGGATTTCAAGAAGACAACTCAAAGAGCTTCAAATGAGTCCTTTGCTGTTTCTGATATACAGTGGACAGGTGTGAGCTGTGTCCACAAAATCTAAGGAGTGTGAGATGAACTGGAGTGGCCTGTGATGCTGAATGGAAGGCTGAAACTTGGGAAATGATTGTTCTCCTAGAGTATGATGTAGCAGGGAATACGTGAGTGTCTTTCATGATCAGATGTGGACCCTATGTAAGAACACATCAGTGTGGGGCCATCTTAGATTCTGCTTGCGTGGACCACCAGAAAAGGCAAGGGTAATCTAGTAGAAAGAAGTTACAAGTGGGATTCAAGAAGCCCAGGTGCCATGAGCAATCAGACAGAGCAAGAATGCATTCATTCACATCAAAGAAACTAAAGGAACAATCTACATTGATGGGGTCTCTAAAAAACCCAGGAAAGCCCCTCAAGAAAAAGAGTCAGCCTTACACTTCTGCCAAGTCTAACATCAGCATCATCAAGTGAGAACTTTACTGGTCCTATTACCTATTCTTCCTCAGACTGCCCAGCTCAACAGGAGTTAGGGAGGGGAGTGGAGAATGACAAATACTTAACAAAAGCCTTTCATACCCCATATTTCAACTTCAAGTCTAAGTTGCAGAGAGCGGGGTGGTGGTGGTGGTGGTGGTGGTGGTGGTGGTAGTAAACACTTAACTTTAAGTCATATTAGATATATCATTACATGGTGACTGGGTATCTTAATAACCAAATTGAGACAATGTTTTATGAATTAAGGTGAAGAAAAGTGACTTAAAAGTGAACAGGGAAGTCACGGGATCTGCCTAAATTTTCATCCAGTGGCAAAACTCTCCCCATAGAGGAGATTTAAGTGTGAGGGCGGGGAATTAAATTGCTTTATGATTACATTCCAGAGATGTGCTTGTTTAACAAAACAGTTATATAATTTTTCATGGGGTCAGGGGTTGTGCCAAGAAACGCTGAAATGCTGCAAACCCATAATGCTCAGCATCATTTATACCCAGTTTTATCCAGTGTTACAATAGCAGCTACCATTTTAAAGCATTGACTGTGTTAGGCACTGACAAAGCACTTCACATACATCATCTCATTTGATGCTCTCAGTTATTCTAAGAAGTAGATTTTCCCTTCCATTTTCAGATTTGGAAACTGAGGCATGGAGACATAAAATAAATTTGCCCGTAGGTGCACAGCTAATTAAGTGGTGTAGCTAGAATTTACCCAGGATTTGTCTGACTCCAAAGCCTTGCTTCTAAGCCATACCGTGTCCCATCTCCAGAATCATACAAGCTATTCTGTGTCGTTTCACTGCCCAATGCTCCCCATAGTCATGGTGGCACACATTTAACATTTTATCCTATGTACCTCTGTATCACAATCTGAAAACAGCCCAAACTGAGTACCCTGAGTTCAGTACAGGGTCTTGGTACGTAGCCAACTCAGTAGGTAGCTACTAATTGGCTGATAACATTTACATACAAGTGTGTGCCTTGGAGTCAAACCAACATCTGCCATTTAATAGTTGTGTGATCTTGGGTAAAATATTTTCCTCTCTGAGCCTCAGTTTCTTCGTCTGCAAAGTGAATTGATAATGCCTCCACATGAAGGCAGTTGGGAGGATTGAATACACCTGTTGTCACTTCCTATGCCTTCAAAAATTATTTGTTGAATGGATCACTAAGTCAAATGCTGCCTTGTGTTTTGCTTATTCACACGTTTAAGCTTTGTCTTTCCAATCAGATGAGAAGTTCCATAGCAGTGTGGGTCCGCTGTCATCCTCTGCACAGGGTTAGACAGACACTGCTGGGTGGACACTAGCGGCTGACTGACACTCTCTGTGCCATGGAAGACTGCATGGTCTGGAAGACTTCCTATCGATGTGAGAAGTATACAGTCAAGGGGAAGTGCATTTCAGGGAAGTGAAGTAAGGGCATGTGGCTAATACAGATGCTCAATGAAGTTGCTGGATGATAAAAAATATATGCTATGAGCCAGTACATATTCTAAGTGCCTGATATATAATGTCATTGGGTCCTCACACAACCCCATGGAGTAGACTTATTGTATCTTTTTTTTTTTTGGCTTGAGAAAACTGAGGCTTAGAGAGGTTAAGTAACTTACCCAGGGTCACACAACTATCGTTGTGATGATGGTATCGAAACCCATTAACCATCATGGGACCTAGGAAGTCTACCTTTAGTAATTCCTACCTCTCGTCTTTGTTATACATAATTCTAGTGCTAACCTAGCATGAGATTGTTTACATTTTGTTTCTTATCTATTATTTTGTAAGCATTTTGAGTGCAGGGGCCATGTCTTCTTCATCTTTGTAACTTTCCAGAGCCTTGCTCAGAGCATGTGCTTAATAAATGCTTGTCATTGAATAAACTTTTGGCCAAATTCAAAATATGTATCAGATCTGTTTGCTTCTCTCCATTCCGCTGCATCTCTGGCTTAAGTTGTTAACATCTCCCATGGAGAACTATAAACCAGCTTCTAACTGTTTCTGCTTCCATCCTTGGCCCCTTTAATTTCCACACTGCAACTGCAGTGATCTTTTTATGCCACTTGTAACAGGAATAATAATTTGAAAATATTAAACTGACGTATATTTCTTTTCCCCATAAAGAAGAGTCTCAGACAGCAAATCTGCCACTGTAGCCTGGTAAGAGTAAACGGTGAGGTCCTTCCTGGAGAAGGAAGGAGGGATGTGGGGAGTCCACACCAGAGGGAGAAGGACGCCTACCCCTTCCACTCTAGGGGTTTGGGGGAGGGGGAAGGGGCAGACATGATGAAATGTGTACCCAGTTGTCATGTCTTGATTCTGATTTAGACTCTGGGAGGAGACTGACTTGCAATGTGCCTTCCAGGCTTGTGTGGAACAGCCACATCAGGGTAAAACTGACGATGTGACATGAGTAGAGGTAAATCCCGCAAAAATCTGCCCTTGGCCCCTCGTAGCATAGAAAGTATCCAGAAGTTCCCCCTGTGTTCTGTGGATGGATGTCGTGCAGCTCTTCGGAAAGCTTACTGACCATGGCAAAGCTGAGGACTGCAAGGCAGATCCCCAAGCCCAGGCTTGAATGGGAGTCGAGGGTGGGCTGCAGGTCAGCAGCACCAGCGAGATCAAGATTGGGGCCAGTCAATGGGTTGGAGTGTTGGAGATTGGAGGATAGATACCAGTCGGGGTAAAACAGGCAACCTCACCAGCTACAGTTTTCTGCAGCAGGAAGGTGATGAGAGAAGAGCATGGCCCTTTCTGCTGCAGGGGCTAGAACGGACTCTGAGACCCTCACAAGGCCCTCCTCTGGCCACCACAAGGATGTGTAAGCCCTCCATAACCCAGGGGTTGTTTTGGGGAGTAAAAGGGCCAAATCCTCCTGGCATTTTCTGTTGAGATACGAATATTGAAAAGTCAACTTTCTGTTGAACTTAGAAAAGTTTAAGATTGGATCTCCCCACTGCGAGGAAGTAGAGACTATGTTTTCTTTATACATCTGAATGTATTGGGTAAGGTTTCTAATTGTGAGTACATTAAATCCAAGCTCTTTCCCATGCTTTATAAGGTACAGCATTATCTGCGTCATATCAAATCCCGCCAACTCATCTCTGACTTAGCATAGGTTCTTAGATCATGTAAACCTCTTTTCCCGGCTGCTGCAGATGTTGGCTGCTACTGGTTTGCATATTTGTATTCTTGAAAGGACTGTCTTTGGTTAGAGAGAGCCTCTTGGTGAGAGAGGCCTGGGAGGTTACACCTCACCCCAAAGGTGAGCATGGCATGGCATTTGGCTGACTGATGAGGGGAGAATCACAGCTCGGTCCCTTTACCTGGGCATGCCAATCTCTGAGATGCAGTTTATCCTGCAGAGGCACCAATGGGATCAGGGCAAAGCCAGGCTTTTCCTAAATTCCATCTTTGCTCAGCTTTCTCCCGCTCCGTCCTCCTTCTCTCCGTCCTCTGTGCCCCTCCATTACAGATTTCTTCTGAGGGCTATCTCTCAATAAATCACTCAGTAAATCGTACTAGAACTCCCATCTCAATGTCTGTGTCTAGAGAACCCGACCTAGGACAAGCCTCTTTCACGGACACCGAGTTGGGCATGGGAGAGGGAGGAGAGGAACAGAAAAGAGAACATGAGCTCCCGCCGAGGCAGGGACCATGGAGTGTCACCTTTCTCTTCCCCATCCTTCCCACACCGATTCAACCATGCAGATGCCGGGGATGTGCCACTCAGAACTCCATCAATTATTGAAGAAGCTCTGAAAGGAGGGAATGTAAACGAAGATGAAACAGTCCAATGGAAGACAGACAGGTCCCACTGCTTGGGGAGGACCTAAGCTATCATGTTGGAGAAAAAAGCGTTTTAGTTTCCCACCGTGAGGAAGCTCCAAATGCTTTGGAGGTTGAAGAAGCAGTTTCCACAAAGACAGGAGAGAGCGGGCGGGGCTGAGGGCTCTTTTTCATCTCTCCTCTTTTGCCGATCAAGAGGCAGGCACTGTAAATCTGAGGCAAGGGCGAGAGGGTAGCAACCCACTTTTCATCCTCCCTGCTGTTTTTTGGGAGACATGAAGGAGTGGGAAGCCAGCCAGGTTGAGACTGTGAGGAAGATGGCAGGCTCCAGCAGGGAATGACCCAGTCAGAGGTTGTCTAGCCCTGGTCCTCAGAATGCATAGAAATGCTTCTGTGAGGCGTGAGATGTCTGTCCTTTTTGAACCATCCTTAGAGTTATGTCAGGCCCTTGCAAGTGAAGGAAGAAGAACAAATTCAGGTCAAGACTAAGATCAAAGCAGGAACACTTTCAGAGGGATGTTTACATGAAGTGTTCTCCATCTGAAGCAACTCTCTCCCTCTTTCTTTTGGAGGCCTCAATGTCAAACAACTACGAACGCTTATTAAGAACTTACAGTGATGCCAGCACTGAGATAAATCCCAGCCCTGCACAGAGAAATGAGAAATGCTCGGCGTTGGATCCAAACCAGC
>CM053515.1:20062705-20164004 GCA_028627145.1 Eidolon dupreanum | reverse complement strand
CTCATTCATTTATTCACTCATCATTTATGGGGCATCTCTGATATGGGGCACACACTGAACTAGCTGCAAGGGACACAAAAGTGAACAGACCAGACATGATTTCTGTCCTGATTATTATAGCCATTGATCAAATAATTAGAATTCTTAAGAATGCTTAGTTCAGTCCTACAAGGAACTATCCCACATGATATGGGATCCGATAATTCATTTTTAAAGCCTTTAAACCATTTATTTTTTTTAGGCTCTAGTGAGATGTTGGCCTGGAAGTATATTTTGGGCCCCTAGAGAAAAGATCTGATACTCATAAATAAAAATATTCTCACAAGTGAGCATAAGCTTTCAGAATGTGTATGGCATTCGAGAGATTACAAGATGCTTTAACTGTTCTCATTTATTCCTCACAATATCTCCATTAGAGATTATCATCATTTCATTTTACAGCTGCAGAAGCTGAGGTTTTAAGATGAGTTGAAGTGTGTTGCCTTAGGATTTATAATCAGCAAGTGGCCAAGCCAGGGCCCCAAACCAAGTTCAGTTCTCTTTCTTCTTTACTGGTACTTTCCAGACTGTGGAAAGTACATGCAGTAGCACATGGAGAGAGCGTCAAAATACATGACCTCACATAATGAGAAGTTTATTTCTATTTCAATTCTCCTTCCATCCTTTTAGTTCTGTCAAGGGCAAAGTCTCATATCTGTGCTAATATATCTTCAACACCTTTCGCTTGCTAATCAATCTCTCCCCCTAACCCCACCCCCACCCTCAAAAGTGCAGGGCTCAGTCTCAGAACCTTTAACAAGTAAACTAGATCTAAAATCTAATAACATAGTTTTGCTTTATTAATGACAAGCAATACTGTTTTTTCCCCCTTATGGTTCAGATATTACATTTCCTTTTGAAATACACCTATTTTTGAAGTAAAAAAAAAAAAAAGTTGATTTAGAACAAACACTAAGTAAATAATAATATAGGTGGTTTGTCAGCATGTATAAATCATGCCAACAGTACCCAAATTACAGCAATCCGGGAGCGTTGCATAAACCAAGCGAGTAGGAAGAGACTCCTGGAAGGAGTAGAAGGTTCCTCTGCTTCTCTCTTGTCCAGGGAGGACGATGACTAGGTCAAATCCTGCTGCATGTGGAAGAGATGGTCATGGGCCTGTAGGACAGTGGTCCTCAAGTCAGGGTCCACAAACTGACACCAGTCCCGAAGGTTGCTTCTAAATCCTCATGAAAGGATCAAGGACAATGTGTGTGCCAGGGAGAGAATGCCAGTTGTTTTTTCTAGGTAAGAATTCACTTTGTCTTGGAATTATCTTTTTTTTTTTTTTTTCGGTATGAATGTATGTGTGTTAAAATGCTCATTCTGTAGTAATTATGCAATAAAAGCAGATGGCCTTTGTTTATTGTGGTTGTTCGGATATCTTTACTCGGTAAAACAAAAAGCTGGTAATCTTAGTAACTCCCTCCTCTGTTTTTTTTAATTTTTTTTTTCATGTATCCCTGAACCTCCGTTCTAGGAGACTTCAGTTGCTGGAAATAGTTTGCTTTCTATTGTTAGATGGAAGAGGTATTGACAGACTCAGTATTATGATTGTGGTTACTAGCAATGCAAAATGTCAAGCCATAAATCCTTATTGAACCCAGGCCCTACCGTTGATCATTGAAGAGGTCCTTCTTTCTCTCCAGTGTAACTAAATAAAGATTAGCGAAAGGAGATAGCTGTTAAATTAAAGAGGAAAAAAGTTCAAGTTTCAAGGAGGCTGTTACCAAAACAGAGAAATCTACAAACCAATGAACCTCCAAATTCCTAGACCAGTACGTAGCTCTCACTTGAGATGGCCAGGCCGAGAGCCCATTAAAAATGTTTGTCCCACCCTCTCCAAACTTTTATGTTAGAAATGTAAACTGGGATCATCAGGCTAACTCTTTGACCTAGCAATTTCTTTTCCACTCATTTTTCTGAGAAAATATCATAACTGGGCACAAATAATTATAAGGATGCTCATTTAAAACATCAGTCAAAATAGCAAAAAACTAGGTACAACTTAAATATCCAAGGGATTGGTAGAGTAAATCATGACATATTAATATGGTAGAATGTTGTATATATACATAAAAACATGGTGTATAAAAATACTCAATGTTCTGTAAAGATGTTCAGAATCTATTGTTAAATAAGAGAAGCAAAAGAGTGAAACATATAAAACACTGAATGCAATATGATTTCATTTTTATTTAAAATCCACCTGATACAGTACACCTGGCTGGTGAAATTATGGGTTAGTTCGCTTTCTTCTTTTAGTGTAAAAGTGCTTTCTAAAAATGTTTACAGTGAAAATGCACTGCTTTTGCTTTGAGGTTGAAAAAAGTGATTTCTTTACATTGGTCTCCATTTAACCTATTTAGAATGGGTCAGCAACCATAAGCACGGGCTTGAAGGTGTGTGTGTGGACTTGTATTTTACAGAGCTGATGTGCTTCCTCTAGAACCAAAGAAAGACACTAAACCTCTCTGCAAACTCTTTGTAGATTCCCATCTGTGACTTAATAAATATTTGATGCAGTGGCCAGTCAACATCCCTACATTAGTGAAACTTCTGCCCAGGAGCAACTGCACAGCTCTCAGCGATGAGATCGGAGTAAGTTAAAAAGAGCGTATTCATTAGCCACTTCAAAGGGTTTGGTTTTATTAGCTGGCAATTTTGCAGACTGGATTATTGGCTCTGCTGTCTACTGCATGACGACCCAAACATACTACTGTGAGGAGGAGCCTGCTTCTTCCCTTAATATTTTCTTTCCTTTGTGTTCACAGCTCTGGAGGCAAATACAGCATGACTCACTCCCTTCCTTTCCTTTCGGTTAAACAGCTGTGAACATCTAAAGTGAGTTTAAGATCTGCCCAGTAACTTGGAGGTCAAACACCTGGAGTCTGTCTGATGCAGTGTTGTAAAATGGGGTGGACCGCTTATTCTCTCTACATCTCCGTGGTTACAATTGATAATTAAAAAGTCGGCACTTTTGTCCCTAACTATCCTGAGTCGACAAGTAAAATGGGTGAACAAAAAGTGGCAGGGCAGAGAAGGGACCCAAAACTAACTGAAGTTAAACCCAATTACAGGGACTTTCAGAAGGATCTAGGCAAACTCTTACCCATTCCTCAAACCTCAGTTTAGATGGCATCTCTTCCTGGAAACCTGCTAGGATTCATCTTCACTGTTCCAGGCTTGGTGCCCCTCCTCTGAGCTTCCATGACTTCTGTTCTCTTCCTACGAGAAGCCCTAGTCTGTGTTATAGTTACCTGCTTGTTTCTCTCTCCCTACCAAACTGAGTTTCAAGATCATCCAGTGTCCACTACTGCCTAGTGTAGTATCTGGCTCTGAGAAAAGTGTTGAATACATATTTATTGAATAGACTAAAATTTTCTTGAAATTACTGCTGCAGAGGATCATAGGCCACCCAATTTGAAAGTTTCCTCCACTCGTTGCTGGAAGCTCTACCCTCCACAGCGCCCCAACCAAGTGGTTGTCCGGCCTGCTTGCACATTTACTAGGACAGGGAGTTCATCTCCCTTCAAAACAGTCGGAGGGAGACTTCCAAATGACTAAGGAAGACGAGGACAATCAAAGACAAAACTGGGCAGCTCCTGAACTAAACTGGGAGTAGTTAATCCAGCTTCCCCTTTTTCTTCAGGGCCTTTATCTCACTTGAGAGTCAAGTAAACCCCAGCAAGGTGGCCACTAATGGCAGTTTAAGGCTCTGCCTTTCAAACTGGAGGACCAGTCCTTGAACTCTAAGACCTTGAACTCTAAGGAGAACGTACTGGAATCTCTTCTGAATTATCATTTTTATTTGAAGATTGGAGGGAAAACATTTTTATATTAAAAAACATATATGGTATGGATAAAAACATATGCAAGATTTTAAAGAGACAGCACAAGGCTTGAAAGAAATTGATCAAAATCTTTGGGGCTGAGCCCTTAGACTCATGGGAGTCAAGAGCTCATTCTTGGTCTGATAGGTTACTTTGGTGGAAAAAACATCAGAAATACTACTGGCTTCACATGCTATCATCTTATACCCCTGGAGGTATTTGTATTTCCATCAATTTCTTTTGGAGACTGAAAAGGCTTTAAAACCAAAAGGCATCAGTGCATAATGGTGGAATTTCAAGCAGCATGAATTGGGGTAAAGAAACATATTTCCCAGAAGAGGTCTTGCATTTTATAAAGTCCATTTCCTAGTGTTCTGTCAGCCCTCAACAGCTAGTCATAGCTCAGAATGAGTACAGTAAGTGTCCATTTGATTCAACTTTGACTATGTTTGAGCAAGTGACTTAACCCTTTCAAGTCTCAGTTTTCCTAGCTACAAAATGAGATTAGAATATTTACCTCATAGAGGTGTTGTGAGCTACTGTATAAAAAGTACCTAGCCCAGTGTCTAGTACATAACAAGCACTTAATAAATATTTGTTCCCCTTGGCATTAATTATAAAATTAGCATATGCTCAATCAGACCCACCCCTAAATTTGTGGGCTTGGTGCAAAAATATAAATGGAGAACCATATGTTAAAATATTTAAAAGTTAAAAACAAATTAACAAACTGTAACATATAATAATATGTATACTCCATCCTTTACCTTTGAAACCAAACTGAATACAGGCCTTTTGTTGTCCTTTTAAAAAATTTATTTTATTGTGGTAAGAACATATGACATCTAGAATACAAGTTTTTATATGATTGAACATCAGCAAACTTTAAAGTTGACTGATCATTAATTTTTTGCACATATTCAGGAGTTCTTCTGTTTGACTGATGTTTGGAATATACTGTTCATACATTATGGCATTTATTACATAAAATTTATTTTTTCTTATTTTTATTTTAACAAGATTACTAATAACGTTGTTATAATCAGGATTTTTGAGTCCTAATGATTGTAATGCCAAAGCAGTCAACCTTCCTTAAGTCATTGTATTTTTATTTTTAAATTAACTTTAATATGGAGAAAACTTGCTATTTAGCCAATAGCAACTGAAATTGTCAATAAAGTGATTGTAGTATCATTTACATTTAGAGATCGACAGCAAATTTTACATGTAAAGTTCAAATAGTATGGTAGGGTCTTATGTAAATTATTATTATGGAAAATACAGAATATTCTAATTTTATCATTTAAATCACCATCACTTGTATTGTCATTTTCACCTTCTCTAAAAGCAATATCTAGATCCATAAAATATTTAAGTTCTTTTTTACAAAATTACCAAGGCTGGAATATTATAAGGAAAATGGCAGTATGTTCTGTGATTTATTCAAATCTCTCTTCAATTGGCACTATCCCTGGATCTATAGTAACCCCAAAATAGACTCAATAGAAACTAGTCTGGGGATTATTTGTGTGTAAATATTCTCCTTTATAGTGCTACAAACATTTCTGTGTACTTGTTCTGGTTTTCTTATATTTTATAAGAGTGTCACATTTATTACATATTTCACATACAGTTTATTTCAATTTAGAGTAAAAGGCAAATAGCCAAACTCACATCAGTTCTAGTTTTTGGAGTTTCTGCAAACTTTGGCTAACATTATTAATAGCAAGCGACAGTTCACACCAGATAACCGGGGATAGTACAAATTCAAAAATGATTTTCTGTCAAAGATCACAATTCTCTTTACGTAAGGATCATCTTTGATTTCTTGTACAATCCTTGTGCATCTTGTTATCTTGTGTAAATTAAATTTTACTGCTTCAGTGGCATTTACTGAGCATTCTCGAGTGTTCAAAGTGGTTGTAGTGGCAAATACGACTTTTTTTTTTAAACAAGATGTCTCATTTTGGGGCAGATACAGAAAATACCTTATATAATCATTAAATTGTTTCAAAGATGCCATCACGAATTAGCACAGTTGAGAACATGTCTCTTAATAAGAAGTTCAAATGATGCATGGCTCACAAAAAATGCTTGTTCCTTGCCAACTGCCGTTATCATTAGCTTGCCCTCATTATTCTTTTAAATCAATACCTAAAATTCAACGTTATTTTTATTGTTCAACTTTTTATAATGGGTATAAAACCAATAAAATATTAATTTTGACTTCTTCAATTTTTATCTTCTGATAGTTTGAGAATATAAATGTAAGTTGTTCAATAAGATTTATCATAATATAATTTGTTATATAGTTATTAATTTTTAAAATTCATGTGTAATTTCTTTTCTCACTTTTAAAACTATTTTGAATTCTCTATTTTTTGTATGATTTTTAAAAATTATTTTTTCTCTTTCTTAAACGCTTGGCAGTTTGGTCATCAAATTTGAAAGTTATTTTTTCTACCCAACTACAAAATTTCCATTGTTTTCTATGAATATTGTGCTGTTATCAATCAAAGCTTGGCTAAATATGGAACATCTATTACTATTCAGTTAAAAATATCACAGCTTTATTTTATATCCATATTTACTTGCTTACTGGTTTCTTTGTTGATTACTATTGATCATTTGCTGTTGTCAGGCTTTTTCTCAGCTATAATATTTGCATATGGCTGTGAAATATGTAATAATAGTAACAAAAGACTTTGTCTTCCAACTCAAAATATAAAAAAAGTTTCTACAATTTCTTTCTTCATTTGAAAAACATTATCTTTTAATATGATCTATTAAATTTTCTGCCATACCTATCCAATGGAAAATTTGACAACCAATAGTTTGAATCAAGTTATGTTTCTTTGGAAGCACGCTCATGATTTCAGAAGAGTATGACAGACTTTTTCCAGGAAACTCTTCAATAAACAATAAAGAGCCAAAGTTTTCTTCTTTCTTATCCAATTTGCCAATTTTCTGACAATTTCTTTAACTTCCAATGGCAGGCTGGAATTGCATTTGTTTCTTCTGAGTTGTGAATTTTGTATTAAAAAATTATCTTTCTCATTGTCTTTTTTGATCAGGAAAGAACAACTTTATTAGTATAGAAGATAAAGTTACAGGCGTTTCATCTGACCTGTTCAAGTTGTGGATTTCCTAAGACTACTTTTGTTCCTTATTTTCATTGTTTTGCTCAGTAAGGAAATCTTCACTGAATGAAGAATTTTAATGCCTGTTTGTGAATTGTATATCAGTTATGTTTAACGGAAGTCTGCTTACTTTCATTGTCTGCAATTTAAAAAATCGAAGCAGATCACTTCTTTGTACATGTTCCACTTCTTTCTTTTTAGCCCTTACTTTGCTGAGCTCCACTTTAATATTTTGTGGTTCTATTTCAATTTCACCTTGTTCTCATTCTCACTGGTGTATAGAAATAAAAGATAAATTGTAATCATATCCCAAAGGTTCCAAGTTTGCATATACTTTATAAAAATGTAATTAAAGTAGATGTGAAAATATTGAATAATTAAAATAATTTTTCCTGTATGGACTCAACAAGTTATTTTTCAAAAGAAAAATAAAAGTAACTATTTAAATTAAAAGTAACTATTAAAATTAAAGTAACCATTAAAAGTAACTATTAAAATTCAAGAGCAAAATAGAAATAATAATTAATGAATGTTAAAACAAACAAAAATATTAAAAAATATTTTTATGTTTATAAATATTTTTATAAACATAAAATTATTTGAAATTCTTGCATTCAGTGTCCATTCATTGCTAATGCAAAAACTGGTATTATGCTTCATGCTTCAAACATGCTATGTCTAGACTATGTACAAAAAAGATTTTAAAATAATATTGTTTAGGATCGCAAAAGGTTCTTTGACTGCCATGTGTAACTATTGCAAATACTGCAATACTTTGTGAATACTTGTAGGTCCACAAGCTGGAACTGAAAGAAAGCAAGAAAATAGATGCTCAGTATTCCTGGGGAATGATACTTTATTATGCAAGAATCTATAGCATTCATGACAACCGAGAGGA
Organism: Eidolon dupreanum; assembly: GCA_028627145.1. NCBI lineage: Eukaryota > Metazoa > Chordata > Mammalia > Chiroptera > Pteropodidae > Eidolon > Eidolon dupreanum. The sequence goes on along the minus strand of CM053515.1, from coordinate 20,156,094 downwards.
AGGATTTGACAAGCTAATTAATTTGTCTTTTCTCTTACTTAAATGCTCCCACAGATGAAATTCTCCTCATACTTCTAAGCAGTGTCCTTCCATGATGTTGGCAGCAGGACAACCCACGATTCTTCATCGTATTTAGATAAAGTCACCTTTTGTTTCCAGGACAGAGGGCAAGGGATGTGGAGAAGCACTTCCTGTGCCCTGAGTGGTGTTAGTCACAGTGTGGATGTTTAGGGATGTGTCTGCTCTGTGTCAGCAGTGGGCACCCAATCCCATTGGTTCTTGAATAAATTTAGCTTTCCATTGTGTTAAATGGAATACAAGTCATCAATAAAAAGTAACAACTTACTGATATGTACAACAACATGACTGAATCACAAGAGCGTTTTGCTGTGTGAAAGAAGTCTGGTACAAAATGTTATATATTGTATGGTTCTATTTATATGATGTTCACTAAAAGAGAAAATGAAAGGGACAGAAATCAGATCCATGGTTGCTGGGGATAAGAAGAGGGCATTGACTGTGGAGTGGCACAAGGGATCCTTTTGGAGCGGTGGAAATATTCTATGTCTTGATTGTGTTGGTGGTTACACAATTGCGTATTCATTTGTAAAACTCATTTAACTTTATATCTAGGAAGGGTTAACTATAGATTAAATGATAAATTATAGTTTATATTATCATATTATATTATAATGCAATCATATAATTACAAATTATATAATATATAGTATGTTATATAATATAGTTATAAATTATAATATAATTACATAGCATATTATATATAATCATATTATTATATTATATTATTATGAATGTTATAATATATACATATAGTATAATTATATATTTATACGGTATCTAAATTAATATAATTATTTGTAATTATTTAAAATTATTTAAAATATATGATTAGATAATATACTATATTATATGTAACATAATATTATGTAACATGTAATATAGCATATAATATAAATTATAATTTATAGCTAGTATATTAATATCTAGTTTATATGATTATACATAGTTCATATGTAATTATAATTATTATACAATAATTTATATTATAAACTATGTAACTTATGGATCAATATGTATGACTTTAAAAAATTAATCAACAGAAAGAACAAGGCAGAAATTTCCAACAATTGAAACTTGTGAGACAGAGAGCACCTCCTCGGGGGTGTCAGTCCAGTAGCGTGTGGGCTGCCTGGCAAGGATACAGTAGAAGGAACTAGGTCAAAAGTCAGACTCGATGGTTTCTGAGCTTTTTCTCCTTTGTGCTAGGTGCCATTGTTGTTTATACTTCTCTGCACCTCTGTCTCCTGTGTGAATTAGAATAGGCACTTCCTCTACAAGGAGGAGGCAGTGTCATGGGGCACTCTTTGGCCAACAGACAATGCCTTCGTGAGCTTCATGGATGTCTCAGGATAGGCAGAACAAGAAAATGTGCCTTGTAATAGTCTATGGGAGGGAGAAGGGAGAAGGACTCTATCTGCCCAGCTCTTTTTCCTAGTTCCCACTGGTTCTGGTCATAATTTGTGGCGTGTTAGCAAGAGTTAACTCTCCCCAGCCACATGTTGCTTTATGCGATACTTCCAGCAGCCATTTGGGAAGACAGATAGAATGCATTTTATCTGAGTCTAGAAGTGGCAGGAGAAGCAAGAAACAGGGCATGTAGCTATTCAGTCTGGCTGCACAGAGGCCATTGGGAGAAGCGTTCTTGACCTCTCCCGATAATGAATCATCAGTTGTAAGTGGCAGAATCCTATAGACCTAAGTGGATTCAAATAATTACAGTGGCATTGGATTCTGAAACATAATGGCACCAAGAGAATCTGAAGAGGCAACAGATGTTGCAAAATTCAGGGCTCAAAATTATTGAATACATGAATGAACAAATAAATCAATGGAGAAAATTATGGAAAGATGGTAGCAGTGTCATAGAGGTTTTAAAATCTCCCCAAGTTCCCCTGCCCCCTTAAAAAAAGACACATCAGCTAGGTGGAGGGCCAGAGGAGGGAGGGAGCAATGGTGGGGGGGATCATTTTATGAACTATATAGATATCTAACCAATCTACTGTATACTTGAAACTAACTTAAAAAAAAAAAAACCCACATGCATCAACACTAATGGCCAAATCCAAGGCCCAGTGCCAATACTTAAAAAAAAAAAAAACTAGATGAATAAGATGTCCTCATGAACCCCAAATTATGAGCAGGAACCAGAAAACTACCAATAAGTAAAGACCCACGTTGGATCAGTGTCAGTGCAGGAGGGAGCAATGAGGTCTCTGACAGACCTGAGAACAGGAGCACTCTCAGTCTGGCAATTGGTACACACGGAAAAGCAGAATAGACTAATTTGAGAGGAACAACTGAAATTTGCAGGGTTTTCGCACACTACAGTAAAGAAGTGGTTGTTTGGGGTCCAAGAGCTGGTGTATTTTTGGCTCTGAATTTTCATTCATATGTGTGTATACACACACACACACATATACACACACATATACATGTATATGTATGTATATTCACACATATATATGTACATATATATAATTGAAGACATACAAAGAAGAAAATAAAAAGCAATGAGAACTTAAAAATCATTTAAAATTAAAAAGCTAATGTTTAAGAAAATCTTCTGTAAATTAAAAGATTTGACACTAGTAGTACCTAGGAAAATCAAACCAGAATGATTGATGTCAAAATATAGTCTAAAAACCTTCTATGCTTTCCAAAAAAAAGAAAAAAATCATTTGGGCATCTAGTCAAAATATCAAGTCATCTAAATGGAAAAGGAAATAAATTTGTCTTTGAACTACATTCCAGAAAAAATGGAGTAACATACTGAAAATATTCAAGGAAAGAAAACATGAGCCAAAGATTTTATAACTTGCCAAAGTGCCACAAATTTTAACCATGAAATAACCAAAGAATGTTGTTTCCATGTACTCTTCTTGAGGAATACACTAAAGAAAGTTTTTTTCAGATAACCAAATGAAAAGACATTGGCCTAAGAACTAAAGGTACATAAAATATTTATTTACCTGTAAAACTATGATGGTTATAAGGAGAGTATGTGTCTAGGCAAAGTAGATATTATACAAAATTAAAAGGGGAGACTGGTAAGAGAGATAAAAAGTAGAATATACTTGTTGCTTGTTTTATAGTTACCGAGGGGGTAAAAGGATATTTATTCAAATGAGATGGTGGTAGATAAAAATTAGAGAGGAAAGAAGCAATTATTAATTTAGAAATTGTTGGGGAGCCAATAGAAAATAACAAATGTAAGAGTAGAGGGGGCTAAGGTTATTTTAGCATTAGTATAAAAATAACCATTGAAATAAAAACTTCCTAAATGCCACATATAATTGAGAGAGCAAATAGATAACATAATGAAAACTACAAAAGACTTGCATATATATAACAAAATAATATGAAGTGGAATACTACCATTTAAGTGAAAAAGAATGTAAAAATAAGAATATGTGTGTATATGCACTTGTGTACATATTTGCTTATTTTGCAAATAAGAAAGGATGAACCAGAAACTAATAAAATTGGTTATGTACAGAAAGGATGAACCAGAAACTAATAAAATTGGTTATGTACAGGGGTTTAAGCAAACTTCTCTTAGTTACCTTTCCATATAGGGTTTTTTTCTTTATTTTTTCTTTCCATATAATTTTGACTTTTAAATTATGCTAGTTTTACATATTCAAAAAATTAAATTAGTCCTTGCTTAGGCAGCACATATACTAAAATTGGAATGATGCAAAGAAGACTAGCATGGGAACTGCAAAAGGATGACATGCAAATTTGTTAAGCATCTCATATTTTGTGATGGATGTTCATTAAACTTATTGCAGTCATCCTTTCACAATATGTACCTACATCAAATCATTAAGTTGTACACCTTAAATGTATACAATGTTATATGTTAATTATAAAACTGGAAAAAAATGATTTTTAAAAAGCCCACTACCGCAAAGAAAAAAATTAAACAACTAAGTAGGAAAGCTCTAACATCGAATAAAAAGAGAAATAAATGAACCTATTTCAAGGTTTAAGGTTTTTAAACAGACCTTTACTTCTAGTGGGCTGCAGTTTAAAGATTAAAATAAGCTGCAAACAATCTTGAACTTTATTCTTAGGTTTGTTGTTGGTAGTGGTATTGATGTAGTAATTCTGATATAATTGGGTGTATTGTAAGGAGGAGCAAATGAGTAAATATATTGATGTTGATGTAAATTAGGGTTATCATCATGGAAGAAAGGAGATAAAAATATGAACTGGGGAGAAAAGAGGAAGAACCCCATGGTGTTGGATTGAAGTTGGGGGATCAAGATAAAGTTATGATTTAAAATAGAAGTACTTCTGGGATCTGTTCACTGAAAGAACCTAGAAGCAATCACAGTCCAAAGGCAATGAGCACTCCTGCTACCCAGTTCTTGGTTACTGTGAACTAATTCCCACTAAAAGGAATCAAGTGTACTTGGAAAAATGGCTGATTCCAGGTCTGGATCAAGGTACAAAGTACAAGATGAATTTGAGACTTCCTCTGTTTGAGAGCAAAGAAGTGATCAAAAACTGATGAGACTATGTGAAAAGGCCACAGAGACCCATTGGAAGGGGCTAAACTTGAAACAAATTAAAAATCAGAAAGAAAATTGGTGGCAACGAATAATTTGAGTTCATAATGAAACTCAAGAAAATTTAAAAATTGAGTGTGAGGGAAGAGAAAACTCTTTTTCTTAAAAAATAGAGTGCCAGATGATAGAGAAGGAATGATTTAGAAAAACTGTGATTTTTTTGTGATCATTAAAATAATAGTTGATTCAGGCTAGGTTTATTAATGGATGCCAAAACTTTGAATAAAAGTTGTTGGGGACAAGATATTCTCATATTCTTAAAGTATCATCCCACAGATTACTTATTAATTATAAACAGGAAAAATGCTTTTACAATGGAGAATTCAAGCAGACAGCAACTTAATCAGCCAATTAAACCTAACATGACCAATAATAGGACACAAGGGCGTCACTTGTCTCTTGCTGAAAAAAATCCAACATCTCTGCAGAGTTTATGGTAAAAATCTTTAACTAAATTTAATTCTGAAGAAATAACCAGATCATCCAAACTGTGGAACATTCTATAAAATAACTGATCTGAAAGTCAATGACAGGGAAGATAACAAAACAAGCAAATAAACCAAAAACAACAAGAACAAAAACACAAGGCAGGAGAACTGTTTTAGAATAAAAAACTGTAAGATGTGACTGTTAAAGCAACATGTGATTCTTGATGAGATAAAAACAAAACAAAAACAAAGACAAAAATAAAGTAAAACAAAAAGCTCTAAAGGACATTACTGGGAAAATGGAAAACATTTAATAAAATTTTATATTAGATAATAATATAATCAATATTAAACTTATTATAACGACAATTATTAAAAAAGAGAGAATAACTTTAAAAAAATATTTTTTAGGTGAGGCAACCCTTGGTTGAACCTCACAGATTGCAAGGACCTTGTCAGCTTACAATCCCTTATTTTTTAATTTTTTATGTCTACAGCACCTGGTCTTCCTAAGTGGTCTCCCATCCAAGAACTAACCAGGTCTGACCCTGCTTAGCTTCTGAGATCAGACGGGATCTGGCTTGTTCATGGTGGCATGGCCATAGACTGGGAATAACTCTTAAGAGATAAATAGTGAAGTACTTTGGAGTGAAATTTCATAGTCTCATTGACTTCTAAATGATTCAGTCAAAAAATATCCCCCTACCCTAGTATGGAGGGAAACATGCACAATAAACACATGTAGCTAAATGGTAACAATTGGTGAATCTAGGTGAAGGATGTTTGAGTGTTCGTCGTATTATTTTCTCAACTTTTTTTATAGGGTTAAAATTTTTCATAATAAAAGGTTGGAAGAAGGGAATGAACACATAAACTGGAGGCAAGTGCATGACTGCAAGGCAATCAATCTTGTGGGTAGCCAGCTAGTGACCTAGGACATGAGCGCCTTGGCCTGAAAAGATGAGCTATATAGTATATCGGTCAGGATCCTTTTGGCTTCAAGTAACAGGATACCTGAGTCAAAGTAGCCTAAACTGAAAGGATACCTAATTATCTCATGTAACAAGAAGTCTAAAGGCAAATGGCTCCAGGGTTGGTTAATCTGTGAGCTCAAGGATGTTATAGCCCTCCCCTGTCGGTTTCTCTGTAGTTCTCTTGGCTTTACTTCATGGTCACAAAACGGCTACCACAGCTTCTTGTATCATGTCCTCACCTGACGTATCCAACGCAGGCAGGAAGGGGATGGCCAGCTCTATCTCAGACATTGCTCTCTTGTGTTGAGGATGGAACTCTTTCCCATAAGCCCCCCAGAAGATCCTCTTACACCTCATTGCCCTTATGAACCAATTCTGACTTGCCACCTGGGGTTGTTCACTTGAACAAGAATGATTGGGAGAGATGGTTGTTGGATGGGCGGGTGACAGTGTTTGCTATACGAGCCAGTCAGACTCACTTGCTCAGAAATCTGAGCCAAGAAACCTGGCCTGGGTTTGCAGTTAGCAGTCAAGCTGATAGTAAATGAACAACAAGAAGTAGAGTTGAGGCCATGGCATATCAGGGCATGTAAAACCAAGGTTAAGAGAAGAAAAGCTCTATAGGGAGGATGGGCAAGCCATCTGGTAGAGAAAGGGGAATGGAACGCATGTGCCAAAGTGGGTGGAGCTGCCTCTGAGGTTAGAAACTACACCTTTAGCTGCCTAGATCCCTGGTATTTTCTGGTCATGATTTCAGTTCTAGGCCATAAAGAATATACCAGGTAGAACTCATTTGCCAATAACAGGGAAAAGAAAAAGAACAACAATAACAACAACAAAAAACAATAACACAAAAGACTGTCCTAGCACAAAAAGAAATTAGCTGTAAGTGTACAGGAATGCCTTAAACTACCCAAGGCACGAAGTTTAGCCTGTCCTTAAAAAGTACTAGAATCAGGTGACTTCTCTCTGCTTCCTCCTCTGTCTTTCTATAGACTATTTTATTAGCTCTGCAGTAGAGTGTCACTGCTTCCTCGTCCCCACAGAGAACATATGTGGTAGTTAGTCGCCTGCTCCTAGTTTCAAGTTCCCGGAAGAGAGAAGCTGAGAGGCCTAAGCTGGGTCGGGTCAGATGCACCATCTACCAAGTCTATAGGCTTCAGGTCACAACAGACAAGCAAAGAAGGAGGAGCAGTGCTTGAGGAAAGGGTCACTGACTCAAGGCTGGACAGATACCCTGGAAAGTATCCACCGTGATTGTTAAAATAGTGGTTTATAAGATCGAGGATGGGAATTTGCCCCTCCCCAGGGGACATTTAGCAATATGTGAGAACATCTTTGGTTATTGCAACATGGGGGTGGGTGCTACTTGCATCTAATATGTAGAGGCCAGGGATGTTGCTAAATATCCTAGAATGCTCCCATGACCAAGAATTATCTAGCACAAAATGTCAACAGTGCCCAGGCTGAGAAATCATGTCTCCCTTTTGATTCTAGTAACTATTCTTTCAATCAAGTGGAGCATCTATAGCCACAGAGCACAGACCCAGGCCTGGTAAGTCACAGGACTCAGTAAATCTATTTGTTGGGCAGAGAGTGAATGACAACATTATTCTAGCAGTGCGTGGTTGCTGACTGCACTGCTGATTACCCGGCCACAATGTGCAAAGGCAGATGATGAGGTTCTGCCCTGGGTGGGGGGACTGTTAATAAAAAGGGAGGATCCAATAAGCAGAAACAGATGCAAGCAGAAGACAGAACTATAAACACACACACAACTTGCTCCTACAAGTGCTCGAAACAGGAACAGCTGCCTAGCTGGAACCTGTTCCTTCCACACACCATAAGGGAGAGCTGTAATCCATAAGCCTCAAACAGCTGTTGGCTATTATAGGAGCGTCTTTTTTTCCATACTAACTTGTCAGTCAGGAAGGTACAGGCTCCAGGCTATTGGAGTCCTTTTTGGCTTAGTATATTTGCTTTCATTTTTTAAGAATGGTGAGCCTGAAATCTTGAAAAAAAAATTTTTTTTTAAATCTGTAAATGGTTCAGAGTGGAGAAGCCTTCAGGAACAAGGAGAAGAAGGAGTTTATAAGGCTGGATATTTCCCTGAAGTTCCTGATAAACCTGAGCTGCTATTTGGGAAAGGGGAATAAGTTTTCTGATGTTTTGAGGCATTAAGATCCAGAAGGTAGATAACTCACGGTCTTTGCTGCCCTCTACTGGTTATAATGAAGATTAGCAGGGGTTTGAGAAGAGAAACTGCAGCAGATTGCTTCATTCCTTCATTTAATTTTTTCAACACATGGGTGATCACTTTGAGAGTTATGTGGATCTCTGATCACTGTGCTGTACAATGAAGCCAGTAGATCATTGTGTGCCAACTATAATTGAAAAAAAAAAGCCTCATTGAATTGTACAATGTAAATATGAGCAACTAAGTGTCTATTATGTTTCAATAAAGCCTGGGGGGGGTACCTTTTTTTCAACACACATTTACTGAACTTATCCTTTGTGCAGATGCTGCGCTAGGCATTAAATACAGTGGTGAAAAATATCAAAAGTGCTCCTGTCCTCATGGAATGTGCATTCTGGCAAAGAGACAGATTTCGTGTAAGTCAACAAATAAACATTTTAAGGTTATTTAAATGTAATCAACAGGGTAACGTGGGAGAGGTGGCAATTTAAGATTTGGCAGGTGACATATGAGCTGAGACTGGAAAGGTGAGACAAAGCCAGCTGTCCTGAGAGCAGGGTCAAGGGCTCTCCAGTCAGATGGAGTAGGTATAAACTCTAGAGGCAGAAAAAGAGCTTGGTGGGTCCCTGAACCCCATGCAGGAGCAGGCGCTAGTGCAGAGGGAAGGCCAGAGAGGCATGGAAGGGCCATGTCACAGGAGGACCCCACAGTCCTCTAAAAACCTTGAATTCTATTCTGGATAAACCTTATTCAAAAGAAGAAGCTGTTGAAGTATTGCTATTTTTGTTTGTAAGAGATTATTTTTTTCAAAAATACACATTTGCTAAAGGATACCAATAAAAAAGTTGTCCAGAAATACCAGAAAGTTTAAAAAGGTGCAAACATTAAATAAGTAAACATCTAGAAGATTATTTTGTCTCCTGTGTGGATAATGGGATGGTAGGTCACAGGTCAAGATTAGAAGTTAGAGCCAGACGGGGCTGTATGGGAGTCAAGCTGGGCCAGAGCGATGCCATGAGGATGCCCAGAATGGATGGATCTGAGATGCCTTTGGGAGTTTCACCTTTAGGACCCGCTGATGGGTTAGGATGTGGGGTGGTGGGAGGTGGGGGAGGGGAGAGAGAGAGAGAGAGAGAGTGGGCACGCTGTCAAGGCTATGGGGGCAAGAAAATCAGCTCTGACATGTGGTTGAAGAGAAGTGGTGTCAGCAGGCCCCGTTCCCGGCTCCTGTGGGCCAGTGGCGAGGGCCACTCACTTGTGCACCTTAGCTCACTCTCCTCCTGCTCAGTCTGAATGATTACATCTGACAGGTCTCGGGGAAGTATCTCTCATAAAAATGGCCGTAAAGCCTTTTGTTAATATGAAGCCTCCCATAAATGTCAGGTGATGAGAATTACAGCCCCACAGGCTCATAAAAGAGAGAGCGTGTCGTGGCTTGAGGAAGCCACAGCGACTCTGAGGGCACCGAACTGTCTTTCCAAGCTGTGTTTTAGTTTCAGGGAAGACACGACCAGAGGAAGTGGAGTGCTAGCAGAGGCCAAAGTGGCTCAGAGCTTTGAAAGGCCCAATTATCGAACCTGTCAGCAAAGCTTCTTTCCACCTGGCCCACAGCTTCTTCAAGGTGAAGTGGAACATATTGTTAACTTGTACTAACTCGGCCAGGAGTGGAAGAATAGGGGTGTTAGGGAACCTGGCCTCAGGCAGCCTCTGAGTTTGGGGAATAAGCAACATATTGTTTCCCACCCTTTGCAAGCCTTGACCCACCTGTCAGCTAATTAGTACAGAGCACCCAGGTGTGCTCCCCTGCTCACCATCTGTCCAGCAATCCTTTGATGCACCCCATATGTCTAATGGCCTTGACCCCAACTCCCTTTCTTTCTCCCCTTTTATTTCTTCCTCTCTTTAATATGCACTCAACATACAGCTAGAAATCACTGGGATCATATGATAAGCATGGCATTGTGCCAGGTCCTGGAAACTGGGCTAGGGGACAGAGAAATATGATATGAAGACCCTACTCAGAAAAAGTTACTCATCCAGCTGACGGCCAGCGGAATGAGTAACTTCTGGGAGCACAGACACACTTGGAATAATAGAACGATAACGAATCGTGGTGGCTCGATGCCAGGTACCTGCCAAGGCCATTATCTCAGGTGGGCCTCATGATAACCTCAGGAGGTGAGTACTCTTGCCATTCTCATTTTCTAAGCAGGAAGCTGAGGCTCAAGGAGGTGGTGACTTTTGCAGGGCGACACAGCTAGTGAGTGGTAGAACCCTTTTTCGAACCAATTCCGCCTGATCCTGACCCTGCCTGTGCCCTGCTCTGCCTCCAGCCTAATAGGATCATGGGAGGTTCTTACAGCATGGCGGGGGGCAGGGGGGTATTCTGCACGTTGCTCCAATTCTGAGGCTGTGCTGCTTTTTGTTTTTCTCTTAAGTGCTCTTCACACACATACATACATACATACACACGCACACACACATCTTGATCTGTTACCCACATCCTTTGGACCTTAATGGTACTTTGACATTGAATCAAAATTATACCAACATTGTTACATGTTCATTAAGATAGTATTTTCAGGAGCAAGTGCCAGTAACCGCAATAACCTCCAATAAACTCCAAGAAATAACAAACCCCAATAAATAACTCCAAAGACACCAATACATTTCTGGATCAATTTTCTAGATTATAAAATAGTTTTTTCAATTTTTGGTATTAATTTTTTTTTTTACTAAAGTTATTTCTGACAGAATTAGGTCTTCATTTAAATTTCAGGGTGAAGATTTGAATCATCCAGCAGTTCTGTCTGCATCAGATTTTACCAATTTTCATGTTATTTTTTGTGAGGTTTCTTTAACTACTGATATTTCTACCAAATTAAACTTTCCTGAGTCAAATTGTGCGGACCTGCATTTCAAGATTTGAATTTCAGTCAACTTTTAGTCAATACTACATTTTACCACATGCAATCATAGCCATTTTCAGTTTTAATTGCTATTGGTTATTCTTCCCAGAAATATCCATTATGAGTTGGACAGCAGGCTAATAGTTTGTGTTTATTTCTTAGCTAACCAATGAGAAAATTGAGAGAATTTTATACAATAGAGAGAACTATGTAAATCAAAAACAAAGATTCAGATATGGAGAGATAAAGATAGAAAAATGAGATTAAATAATAAGAAAAATTATATTTATAGTAATGATAATAGCTAATATTTATTGAGCACTTACTGTGAGTCCTATTCTAAACATTTTAAATGGGCTTATATTCATTTAACCCTCACAACTATTCTTTGCAAAGATATAATTCTTATTTCCATTTTAAGATGGGGAAACTGTGGCACAAAGGCTGGAAATAAATTGTCCCCAATCACATAGCTGATAAGAGGCAGATCCAGGACTCAAGCGCAGGCCGCCTGTCACAGAGAAGCTGTAGCTATCTGTGTATACTGACTGCATACTTCTGGAAATTGCAGCACCAAAATATCCTCTGGAACAAAATGATGAGGTGAGCCAAAATGTTCTTCTTCCATCCTGTGACTTTCTGCCACCTGAAATGCCCTCCTACGTCATCTGTGCCTAACACAATCATATGCTTCCCGTAGGGGAGCCGGCCTGACAGTGAGGGGGCGGGGCCTACTGTACACAAGGCTGAATCTGCGGCCCTCCTGCTGGGCTCCAGAGCTAATCCCTGTTTGGGATCTTATCTGTGCTGTACTTCTTGCATCTTAGTCTTCCTCATCAGGCCATGGACTCCTAAGTGCAGGAGTTGAGTGTTATTTATACTGTTCTCATTTCTTAGTATAGCACTGGTACAGATTAGAAAGGGCTACGAACATTCTCAAATGAGTTGAATGTGTTCGTTCACAGTGAATTCCACTGAGTGATTTGCTTTAGTCTTTGCTTTGGCCTAATGAGTTCTTCTGCATAAAAAGGACTTGGGACTTTTCATGGCAGCTCTAGAAACCTCCTAATTCAAAGCTCATGATTTTCTGATACATATGACTGGGATGAGGATGTCATTTGGTTTCCATATTCCTCCATTTCCTAATTTGTTCTAAAAATCCCACAGCATCTGGTGATAACAGAGTTCATTTGTGAGGGAATTTGGATACGCTACAGAGTAAACCAAAGTCCCAAAGCAGAACAACTCTATTTAAAATATATGTCTATGATTATAACTGTAAACTTCATCTGTAACGTTGAATAAGTTATCCCTATGTATTAACCAAGGCTGCCCAAATAAGAAAACTTCATGTCACCTAAAACACTCCACTTGCCCCACACTCAAATCCAATCAATCACCTGATTTTGTTGAGTCTAACTTTTAAATATCTCTGGGACTGTCCTCTCTTCTTGTAGTCTCACTGTTTTTGTCTTAGCTCAAGATCTCATCATACTCAATCCCAATAGCTTTCTACTGTCTCTTTAATGGCAGGCTTATCCTGTTCTAATGCATCATTCTTACCATAGTCAGGGAGATCATTTCAAAAAGCAAAGCTAATCCTGTCACTTTCCCACTTGAAATCCTTAAATAACTTCTTATCACTGGGAGAAAAATATATAACCCCATCCATTTTTCTAGTCCCATCTCTTGCCATTCCTCTGTCCTTTAGTTATATGGTTCCCAAAATTAATTCCAAACCATCATCCCTGATGTATCTTTTCCTGGTCCTTGTTTGTTTTCTCAGTTTCCATTTCCACAGTGGAGTCTTTTCCATAGTTGCTCCTGTCCTTCTGCTTGATTTTCAAGCAGTGTGGCAGAAAGATTCAGAGTAAATGCAGTAGAGTGGAACTGCCTGGCTGAGTTTAGGGAACTTGCTTAACCTTTCTAAGCCTCAGTTATTTCAACTATAGTGGGGACAATAAGTAGCTATTGTAAATAGTTGTCATGAGGAATTAAATGAGAAGTTCCATGTTAAATGCTTGCATATGCTAATCATTTAGTCATTTCTAAGATTTGGTTTCTCTACTTCCTCTTCTAGACTGAAGCTTTTGTGTCTTTAGCAACTATGATAGTTTCTGGCACAATAGTAATGTTCGTTAACTGTTTGCCAGATGAACAAGTGGATTTGCCAAATGGACAAGTGAATTATCTTTGAATGCCAAATTAGAACACTTTGTCTGATACGTTTGTGTAATAGAGAAAAAACTTCTAAAATAGCGAGTTATTGCTATAGCAATAAAAAATTATTACCTCACCCTCTGTCCTGAGACTGGTGTGTTGCTTAATGACACACTGCAGGTGTGGAGTCTTGTAAATTTCAAGAGACAGAGCTTTCAGTCAAATCTAAGTGAGGTTTTAGTCCTATCTTGGCCACTAACTGGATTGTGACTATGAGAAAGTTAATAATCAAATTCTCAGGATCTCTATTTCCTCATCTGCGGACAAAGAATGTTGGACTAGATGATCTGGAAGAATCCTTCCAGCTCTCCACTCAACTTCTTTTGTAATTTCTCAAGGTAGTAATTTAGGAAAATTGTAAATGAAAGGTAATATTAGAAACAAATACATTATAATTGAGTCTTAAATATCACCTTTACATAAGGGTTCCTGAAATCTTCTTGAGTACATTTAACAAGATGACCAAAAATATATATTTTTCTCATCTATATTTGTCCTTTGACCATAATTCCTGACTCATAGCTCCCTTAAACTCTTGGAATTTCCTGTGTTGAGAGTGAAACAAAAGAGATGTCTTGTGTTATGTTACTGAAGTGACTTTTGGAAAGCACCTAAAGATGGGGGATGGTTGCAAATAGAACCAACCACATGATTAGAGAGTTGTAACTTTCAGTCCCACACCACCCTTGACCTCCTGGGAGAAGAGAGGGGCTGGAGATTGAATCAATCTCCAGTGGCCAACGATTTAATCAATTATGACTGTGTAATAAGTCTCCATAAAAATCCAAGAAGCTGGGGCTCAGAGGGCTTCTGGGTTGGTAAATACATAGATGTGGGGAGAGTGGCTCACTTGGACAGGGCATGGAAGGTCTGCGTATCTTCCCACATACCATGCCTTATGCATCTTGTCCATCTGGCTGTTCCTGATAAACCAGTGATCTAGAAAGTAACAAGCTTCTCCCAGTTCTGTGGGCCCTTCTAACAAATTATATCCAAAGAGGGAGTTGTGGGAACCTCTTATTTATAGCCAGTTGGTCAGAAGTGCATCTAACAACCTAGATTTGTAATTGGCAGAGTTGGAGGGAGTCATTGGAACCTCCAATCTGCAGCCAGTCAGAAACATTGAGTGCCTGGGGCTTGTAGTGTGTGTAAGGGGGAGGGCAGGACTGTCTCGCAGGACTGATTCTTTAACTTGTAGACTTTCTGCTATTATCAGGGTAGACAGTGTCAGAATTGAGTTGAATTCTCCAACACCTTGCTGGTATTTGAGGATTGTCTCTAGTGATTTGCCTATTCTGGACATTTCATAAAAATAGAATCATACAATATGCAGCCTTTTGTGCCTGGCTTCTTCCACTTAGCATAATGTTTTAAGGTTTATTCATGTTATATTTATAGCCTTTGTCAGCACTTCATTCCTTTTCATGGCCAAAAATATTCCTTTGTATAGCTATACCACATTTTTTATCCATTCATCTGTTGTTTGGATGTTTGGGTGGATTCCACTTTTTGACTGTTGTGAATAATGCTGCTATGAAGATTTGTGTATGAGTTTTTGTGTGGATTATGTTTTCAATTTTCTTGGATCATGGTACTTAAAAATGAGGCTTTGCTGCCACTCACAACCTGTGTGAACTCAGACATGGTACTTAACTTCTCTGTGCCCTAGCCACATCTATAAACTGTTACTATTCATAGTACCCACTTCTTAGCATTGACCAGATCTAAAAGACACAGCATGGAAAGTACTTAGGATAGTGCCCAGTATATATGGTTAGATCTGAGTAAAATTTACCTATTATTTTAATATTTTGAGCAACTTAATGCTAGGATTCATCTTCATTGTGTCTTCAAAATCCCAGAGCATAAGAGTTTTTTTTCCCTTTAATAAAAAGGGTAATAAATATTCATAATTCCTTCTGAGTATCAGGGTGTGCTAACTTGAGACAAGTATATTTTAAAATTGAGGGACCATCTGTCCTTTAAATCGTAAATTGCTAAAAGGCTTGCATTCTCCAACTTATCTTAATACAGCATCTTATAAAACTCATCAGTCTGCAACTAATTACTTAATGCAATTTAGGAGGTATTCTTGTAGTTAGTAATACACTATTTAATAACATGGCTATAATCTGGTAATGGTTTAAGACTCTTGATTCTGAAAAGCTGGGAAATAGCTCATTTCCACATTAACTCTGCGATTGGCTTAGGCGCGACGCAGGTCGATTTCTGATTGGCTTACGCAATGGACACGGTCTCGGACGGAATCAATATCGCCAGTATGTGGCCAACATGGCTCCGCATTTAGCCTTCCCGGAAGCCGGCGGACACGTGGCTACCGCAGGCCTGGCAGTACGTTGGAGGACCTAGTTTCGCTTACCGCGAGAGGGCGCAGGCGGTTCCTTGTCTCTGAAGTCTCATTTCCCATAAAGCCTCCGGGCGACCAATCAGCTGGCTGTCTCTATACCGCTTTCAAAGTCGGCGGGCCCTTTCACCAATAGGAAGGCAGATGTCGCCTTCAGCTCGAGGATTGATGGAGACTTTCACCAATTATCTCATAGATCCACGCTGTCTCCGCCTCTCTCGCACGGGATTGATGATCCTTCCGGCCAATAAGGGACGCCAAGTCGGCGGGTGGATGAACGCGGCTCTCTGTAATGGCGGAGCGTGGCGGGGACGGGGGGGACGGTGAGCGATTCAACCCGGGGGAGCTCAGGTAAGGGGCGCCGCTCTTTATTACTTCTCCGCATGCTGGGGTCCCAGGGGTGGGCCGGCCGCGCGGGGATGCGGGATGAGGGGTGGGCAGAGGAGCTGCGGGGGCTCGGGGCCAGGACCGCATGGAGAAGGGGGAAGGGGAAGGTGGCTTGAATGAGAGAGCCGGGCTGGGGCTGGGCCGCGGCCGCCTGCGCATTCTCGGGGCGCTCCCTGTGATTTTCGCGGGGCCCAGCACCCCTCGCGGCTGCAGCCTGTGAGCCGAGCCACACGTTCCCGCTTTGGGGCCCCGCCACAGCCGCACGCCGCCTCCGCCTCGGCAGACCTCAGCCCTCCTCTCGGCTGCGCGTCGCCGCGGGCCCAGTTTTCCTTATGGGCGCTCCTCCACTCCGCGGTTAACTCCGCGGGACCCTTCCAGAGTTCTGGCTCAGCCTTTTTTACGCCCTCTGCATCCATTCGGGCTCTCCACGTTTGCTTCGTACCTTCCTCCCCTTGCTTTTCTTAACTTCTTGTAGCTTTTCTTCCTTCCTATAATCTTCGTATCCCTTATCTCGTGTTTGTGGATAATAACAATAGCAGCAACCGTTTGTTGTGTACTTCATGTTCCCTTAAGTCTTTTCCTTAGAGTTGTCTCATTTAATCCTTACAACCACCCTTCGGAGTAGTCTCTTTTCTTTTCCAGGCCACGGACCAGAGTCACCTTTAGTTAAGTTACTTGCCCATCTTATAGGTGAGGAAACTGAGCCTGGTAGAGGTTGGGGAAGTTGAACAAGGTCAAATAGGTGAAATTGTAGGTCCTGGAAGTGGCTTGAATCCAGACAGGCTCCAGAGCCTGCTGTCTATATCACTGTGTCTACTCACGCTTTTGCCCTAAAGAGTAAAGTGACCTTCTTCTGGTATCTCATTGCTTATAAAACTGGTAATTAAGATTTGGTACAGTAAAAGTGTCTCGGAAAAACCTTTAGTCAGTAGTTTTTGTGGAAAAAGATACTAAGCTTTATGTACACTTGATGCATTTTTTTTCTGGATGGGAAAAATGGCATTTTAGATGTTCAGCTCCCCTTCTGAATTCTGCCATAGTCAGCATTTGAAAACGAAAAAGAGCAGTGTAGATTATGAGCAGTCTAGTATTGTTTAGAGCTCAAGATGAAATTGTACAAGGAAGTGGGTATTGGTTTTTCAGGGTTTTAGGGCCAAAATAATATAATAATAATAATAATAATATGTATTAAATTCTGATTGGTCACACACAAAAATCCTTGCTTTGGCAGGAGTAAAAATCTTGTCTTATTTTAGATGTGAATCTGAAATCCTTTATACCCCATATGTTCACTTTAGTAATGAGCCATCAAAGAGCATTGCCAGGGTCATTGGTATCACAGATGGAAAGTTTATTTCTGATTCTGATCTCAAGGTTACTTAGCAGTCATGTGGATTTATTTGGAAAAATTACTTTGCATTTTAGAGAGTATCTATCTTCAACTTTACAATGAGTAACCTTTTAAATTTTGCAAGTGGTTTAGACATTGTTGCAAAACTGATTTGAATAGGGCTTTAGGTGTTCTTTTGCAAATATTTAGACTCTTGGGTTGGAAGTTGCTTCCAGAGCATATTGTGTAGACCTTTATTTTAGCATTTCTCCTGGTTTAAGAGAAATCAGCTGTTTTTATGGTCTCTTTGAAGGCAGAAATTGGGGCTTAGTTTTTGTGTTTGTATCCTGCCTGAAGGTATTTCATGGTATGTCTATCATAGTCTCTAGCAAATAAAATGTTGAGTGGATATGTGGTAAATAAATGAATATAGGTGATTTAGAGATGGTTCACTTATTAGACACAGTTGAGTGTGTGTTATGTGCAGTCACTGACCTAGGTGCTGGCAGTAGAGCCTTGAACCAGACCAAAAAATCTTTTGTCTTCAAGGAGCTTACATATTAATTAAGACTGATCTAAATTCAGAACTAAGCTAATCACCTCAAATGAAGAAATTAGCCTGCAGGCATGAAGTGACATATAAGGCCACTAAGTGGCAGAGTCTGGATTAAAACCTAGGTCTCTTCGCTTACAGTCTACTACATAATTTGCCTCCCATATGTCAATATCACCTTTACATTTTTGCTCCTCTCATTAAAGTATTTGCTGTTTTGTCTTTGCCATTGGGGAGATTGCATATTTGGATAGAGTACTTCTAGAGAAATACATTTGTTCTTGTCAAAAAAATTTTTTTTGTTTCTACCTGTGCAGTAACTTCTGTTTTCCAAAAAGGTTGAAAGTGGCAGGAATGCAAATAACCTATAGTAGACAGAATATATTTGGAGATTCAAATGCTATTCATCCCTTTATGATTGAGGGACATTAAGGTAACTTTTAGAGTCATATTTGTATAGGTTCTTTACCCAGAGCCTTTGTTTACGTTTTAATACTTTATGACTTACGACAAGGTACTAGCAATCTAAATTTCCTCAACTATAAAATGGAAATAAGAATACACCATTGTTACCACTGTCCAGTTGCCTTAAACAAGTTTTCTGTGCCATAGATTCCTCTGTGAAAATGTCAAACTTACTTCATTGTGTTGTTGTGAGGATTTAAAGAGTTAGTACAAGTAATGTCCATATAACTATGCCTGGTATATGAGAAGTACCCAGTGTTCACTATCATTATTAAAACAATAATATTTGAACACCTACAATCCTGGGCACTGGGATGCAGCAGTATACTAAGGGAGGACTGTGTACTAGTGAGTATACTACAGAAGTAAACAAGTAAACGAGAGATTTCTTTATAGTGTTTACTGTAATTGAAAACTCAAATTGGGTGATGAGCCAGAGAGGGTCTGGGAGAGGCTAGGGGTGGGGAAGGAGTTTGAGGTGACATTTAAAATAGACTGATAATGAAAAGGACCCAGTTATGTAAATATCTGGGGAAAAGCATTCCAGGCAGAGAGAACAAGTACTGAGGCTTCAAGGTGGTGAACTTGAAGTGTTTGATCAAAAAGAAGAATAGAGTCTATAGAGAGGTCAACAAGGGGCAGATTATGTAGAGCCTGATAATAGTAATTATAATAATAGCTACCACTATTACTAATTCTAATACTATTTAACACTAATTCTATTACTGTACTAATATTATAGGAACAGTAATAAAAGCTAATACTTATAGAGCACTAATGTGCTAGGCGCTGTTCCAGGAACTTTATTAGCTCATTTAATCCTCACTGCAGGTTCTGGTAAGTTGGTTGTGATGAAGTAGTGTTTATAAAGATCTCATCACATGTGCTGAACATATCTGGTATTAGAAAATGGCAACTTCCAGCTGCTGATGGAGGAAATTGAGTTATGTCACCATTTTAGTGGCAGAATTTTGAAAGCCATCTTGTCAGATTGGCAAGGAAGTGCCTTTTACAGGTTGAGCTAGACTTTGTGGGGGAACAAAAGTAGTGATAGTTAAAGTGGTGTACTGTATGTGTCAGGTACTATCCTAAACATTTTAAAGGGATTATCTCATTGAACAGAGATATGAGATAGGTTTTATTTCTATTTCCCAGCTCATTTACATCTGAGTATACTCAGGTCCCCAGAGTTTGTAACTAGCCAGACAACAAAAGGCAGAGCCATGATTTGACTTTTTTATGATGCTAGAACCTAAACGCTTCCCTTCAAGCTGTAACTAGGAAGTGTGAAATTCTAAAGAAATACTGTAGATTTTTGAAAAGGGAGAGGCAGACTCAAAGGAAATCTAAGGTTAAGGTACATTGTTAACTCAGCACTGAAACAGAATAGTTTTCCTTGGTGGTTAACTTTGTTTCTGCAGTAAAGGTTAAGACATTTCTTTAGTAACAGTGGCCATGTATCTTTTGGGGGTGCATGTAATTTGAAAAAGATTGATTCTGATATAATCCATACTCCTCTTTGCAACCATTGTTTTTAACTCATAACTTTGTAGGATTGCATGCAAATTTGGTTAAATATAATTGGTATAGTAGTTCTGGATGTAATTACAATCCAAGAAGGAAAATTGGTTCTTTACTAGGATTTTTTTCTTTTTTGGTCAGAATTGAACTGTTATGTGGAAAATTTAGAAAAAGCTCAGAGGGTAATCTTAAACAGAGGGTTGAAAAATATAGAAAAGTTGGAAGAGCTCAGTGAGAAAAGAATATAAAAATGATTATCTTCAAATATACATAATATAATTGTTAACCTCTTGAGCACAGAAATATAAATTTCATGTACAGTGGAGAGATTTATAGTAGCTACTGGGAAGACTGATAGGTGCTCAGTAAACTGCCGATGGCAAATTAGAGTGAAAGGAATTTTTATAAGATTCTACATACTCTGCTTGAGAGGTAGCTTAGGTATGGTATTACCTAGGTACTCATTGGTTCATTTAACAGATATTTATTGAGGCCTATTATGTGCAGATCTAACTATGCGCTGGGATAAAAGGGTGAATGGAACAGACAGAATTCATATTCTGAAGGGTCTTACAAAGACAGTATAGTGTAGTTTTTAAGAGCTGTTTGCCTCTGTTTGAATGCTAGCTTTTCCACTGAACCAGCTGTGTGGCCTTGGGCAAGTTGTTTAACTTCTGTGTGTCTTAGCGTCCTCATCTGTAAAATGACGTTGATAATAATTTTTATCTCATTGTTGTGTTGATTAAATGACTTAAAAAGAGCTTAGAGTACTGCCTGGCACATAGTAATTATTTTTAAGAGTGATACACACACACACACACACACACACGCATGCATACATACATACATATATACATACATACACATGTATGTAGAAAATACGTGTGAGAGGAGATAGATAATATGTGATATTACTTAAATGCCACGGCGAAAATAAACTAGGGTGTTTAGCTAGAGATAGAAAGATGGGGTAGGGTGCAGCTTTCCTTTTAGGTAGAGAATACTAGTGATCTCTTAAGCAGCTACCCTCCCTTCCCTTGTAAAAACTTTGTATTTAGAAGTAATTTTAAACTTACAAAAAGTTGCAAAGATAAGGATAGTGTACTTAGTGTTGATATTTTACCTCTTCTGCTTTATTATTTGCACGCATGCATGTTTTCTGTTACTCTGAACCATTTGAGGGTACGATATGTATACCATTGCCCCTCACCCCTAAATACTTAATGGGTATTTTCTAAGTATAGAGGTATTTTGCTTAGTTGCAGCACAATTATGAACTTCATAAATTTACAACGATACAATACTTTACTCTGATGTCCATATTCCATTGTGGTCTATTAATCTAGTATGTTCTTTATAGCATTTCTTCCCTCTAGCACAGGATTTGGTCTAGAATTAGTGTTGTGTTGTCATGTCTCTAGCTTTCTTCAATGTAGAACATTTCCACAGCCTGCCTTTGTTTTTTCTATATAATATCGACATTTCTGAATACAGTCCCTGCTCCTCCCTTTTTAGTAGAATGTTCCTTATTTTGTTTGTCTAATATTTCCTCATCATTAATTTGAGTATATACATTTTTACCTGAAATAGGTGATGTATCACTCTCAGTCACATGATGTTCCCTTTTTAGATATTAATTTCAGTCTCCTGGTCAATGTGTTACCCAGTTTCCCTATTACATAGTGTTTTTTTCATCCTGCCTTGCAACTCTAAGCAGCATGTGGGGAGACATGTTAAGAACATCTGGATATCCTCTTTATCCAAAGTACTTGCTAGATTTGGTATCCATTAATCATTCTTACTGGTGCAAATTTGGTGTAGTTAGACATCAATAGCTACATTTTTATAATTTTGAGAAAGAAAAATTTATTGTTTTCCATACAGGATGGCTCAACAGCAGGCCTTGAGGTTCCGAGGCCCGGCCCCCCCACCAAATGCAGTGATGCGAGGCCCACCACCTCTCATGAGGCCTCCTCCACCTTTTGGTATGATGCGAGGCCCTCCCCCACCGCCGCGGCCCCCCTTTGGACGCCCTCCTTTTGATCCTAATATGCCACCAATGCCTCCTCCAGGAGGAATTCCTCCACCTATGGGCCCCCCACACCTTCAGGTAAAGGAGTTGTCATTTCTTCATGGGTGTCAGTATCAATAGTATATATCAGTTTTGCCTTAAAAACTTGTGTTCTTAGTTCAAGGTTATAGGAAAATATCTATATGTTAATGTGTTGCCCCAAAAGCAGTGATTACAGTTAATTTGTATAGAAATTCAGAATGGAAATTTAGATGGTGATAGAAAAATATACTACATGTAAAATTAGGATTATATAGAGTAGTTTTAACCTGCCTTTATCACTAAAAATTGTCTTTATTAATCCATCTTCTTTATGGGAAATGAAATTTGAAATCTTAATGTATAGATTGAGAGAAATTTATTTTCAATGACACATGTTGTCATTAAGCATAAATATGTGTATATTTCTCAGCAGTTCTTGCCAGAAATAATGCCTAGGATAGACTCTAAAAAGTGACAGCAAACACATTTTCTAAGTACATTATGTGGATTTTTTTTATCTCCCCTGAAAAAAAATTGAATTATTTTATAATTTTAGAAATAGAATTTCTGCGGTATTTCTTTAAATAAAAACTGCTGGATATGAGGCACATATTCCACTCTAATATATGTAGATTCAGTCACTGTCTGAAATGAGGTCATGAAGGTGTCATCTCTCAGACTTCTACTTTGGAGATTGTATTTTTGTTTGGGTATATGTCTGTTTTCTTAGTTTATCCAGATTGTACATTTCTAAAACCAAATAAATATAGTGATGTCGTTTGCCTTCCATCAGCTTAGATAATCAGGAAAGAATTTACTAAAAATAGAAAAAGATAGTGACGTTAAGTAATGTTAACTCTGTTTAGTTAGAGTTATATTTGTGGAAGAGTCACAGGTTTTAATACTTTGCTTAATTTATTCTTTTCTTAGTAATGAATAGTCCCTCACCTCTTTAAACAAATTATTAAATGATTTCATATTTTCTTCAAGATTAGAATAAGAAATGTTGATCTGCTGACTCTAGTACAACTTACTATATGTGTATTCTAATTTGTGCCTTTAAGAGTTAAGCCTACTTGCAGAATATTATAAAATGCAGTGGACTCATGTAACCCTCTAATGGAAATATATCAGATGTTGTAATGGGATACTTTATAATGTTGTGATGCTTTTCTTAGTCTTGATAGATAATTGTGTGGTTTTACATTAAATCCAAGTGATTTCCACCTAATGTGCATGAGACATTTGGGGTGGATATTTTATAGAACATGGGTCTGTGTGCTGATGAAAGGCATTAAACCAAATTAAAAACAAAACAAAACAAAAAAAACGAATATGGGGAAGAAAATATTTTTAGGGAAATGAGACTTTTCGCATTATTAGCATAGCACAGTATCAATTCCATTATCCAGATTAAGATGCTTTGGATAATTGAATTTTAGTCTTACTTGTAGATTATAGAGGACATCTTTTTAATCCCTGTTCAAAATCTTTTAAAAATGTCAGACCCCTCGTCTGCTTTAATAAGTAAGGGACAGCAGTTGAATTGTTTGGCCTAGGATTTTAGGTTGTGTCAGCAATCATTGAAGAATGCCAGTGAAGGAATTACCAGAGATAGTGTTGACTCAGTAATGGC
This sequence comes from Eidolon dupreanum, assembly GCA_028627145.1. Lineage (NCBI taxonomy): Eukaryota > Metazoa > Chordata > Mammalia > Chiroptera > Pteropodidae > Eidolon > Eidolon dupreanum. Next base: position 20,132,401 of record CM053515.1, on the reverse strand, counting down.
TCCAGGAAATTTTTTTAAAAATAATAATATATGCCATTTAAATTCTAATTTTCCACTAAAAGTAAAATGGATAAGTATTTTACTGTATCTTTTAAAATTGATGTTCATGTCTTTGATGAGCTACATTGCTAGTATTTAAAATATAGGAAATTATTAATATTTTCCTAGCTATTTTTTTCTTGTAGGAAAAGAATAAAGGGGTATGTATATCCGATTTTCTTTTTTCGTTACTGCTATGTTATTTGTAAAATAATGTTTTTCTTATGGTTGGTTCCTGTTGTAGGTGAGTTATAGAGGCATTGGTGTGGCTGGTGTTAAAAAAATATGAAAAACATCTTTTTCAAAAGTGATCTAGTGCCTAGTGTATGAAATATGCATGCAGTTAAAGTATAAAGAATAAAGCATACTTCACCCATAATGCAGTTATCCAGAGATGACTACTATGTTTTGATGTATTTCTTTCTAGTCTGTTCAGTACTCATTTTTTTGTTACAGAGAACTTTGCTTACACAACCTAGATGAATGTGTTTGAATGGACTGTAAAACTACCTTTGTTTCTCTTATAGTGCCTCACTTTTGGGTAGAATTTAGTAACAATTTGAAGGATAAATACAAAAGAGAAATACAAGTGACCATTACTGTTCTTGTGAATTAACAGAGACCACCTTTCATGCCTCCACCTATGGGAACCATGCCTCCTCCTCCGGGTATGATGTTTCCACCAGGAATGCCTCCTGTGACTGCTCCTGGTACTCCAGCACTGCCTCCTACCGAGGAGATATGGGTTGAAAATAAAACTCCAGATGGGAAGGTAAATTATAAAATATATTTAGATTGTTATCTCCTTGATCACAGAAGAATAAAACTTAAGAGTTCTGGCAGATTGAGATTAATGACAGTATTCTTGCCAATTAAGAATGAGCTTGGGTAAGCAGGGGATGAAGGGTAGGACTCCAGGAAAGGCTCACTGGATTGGACTTCTGTACAGATATAAGGCTGTCTGGAATGCTTACATATGTTTCCCTGTGATTTTGGAAGCTTATATTTTAAATATGTGTCCTGGGTCCCCCAATCAACTCAGGGTCACTAGAAGGACTCATAGGACTCAGCATGCTATTGTACCTACAGCTAAGACTAATTACGGTGAAAGGATACAAAGCAAAATAAGCAAATAGAAAAAGAGACATGGGGCAAAGTTGTGGGGGCAGAGAAGGGGGAAGAAGCACAAGCTTCCAAGAGTCCTCTCAGTGGAAGCATATAGAATGTGTATAATTTCTCTAGCATGAAGTTCTCCTCAGCCATGGAGTTGAGGGTTCTCTTTGAGAACTGGTCATGTATCTGGCACCATCTGTCTCACACATAGAGAATCCCAGACTCCCAGAAGGAAAGCAGATACTTAGCATAAACTACATTGTTGCATAAACAGTTTAGGCACAGTGAGCCATTCTTATCATTTAGGGAATGGTGGTAACCCTCCCAGAATCCAAGTTCCCAGATGCCAGCCAAGGGCTGGCTTTGAAAATAAGGCTTTCTAAGGATAGTAGTCAGGCCTGCTGTGTTAACTCTCTGCACAAAGATAGCCTTGGTTTTCCTTCTGTGCCAGTTAAAAGTATACTCTGCTCATTATAGAAAATTGGGGGGAAGGGAGAAAGGAGGGAAAAATACCTATAGTTTCATAATATACAAACAGTCAGTTTTGATGTGCTTTTCCTTTTCTAAGTTTTCTTTTCAATACTTTTTAAAACAAAATATAGTCGCATTACTGTATTTTAACGATAGGTGACAAATTCTCTGATATCAGTGGTTTTGCTTCCTCTGCAGGTTTATTATTATAATGCTCGGACACGTGAATCTGCATGGACCAAGCCAGATGGAGTAAAGGTTATTCAGCAGTCAGAACTGACACCTATGCTTGCAGCCCAGGCCCAGGTTCAAGCCCAAGCCCAGGCCCAGGCCCAGGCCCAGGCGCAGGCTCAAGCTCAAGCTCAAGCGCAGGCCCAAGCGCAGGCTCAGGCCCAGGCCCAGGCCCAGGCCCAGGCCCAAGCCCAAGCCCAGGCGCAGGCGCAAGCACAGGCTCAGGCCCAGGCGCAAGTGCAAGCACAAGCAGTAGGAGCTTCCACCCCTACGACCAGTAGCCCAGCATCTGCAGTGTCCACGTCAACATCATCATCCACCCCGTCCTCTACCACTTCTACCACGACAACTGCCTCTTCAGTTTCGCAGACAGTATCAAGTGAGTACCAGTCAGCATGTATTTTCATTTAGAGGCTAGAGAAATGGACAAGGACTACATTCCAAAATGATCATAGTGTTTTAGGTATTATCCTTGGCTATTATTAAAAAAAAAAAAAACATTTTTGACATAAGACTTTTGAGTTAAACAGAAATTTACATTAGCAGGAGAAATTATTTGTCCACTTGCAATTCACGAAGCTAAACGGGAAGTGCAGAGTTTGCTATTCAACTTAGCTAACAGTAATGCTGGGTGCTGTGGGATTTGCAAAATAAGTGTATGTCTTGGTCTTTGTCTTAGAGAGCTTCTGGTTTTTCTAATTGAGGAGGCCAGCTTAATGCATGTAAAACAATTTATGTATAGTGTGTAAAATTGTATAGCAAAAATAGATTTAACAGTTTGAGAAAATAAGTGGATGGCTTGGGTATTGAGATTGATCACGAAGGATTTGTGGTTGAATCTGAGTGGTCTTTTAAGTAGGCAGGAAACAGTATAAACAAAGTTCAGAAAATGAGGATAAACTGTAGTTTATGGGATTGTTAAGAAACTCTTTGGAGGCGGGAAGGTTTATATTGGTTAATAGATTGAATAAGAATAAAATGAGGTTCTGAGGAGTTTTAAGAACCAGGCAGATGGGTGAGTCAGCTAGGCACTAGGGAGCCTGTGTAAGTGCAGTGTTCTGGAAGATTTTCCTGCTGCTTATTTTTTGGGTAGTGTCAAAATTGGAAACTTAATAAGAACTTTTAAGTAATCTCAGTTAGAGGTGGGTAGGTCCTAGAATGGGATGTAGATAGATGCAGTGGGGAATTAAGCAGTCAGAATGTTAAGAGAATTTTCAGGTATAAAGTCACAGAGACTCAAAGGTTAATCTTTTCTAAAAAGATAAGAGATGATAGCTGATTTCAGGGATAAGGAAAGAAGTATCTATTAATTTGCTTAAAAGATTGTCATTGATATTTATACTACTACTATTTTTTTGAATATTGAGCCCCAAAATATTTAAATAATGATTTTATTGATTTGTTATGATACTATTATGAAGATACATATCCCTATAGGGTGATTATAATTTGGATTATTTTTCTATGTGGGTAATAGATGAGGATAATAAAAAAAAGAGTCCCTTTCCCCAGTAGCTTGAGGTATTTGGAAGTTATTGGATATACTATTACACTGTAAGAAATTGTATATGAGAGAAATTTAATCATAGTAGATTCAAATTTTATTGATACAAGAAGTAACTGAAGAAGTGAGATACATGTAATATGGGGAAAGTTTTTTAAACACCCTACTTGATATTCTTCAGACAGTTTTGGGAAAAATGTACTTAATAGGAAAATGTAAATAATGCTTTACCAGTCTGTTTTGTTGTGTAGTTAAGTTGAATTCTGATATGGAGGTATAGCATTGATACTGACTAGCTGGGTGAGGGTCTTTGCCTTTTGATAGGTTAGTGCTTCTAAAACCTATAATGGGAGAAGGAGATTAATAAAAGCAATGTGGTTTTATGTGGAGGTGCTCTGTTGCTTATGTTCTGTTCCCTGCCTTCTTAGGAAGGAGAAATACTTTGTTTTAAGGAAGACGGGTAGCCAAGTACATTATCCTGTACGTATTCCATTTCAGTGTCGGAGAGATCTGTCAGGCTCATAGCTATCTTGTGATTATCGACTATTCAGAACTCCTGTTTGTGATTTTTTACACTGCCCTGCAGTTATTGGGAGGCCTTTATTCTAAGAACAGAATAGCAAAATCATTCTTTTTACTGCCTTTAAACATCAATTTTGTTGTTTTTCTGAATATTCCTGACGTTTGTTTTTATTTCACTTGATTCAGTATCATGAAGTGTTGTCATACTACAGTCTTAATATTTCTCCATCTGTTATAGTCACTTGTCTTTTTCAGTTGAGATTTGAAGCTAGATTTAGTAGTATCATTTGAGGCCTATAGTTTCACTAGTTTTTTTAGCAACTGGAGTCAGTAGGAATTTACTCACTATAAAGCCCCGTCTGCCATTTTCCCAGTTTCTTGTTTAATTCTTTTATTGTCTTTATCCCTTTCCTCTTATGGTTCATGGCCACTAATCAAATTCAGAAATCCTGTGTCAGCAAGAGAAATGAGTTGCCATTTCCATTGGTGTTCCTTTTAACTTAAAATTAGGTACCTTTATAACTCATTTTCCTACTTATGGTACTTTGTATTATAATTTTAGTAATTATATCTAAATACTTTTACCCTAATATTTTTTAAAAATGTAATTCTATGAACTGCAATAGAGACCTGGGTAAATGAAACTAAAAATTAAGAAATTTATATTTAATTCCAGTTGAGCATAAACTCATTTAAACTTGCTGATGAAATCCTACTTCTCAGGGAAGTTGGGAAGAATAACTAGATATATTTTCAGCCATTACAATAGATTACAAATGCTAAATGGTATATGTATGGGACTGGGCAAATGTTGCATGTAATTTGTATTTTTTACACTGTTATAAAATTATATTAATATGATACTGTACCCTAAGGCTAGGTCTATGCTAGACCAACAATTCATTCCTGGGCCCCTGAAGATACTTGTTTGGCCCTGCTGTCTATTTAGCCAAGGTGAGTTCCTCATTAACAAGTATGAAATTGCTCACATCTTCCCAGCCTAAGTGAGTTTTTCATTATTAGGAGATGAAAAAAGATTCTGACAAATTTTGTTGTCCAAGTAGTGGGTGGTCTGTATTTAACAGTGTGCTTTTCCTTAGAATAAAATTGGCATAAATATTGGGAAAACATTGTTTTATTTCATTTAATTTGATAAATTCTTAGTCTGATATAGGTAGAGTTTGATATTTTTCTTTACATCAAGAAAAAGATAAAGTATTTGTTACCAATGAATCACCAAAATGAATTTTATTTTGGAACTAGATGGGTTATAATAAATAACAAAAGTGTTTTATAATATTTGAGAACTGAAATTTTCTTAAAAGTATGAAATACAAGTTCAGTTTATTTTTTAGGTCACAATTTGATTTTAAATGTGATTGCTGGGGATGAGATGTTTTATTTTTGATACTTAAAAATAATGTATTAGCAGAACCAAATTATCCTGAAGTTCTCATTCTGCTGGTCTCACACTGGAAACCTGATTTTTTTTTTCATTTTTACCTTTTTATTTTGAAATAATTATAGGAAAACCCAAGTTATTTTTTATTTCGTTTGTTCATATTTAGTCAGTCATTAGTTATTGCATCTCTTTTCTTTCTGTTCTTTTTTGCTTGGACAGTTCCAGATAGGTTGAAATTGATTTTCCCACCTCTGTTCTTCCTTTCCTTCTTCTTATGCATCTGCCAAGTTAATTCATCAAAAAAAACACTGATTATTACTCTTCTGCACAGCCTCCCCCACAGCCCTATTACATTCACGAAGTTACACAAATAATGCGTGAATGCATTCTTACCAAAAATCCAAACTCTAATGAAGCACATGGAGTAAAAAGTGAAAGGCACACACAGTTGTAAGGAGTTACTTACTATGTTTTGGTGTGTATTCTAGACATTTCTGTATATCATATTTACATAAGTTCTTCCTTTTCCCTACCCGATAAAGAGCAGACTCCTTAGACTTCTGCTCAAGGCCTCCTGCTTTGCACCTCTGGCCTCCCTTTCTAGCATACACACTTCTGTTGGTATGCCTAGTGTTTTACTAGTTGACTGCTTGCCTTCTGTTTTCTAAACAATTCCTTAAGTTCCCCACTCTTTGCTTTTCTACTTTTGTCCCCTTCCACTTTGTCATTTTTCGTGTTGAATTCCTAGTCTTTCAAAACCTGCCATCACAGCATAAAATTTTCTCTACCCTCTCACAGTTAGAAATGGTCTTTGGGTTTTGATTTACACTCCTGTACATTTATCCCATTTCGTTTTGTGTTTTAGTTATTTTTTATATTTCATTCAACTATTTTCAAGCTTCTTGAAGACAGAGACCTTGCAGTGCTTGGATGGAATGGGCCCTTAAATATTTACTGAATGAGTGAATGATGAATGAATATAATAAAATGGTTTATGAAGGAGTGATACATATTTTTGTTTTATCTTTTATCAGCACCCACAACACAAGATCAGACCCCAAGTTCTGCTGTTTCAGTTGCCACGCCTACAGTTAGTGTTTCAACTCCTGGTCCTACAGCCACACCTGTGCAAACTGTTCCCCAGCCGCATCCCCAGACGTTACCTCCTGCTGTTCCTCATTCAGTACCTCAGCCAGCAGCAGCAATACCTGCTTTTCCACCAGTAATGGTACCTCCATTTCGTGTTCCCCTTCCTGGCATGCCAATTCCACTTCCAGGTAAACCAATAGATTATAATAGTCTTTCCAGCTCTGTTTTCATATTGTCAGTTAGTTTGTTCTCATGTGTCTGTTGCATTTGAAATTTGCCTTGAATCTCACCCGTTTGAAATGTTTTTGAAAGATTCATGGCTAACTGCAGTATTTTCTCTTCAGTTTTGGTAATTGTCCTTTTTGTTGTTGTTTACATGTTTTAAAATTAGAGCCACATTTAAAGCTACACTCATTTTGGACAATAGCCTCAGTGAATTTAAAATGATTATCTTGTGTAAATATGTTCTAAATGCAGTATTTTTAAAGGATTGATTTATGCAATTGAGAGAACACAAGTCATTGATAGCTAACACAAATTGAGTGATTTATATATCATGCACGGTTCTGAGCACTTTACATGTAATAACTCATTTAATTTTCACCACCGTCTTATGAGGTAGGTACACAGATAGGTTAAATTACTTGCCCATGGTCACTTAGCTCATAAGCGATGGTGCTGGGATTTCAGCCTGGGCACTCCAGATCCAAATACCACGTTCTTAACAACTATGTTACACTGGGAAGAGAATGAGTCACTTAACTAAAAAATTCATCTAAAACAAAAACCAGAAGTTTCCCTTGTACCAGTTGTGAAGCTAAGTATAATGTGCACCATTTAAACATGTAGATAATTATGGTGAATTATTTTTTTATTTTTAGTTTATTTTTTTTGTCTTGGGGGAATAATTACAACTAGAGAAAGAACTGAAAGATCGTGGAGTAGATTTCTTCCAGTAGGGATTAAACAGTGGTAGTGTTGGGCATCCTAATTTGAATGCATTTGCTGTTGTCAAACAGTCCTTAATCCATGATCTATTTTCCTAGTATTTTAGTTGAAAGTACTGGTAACTAAGGTCAAGTTCACAGGGCTACCTTGTAGCAAAGATGAGTAAAACCCAGGCCTCTGTCTCCCAGTTTTACATCCCTCCCACTATTATTGCCACTTCGTTGTACTAATTTTGTGTAAGAATAGGATTGTGATGTAGCTGTTTCTTAGATATATACACATTTTAATTATCACTGTTGCTCTAATTTTTTTTTCCTTGTGGCCACTTTGAAAAGAATACTTTCAGATATTGCACCTTCACAAGAAAGAAACCAAAATTTTCAAGAATTAATGGATGTTTTTATTTAAAAACCTTTTATACATTGTTGATGCAGTGTTAGGTAATTAAATACCAAATATAATGTTTAAGAAACTTAAATCATTTAAAAGTAGAAGGAAACCAGAAATTTTTTCTCTGATACTAGTTAGGGATTATCCTTTTTCTAAATTAAATTTAAGACTCGTGACTGGATACTTTGCTCTTCGGATATACTTTCTGTAGAAAACAAAATGATAAAGGGACAATAGCTTGATATTCTTGATAACATCTTGCAGTCTTGGTCGGTTTTAGGGTCAAGGACAGTATTAAGACCAGATTCTGGATTCTGAGGGAGCTGAAGCGGGGGGGTTAATTTTTTTGAGAGAAGATTGAAAGGTAACCTAATAACATTATTGAAGTATTTGGAAGGCTTTCACCTATAAAAGGACTTTTATTTTGCTTTAGAGACTTTTAATAGGACCAGTGGGCGAAAGGTACAGAAAGTAGAAAGTAGAATTTGTCACAATAAAATTCCTTTGGTTATAGCTCCATTTTGGTGTCATGGTTTTTCTTCTCTGACCCTCACCCCATCAACTCTTAGAACAGATGCAATGACCATTTGGCCGAATGAGGTGGTACCTATGAAGTTTGTCAGTAAAAGGCATTTAATATATGGCAGCCACTAATGACATTTTGTAGGTCAATTGGAAGAGATCTTGAGTTAGATAATCTGTAAAAATTTGTCCAAGATAAATAGTTTCTTTGGAGAAGGAACTAGTGTTTTATAGAAAGTAATATTAATATTTATATAGTAAGTCATCTTTGATATTATTCATTTTCTCATATTCCCTTTAATTCAGTCCTCCAAGGTGCTTTAGTGATAAAGAAAAAAATGACGTGCTTTCCTCTTCCCCAGACTTTTGGTTTTATGTACAAGGAGACCTGTCTCTTTTCCTTCTTTATGTTAATTTGAGAGTAAGATGAACAGGAGTGATTTGGATGTAATTTATCTTGGAGCCTTAAATTCTGTTTGAAATAGCAATGTGTGGCTCTAATGAGGATGATTAAGGAAGGGGTAGTTAAACAAAATGAAGGAAAGGAGTGGAGGAATTAGGTAAAATAACGGAGTAAGGTGGAATCGGGCATAGTAAATTGGACTAGGATTATAAAATTTGTACTTCTAATACTATAAAATCTTATTTGGAATTATAGGAAACTCATTTTCAGTAAATGAGAATTATCCAAAATGCTAAATGGAGTTTTCTGATTTTCCAATAGAACATAATTCGGGGATATAGTTGCAGGAAAATTGAACAAATGCTCCCTTTAAAAAGGAGGTTAAAAATTTAGATGTGTGGTTATTTTGTGAGTCTTTGTGAGGCACATGTAGTAATCACCCTCAGAAAACTAGGTTTATTTTTAGCATGATAAGAAACATACATGACCTTTTAGTGTGGCATTTATGTTGATAGTCAAATACTGATATCTTTGTTGGCCCACCTCATAAATAACAATGGCCATTACATCTAAATGTGAATAGATGTGATTTTCTTCTATTTAAGTCATAGCTAAAATTACTTACTGGGGATTGGTTTTGGAGCAGTCTTTGAGGATAAAGTTCATATATTCCAGGAATTGACTTTCTATGCTGACATAATAAGTTCAGTGGTCCTGCAGATGGCAGCATTTATACTAATTTAAACCTAATACGTGCTGTAACTTCCTTAATGAAATGAATTTTTCCGTTGCTTTCTTTAAGCGTTGGGGAAAATAAAACTATACATATAACTTTATTTAGCATGCTTTTATGATTAGTGCTTTTGTTTTAGTTTCAGAATTAATAGAAAGTTTAGCTTTAATATTCTTTATTTAAAATAGTAATAAACAAAGGCCCTTTTCAAAAATTGGCAGTATTTTTGTGTGTGTGTGCGTGAACATAGGTACATTATTTACAAACCCAGGGGTTTAATTTTAATTTTTATCTCTGAATTGGGAGAAATTTCTTGTACTTTAGTGGGGAATACAGTTTGTAATTTTTAATTTTTATTAGTACTAGACTAGATAGATGAAGGCTTTTTTTTAGTCAAAATAAATCGAAAATAAAATTTAATTCCCCAACCTTTTCCCTTTGTGCTTCAGCCTTTTCCTTTAAAACCAATTTAAATTTCACTCTTAATTTGAATATCCTCAATTAATCAATCTTAGTTTTCCAGCTTTTCCTTTCATTCCCGTTTTATATCACCATTGTAATGTATCATGATGATTCTTCATTCTTCTAAGAACCGAACGTAGTTTTCATTCTTTAATATAAGTGCTACCTCTTTAGCTGGCTTATGAGATAGAGATTTCTGAAGCAATCAGCCTATGTAGTCATTAATGAGATTAAAGGGGCTGTGTTTTTCTTAACACGTTAGCCTGCCTCAGTAGTGTTCCAAGCCCATGGCATTCCATAAAGCAGGCACTAAACATGGATATTTTCTAATTAGTTGAAAGCTTCCCTTCTCTTCATCTTTGCTCTTCCTTTATTTACAATATTATTTGCAGTAGAATATTTGGATCCATCTCATACCTTGTTTTCTTCCTTTCCCTTCTACCCTTTTTGTCCTATCTTATTTTTCTATTTCTGCATGGTTATGCTCCATGCCTCAGCTTCTCCACGTAGTTCCCATTTAGAAGCAACACAGAGAAAGTACCTTGTCAGTGTCATGCTGCATCTGCCTTTCACTGGTATCTAAGCAACGGCAGCATGGGTTTGATGTCCTGTGGGAAAATGTCCCACATGAGAACTTGTTATGTATATGTGATGAAGGGGCTTTTCTTTGTTGAATTTAAACTCTTGAGACTCCTTCAAATATTTCAGAGCTGGTTTGATAAAAAGGTAATTGATGCTATAATTTAGAATTAGTTATCATTAGATTTGATGCCACTTCCCACAAAATGTCAAACAAAAAGAAATTTTATTCCATTCTTGGTCTTTTCATTGGAAATAGCATTCTAAATTGTAGTAGTAAATTATTTTTCTGAATCCCAGTGGTAGCCGACATAACAATGGCAGCTTTCCAACGTATGCTTGCTTATCCATTTTACAGGTGTAGCAATGATGCAAATAGTCAGCTGCCCGTATGTAAAGACAGTCGCTACCACCAAGACCGGTAATTTTTAAAACCATCTTAGTTTGTTTTGTCTGTAAGTTGGCATGGTAGTGAATGTTGTTGTTTATCCTTTTATTTATTTATTTTTGCCCAAGTGAGTGGATTTTTTTATATTTTTCTTTTTAACGAGCAGTATAAATGCAGTTGTCATATTTGGCCAACACTTAATTTTCCCAATTGCCTGTAGTTTTAGCTTCTTTGGTTCACAAAGCAAATAAGGTCAGATCACTTTATATCTTAATTTTTGTAATAAGTGTAAACAACTTCATTCTCATTTTCATAACATTTAATTTTATTTTTTGATGTGTGTTTTTAAGTTAAATATAAAAAAATCATTTCCATGTGTAAAGTGATGTGATTATGCTTGCATGCCAGTGAATATGTGTGTGAATATTTGTATGTATAGTATTGATTTACATTTTAAGGTTATTGAAGATAACTACCTGAAACTTAAATTCTAGTATAGGATTTGAGGTTTTGCTTTTCAATTTTGATTCACATATTCTTAATTATTTATGTAATATCAGTTCTTATAGCTATCTTGTGAAAAATATAAATCGTGGCTTTTTAAAAAATAGAAGAAACTTTGTTTTAGGAAAAGACAAAACTGACAGTGTTTGTAGGGATATCTGACTTAATCACTTAGTATTTAAAGTAGATTTTATAATAAACTCAGTTATTTAATTTAAAACAATTTTATTCATACTCTTTTAGGTACCTTAGAACTACAAAAGATTTTGCCCCAGGAAATATACTCAGTAAATATGCTTGTTACCTTTATTTCATTAGAATTTGAAAAAGTCTTTATTAAAAATATATTTCTATTAAGTAGAGAATGTACCATGATTTTTAGAATTTATTATGTTAAGACTTCATCATAGGTGTGACCCAAATTTCTGACTATTCTTGAGATACTTCTTGGGTTGAATTTCTGAATCGATTGAATTTAGGCATTAGAACTAAATAAGGTTTGAAATAGATTTAAGTAAGTAAATCACATTTTTTATGTTTCTTTTTGTTTTGTTTGTTTCAACTGGCTCATTCATTTATTAATATTTAATAGGAAGATTAGCTCATATTTAAAAAATTTATTTTGAATTGCAATTTGATACTTGGGTCTAATTTTCTTCTTCTTCTTCTTTTAGGTGTATTGCCAGGAATGGCCCCTCCTATCGTACCCATGATACATCCCCAGGTTGCTATTGCAGCTTCACCTGCTACCTTAGCTGGAGCAACAGCAGTTTCTGAGTGGACTGAATATAAAACAGCAGATGGAAAGACTTATTATTATAATAATAGAACATTAGAGTCAACCTGGGAAAAACCTCAAGAACTAAAGGAAAAAGGTATTGTTTTAATGACTTGGTGGGACGTAGTATAAACTATGATCTTGTAAACAGAAGGGTATTTGAAATTCTGACTTAATTCCTTTATAACATGTTTGGGGAATTTTCTAATTAGTTGGATTTATGTTTTTCTACTGAATTGATAGTATGTATTTACTTAAAAAGCCAGTTCTACTTAAATGTTTGTCGCATCATTTTTCCACCTGGAGAAATTAAATGATACATACATACAAATATGGTTTTATCGTCAGAAATTGCTTTCTTATTCTATTATATCATTCTCGGTACCCTGATTGAGATTGATAGTACTGATCAGAAAGGAATGTATGTATTGGATGTGTTCTGAAATAAAAAATTTAGGCCCTTGCAGTCTTGGATGAAGAAGACTCAATTTTCTACATCACAAAGTTCCTTTTTGTGTTCCTTAGTATCTTAGTGTCTTATCCCTTTCAGCAAAGTGAGTGACTGCCATAGATGATACATGAATGACCTAAAAGACTTTTTCTCTCTGATCAGTAGTCTTTTTTTCCAGTGATAGTTTCCTGACTGGTATAGCGAGGTATTTTAAGTGGAGCATTACCTTAGATTCAAATTAATGATTATAAGAAAGAACACTTTATTTTCGTGGTTAGTAACTTCTAATTATGGAATATTTTAACTGCTTATTTTCTGAAAGTTCTTGGAAAATTACGTCAAAGCCATTGAGTGACATTATCTTAACTTTTTAAATAGAAAAATTAGAGGATAAGATTAAAGAGCCAATTAAAGAACCTTCCGAAGAACCTCTGCCAATGGAAACGGAGGAGGAGGATCCTAAAGAGGAGCCAATAAAGGAGATAAAGGAGGTAAAGGGCCATGATTAACCTGGGAGCCAACACAGATTGTTGGTTACAACTTACTTGGAACTGCAAATCCATTTGATACAGTTTTAGATAATTGTTATAGGTCTGATCTCTGAAATTTTAGAGTTTTTTGAAGTTTCTAATTCAGTTTTTTCTTTGAAGGTTTTCATTAAATTACCTCTTATACTAAATCGAGGCCCCTAGAAAGAAAGGGCCTTAGACTAGAGCTTGGACCTGATCTCCAGCCTCCTGACTTAACTTAAAATTACAAGTACAACTTCATGTTTAGGGAATGTTCATTATATTTTATCTGTCCTCTTTTGGCAAGGAATACTCTCTGTATATATCGCTAGAAGGACTCTGCCTTTTAGGAAACTTCCTTTATTCAGTGAGGGAACAAAGATAGTCATGTTTTATATTAAGAAAGTTAGCCAAACAAAGAAATGACCTTAAACGATACGGTCTCCTTTAATTTTGTATACTGTATTCCCCATTTCTGCTCCTAAGCAGATGGTTAGTAAGTCTGTAAAATAGGACCATCTACTGATGCTGGGGTTTCTTATTGTGGACTTTGGCTCTGTCTAGGGGGCAAGATTTTAGAACTTAGAAATTTCTACTCAGAGCCTCCTCTCCCTGTACTAGCAGCAGAACTTATGTTGGTTGCACTTTGAACCATTTGCAGTGATCCTTGTATTTGTGGGATATTCAGATATAATTTTATTATATTAATTAAATGAGAGTAATATCACTTCTCATAGGAGCCCAAAGAAGAGGAGATGACTGAAGAAGAAAAGGCTGCCCAGAAGGCAAAGCCAGTAGCTACTACCCCTATTCCTGGTACTCCGTGGTATGTAGTTGGCTTATTTAGTAAGTTCTTTTATTTATTTGTTATGCTTGATTGTTACATCCTATAGAAGGCAAAAATACTTTAAAAAGTATATGTCAGATATGTTTTTACCTCCTAAATATTTTGGTTCTTATTTGTTGTATTTTGGCTATTCAAACCTAAAACTCAGTTGCTGCATTATCTTCCTCCCTTCATCATGCTCTCCATTAATGTTTGTGTTCATAATTTCTCTTCTTTTGTTTCTCCCTTTCGTCCTCTCCCCGTCAGTGCTTTCTCTCCTGTTCCTACTGTAATTCATTTAATCCATATATAGTCCACACATTGCAGTGAGTTGACTGTAGGTTCCCTTCCAACTTGTTTTTCTTGCTTTTTTCCTCTTTGTTTTTGTTATAGAAAAATAAATGTGTTTGTTCTATAGAGTCCCACAGTTTGGATTTTATTATTGCATCCCCATGGTACTATTTATTTGAGTCTTCAATTCCTGAATTTCCTACAAATGAGCAAGCAGATACAAAGGTATGCTCATATTCAGGTTTGATCTTTTTGGGTGGTGATGTGCCTTCCCATCAGGATGCACCTAGTTGTCTCTTTTTTGTGCGATCGTAGTAGCCTACATCAGTGGTTTTCAACCAGTAGTGATTTTGCTGCTCTTTCCCCTGCCCCCATCAGTGGATGTTTGATAATGTCTGGAGACATTTTTGGTTGTCATAACCTGGAAGGTTTTAATAGCATCTAACATCTAGAGGATAGGGATGCTTTTAAACATCCTACCATGCACAGGACAGCTCTCTACAAAAATTTTTTGGCCCAAAATGTCAATAGTGCTGAACTTGTAAAACCTGGCTTAGATCCATCAGATCATTAAGGGTTGGAAGTGGCGGTAATGTATTTCTATCATTCCTTTTTTATTTATTAGCTGGAATACTTAGAGATGTTTCCTTCTAGCAACATTGGTTATTAGAGGTATAAATTGTATAGGAAAGAAAGGATATACTGGTTTTCAGAATGAATATATTTTGTATGTTTCAATCTTTTGCAGTTATTATCCTTATTGATCAGTTATTTCATCTTTGGCTAAGTGAAGCCTTCAGGTTGAATTCTGAGGTTTTTTTTGATGCAACCCTGTCTACTCCTCTGTTCTTGCAAGATGTTCCTGGCCTATCTCATATTTCCTGCCTGAAACCTACGATTTCAGCCATTTCTTCAAGGACCCCCGGTTTTCTTTTTATGGGAAGTGGCATTGATAGGCCTCAGTGTGAGATTTAGAGATAGTTGTTACTACTGAATTAGTCATTATTTTTTACCTTTCTGGTGGACACAAATGTAAGATACATATATTCACGCCATTACTTATAATTTAGGTCTAATACATGATTTTTACTGAACATCATCATCTTAGTTTAGTATCTCCTTGCCTGCTGAAAATCCTGTTTCTGCGTGTTAGTAACATAATTACTCATTTGCTTTTTCTCATACGCAAGTCACAGACTAACAATAACTAACAGTATCAATAACTGTGATTACCGAAGATAGTTTAAGCCTTTTTTCAAGTTATTTTTATGTTTGGGATACATCAATCTAGGGATATGTAGTCAAGTTGTGTTTTAAAGGCATTTAGAATAGTTGTTTTCTGTGTAACTTCACCAACTTAATACACAGGCTTATTTTTAAAAATAATACAAAATATGGTTCTAAAATCAAAGTATGAAAACAATCTCTATTCAAAGAATGTATTCCTAGGTTGTGGTTTCTTTGAGTGTTGTACATGAAAAGCTGGTAACTCTGAACCCCACCAGTCTGGGGCTTTGTGGGGCTCATCAATTTTCAGACTTGGGTCCTTCGATTAGCGAAAATTACTTTTGGAGTTTGTTTAATTATTGTTTTTCTTTATCTGTTACTTTTTCCTTTTCTGGAACATTTGTAATTTGCATGTCAAGTCTCTTGTATTTATTCTCTAAACCTCTTTTTTTCTTACATCCATAGTTTTTGTGCTCTGCTTTGAATTATTTTCTCTTTGATCTGACATGATATAGAAAAGAATATGAATGCATTAAAAAAGCATACAATGTGAAAGAATTATGTGAAGTAAAAAGTTTTAGAATTTCACCCTCACATGCCTCTTCATAAATAAATTTTGGTACATATGCCTTCTGGACCTTTTGCTATATTGTGTTTTATGTACATGTTTGTAGAAGTATGTGTGTGGTGTACATGCACATTATGGTATCTTTAAAAAATACATTACTCTTCACTGTTTTTTACTAAATAGGTAGAAATTTTACAGTTTTAGTACATATAAATTTATTTGTGATGGTATAGTTTTCTGTTGTATGGAAAGGCATAGTTTCCCTACAGGTGGGTGATTAGGTTGTCTTCTGTGTGTGTGTGGGGGGGGAGGGGGTTGCCCTTGGCATTACAAAAGTTGTTATTTAGAACATCCTTATACATATTTTGTTTCTGAATATCTTCAGGTATTTCTTTTGGATAGATAAGCTGAATTGAGTGATGTAGCTATTTAAAATTTTGATGGATATTACTTAAATAGACTTTGGAAAGGTTCTTGGTGAGGGGAGCGGGCAGAGGAACTGTACCAGTTAACATTCCGAACAATAACCTTAGTACCAGTTTCCCTATACTCACTAGTATAGGGATATTCCTTTAAAATCCTTGGTAACCTGATCAAAAAAAGGACTCTTACGTTACCAGAATGTTGGTGTCATTGAACCTGTTTCATGCTTACTGGCTGTAGATTGCCTCTTCAATTTTTGCTCATCTTTTTATGGACTTGTCTTTTTCTTACTTACATGTGAGAGACTTTATTATGTATTATAGTTTCTATCAGGTGATTTTTGTTTGATATACATAAATTTTATATTGAGATCAAATTTATTGATCTTCTTATAGATTCTAGGTTCTGTGTTCCTAGAAGGCATTGCCATCCCCCTCTCCCAAAAAAGCACACATCTGTATGTTTTTTGTGCTTTTATAGTTCATCTGTATACAGGTGCCCCCCTCTTTTCGAAAGTTTGCCTTATGCCACTTAACTTTTACAAAAGACCTACATTACTACCTCTTTTTGGTAACTGAAAAATCAGAAGAGGATTTTCGCCTTAAAGAAAAAAGGCAAAAAGTGAAAATGGTGTTTGTTTTGCAACAAACCCTAATAGAGGCAGCCAATACCCCAGCAGCTAGAGTGGCTCTGCCAAGCTCTTTCCTGAGAACTGTACTCAGCATCAAGCCACCATAGCTTTGAATTGTGTGTCTCTGAGCATCTGTGCATCTTGATTTATTTTGTGTGTCAGTTAGCAAGGTGTGTCCCCATGATATCAGAAAAGCCTAAGAGAGTTCATAAAGGGTGTTACACTTAGTATAAAACTGGATGTAATTGTTTCGATTGTGGTGAACAAAATAAAGATATTGTATATATATCTTGAATTTTGGGTCTGGGAATGCTCAAAATTTTTTCTGTATAAATGAATAGTAATTGCTTCTTTGCTTTTACATCATCATTTCAGCTTATGAAAGGTTTCGTAGGAACACTCAAATAGCAGAGGAAAGTTGTACATGAGAGATAACCTTTGTCTAAATTATTTTCCAAGGAATGTATTATCTGTGTAACTTTAATCCCTAATTTATTATTTTCTGTTCCTTATAAAATGGATAAGCACTAACTTTAAGCTAAACAAATTGTTCAGCTAAGGCAGGGTATGCTACTTCATTTGGATAATCAAATTTTTTTAGTCTATCTCTTGATATCTTCAAATGTTGCTCTTTGAATTATTCTCTTTAGAGATAAGAAGCTAAGTATAAAAAATGAAGTTTCATGTTTCCTTTACCTGTATTGTGATTTTTCTTTCTGGCATTTCATGGTATTGGTTGTACTCTTTTTAAAGGTCACAGACCAATTTTAATTTTTTTCCCATTGGTACTAAGATTGCATCACACAGATTTAGCTTGCATTTTTATAATCCCGTACAAAGTACAAAGTGAGGGCAGCCTATATTTGCCATGCTTTGTTTGTCTGTAGTCTGTTGCATTTTCACTTATAAAAAATTTATCTTTGAACTTTTAGTCACTTTTATATTTACTGAGAGTGGCCCAGGGCTAGCCAGCCAGCCTGCCACCTTTTCTTCCTTCCTTCCTTCATTTGCCTGCTGTGTTTCTATAGTTTATTTTTATTTTCATAGCTTTTTACTCTCAATATTTTATTTTGAAAAAATTGAAACATACAGAACCATTGAAAGACTGTTTATAGACCAGTAAACACTATATACTGACCACCTACATTCTACAGTTAACATTTTATCATTTGGTTTGGCTCCTTTATATCCATCCTTCAATGCATCTGCCGGTCTTATTTTTTTAATACATTAAAAGTTGCAGATATCAATATATTTCACCCCCTAGCACTTTATCTTGCATATTATTAGCAGAAAGCAATTCTGTGACACAGGAATTCTTTGTCCATAGTTTTTCTGTTAATCCTGAAATGTCCTGACAGCTTCACTCTCCACACTTAAGCACTAATGCCATTGGTGCTGTATTAGCTCACGTAGGTGTTTTGAGCTAGTGAGTTAGACTCTCCTTTCTGTCTTCAAGTGGTTACTGCCGTTAGTATAGATCAGTGTTTTAGAAACTGGCATTGAAAATTTAGACTTAGTTTTTTTCCCAATAAGCATCTAACAAAATGGCTTAGGTGTCTCAGGATGGTTCTAATGGAGATTCTTGAAGGGAATTCTGCAGTGAATATTTGGATGAAAATGAATAATACTTGCTCCCTTCTCCCCCACCCCACAACCCCTGCTTTTAAAATTAAGTGTAAAGAGAGATCAAAACTTAGAAGCATTTTGTATTCTCTAGGATCAGTAAGCATTAGTTTTTGGTTGGATTCCATGACAAAAACATATCTAATTTATTTTCACAAAAGATTTTGGTTTATTAGTACATTATACATCTTCTCTTATTTTTATTTGTGTTATTGAGGTATATTTGAAATAAAATAAGCTGCACATGTTTAAAGTTCATTACCACAGTCAAGATTAACATTTGCAGTACTCCCAAAAGTTTTCTTTTGTCCCTTTGTAGTCCATCTCTCCCTCTATTCCCATCCTTAAGCATCTCTCTGCTTTCTATTATTTTGATGACTTTGCATTTTCTAGAATTTTATACCAGGAATTGCTGAGTATATACTTTTTAACTGTCTCATTTCTCTTTAAAAAATATGACAGCTTTATTGAAATAATTCACACACCATACAATTCACTCATTTAAAGAGTACAGCCTAATGATTTTCAAATATTCACCGAGTTGTACGACCATCATTATAACCAACTTTAGAATTTTTTTGTTACCCCAAAAAGAAACCTATGTGCATTGATAGTCACTGTCCACTTCCGGTCAACTCCCTCAGCCCTAGGCACTAGTCTGCTCTCTGTCTAGGTTTGCTAAGTCTAGACATGTCATGTGAATACATATATGTGGCTTTTTGTGATTGGCTTGGGTAATTTCTTTCACTTAGCAATAATGATTTTGAGATTTATCTGTGCTGTTGAATAGCTCCTTTTATTGCTGAGTAGCATGCCTTTGTTCGGATATGCCAGTTTATCCATTCTTCTCTTGATGCACATTTGGGTTGATTCCATTATTCAGCCATTCCATGCCTAGATATTTGCCTATTTGAAATAGCCCCAATCTGGATATAGCCCAAATTAATTACAACTAAAATTGCTAAGAACATTCTTGTACAAATCTTTGTGTAGACATATGTTTTCATTTCTCTTAGGTAAATAACTAGGAGTGTAATGCCTGGATTATTTGCTATATATACTTAATTTCCTAAGAAACTGCCCAGTTGCTTTTTTTCCAAAGTGGTCCTGTCATTTTGAAATTTTCATCAGCAGTGTATGAAAGTTCCACTTGCACCATCATATTTGGGGTTCGCTGAGCTTCTTTAATATTTATGTCTTTGACTACATTTGGAGATGTTTGGGGGCCATTATGTCCTCAGATTTTCTTCCGCCCAGTATCCTTCTCTTCTGGAATCCCAGTGCCATGTATGTGAGGCATTTTAATATAGTACCATAGTTTCCTGAAACTGTTCATCCCCAGGTTCTGTACACCCACCTCAGTCTTAAGATGAGATAATTATTGATGTCTTCTGTTTCAGTGATTGTTTCCTCTGCTATCACCATTCTGCCCTTAAGCCAATCCAGAGAAATTTAATTTCAGTTGTATTTTTTATTTATAAAATTATTTTTAATAGTTTCTATTTCTGTGCTGAGAACGTCTTGTCTTTTCATTCATTTTAAATTTGTTTTATTTCATGGAGCTTAGTTGTAATTGCTGTTTTAACATCTTTAATTATTTCAACAATAGAGACTTTGTCTGATAATTGCAAGGCTAGGTCACCTTGGGCTTGGCAGCTGTTGATTAACTTGATTATCTGGCCATAAAGATGTGGTTTCTGTTGGAGTTTTACCTGCCTGTGCCTCGGTCATCATGCTGCTATGTGACTAAGGGCCATCCTCAGGGCAGAGTTTTGAGGGAGGAGTAATGGGAAATTTATACCCTTGGAGTCGCTTCTCTAAATTTTGACTCTCCTCCATGCTGCTGCCTTTTTTTTTTTTTTTTTTAACTTTACGGAGTCCTCACATTGTTTTTTCTGTTTAGTCTGAGTTTGTGATTGTAATTAACTGGAACAGTAGGCTTTAGTGGGTTATAGTATCATAGATCAGTCAGTACTTCTCTTTATTTTTTATACCAGATATAATCAGATATAAAAGCTTCATAGCATAGAAGGTTGCATTTGAGTATGTAATTCTGGTTTGGTAAGAATTGTTAAGAAGTATTGTGTAATAAGTAAGGTGCTATGATCTATTCTTTTAGCTTTATTTAGCACTGCTTAATTTCAGTATTGCTTTTTGCCATTAAATGTATCCTTTATGATAGGTTAAATTGAACATTCTCAGTTTGAGTATGTCAGACCAAGTTTCTAAGCATTCTAAACTCTAATCACAAATTGCTTTGCTTTTCCTGGGTTTCTCAATATGTTAAACCATAATTTTAACCATAGCCAGTCAACTGCCTTCTGCTCTAAAAACCATGTTTGGTTCTCTATAAAATAGCTATTAGTAATGTAAACATTACCTACCACCACTACCTCCCCTTTTGACAGGGTGACAGTAAAAGACCTAGCTATAAAATATGTTCCATAATGTAAGGTAATGATATTTGAATCAATTCTTAGGTGTGTTGTTTGGACTGGCGATGAGCGGGTCTTCTTTTATAACCCTACCACCCGTCTTTCCATGTGGGACCGACCCGATGATCTGATTGGAAGGGCAGATGTTGACAAAATTATTCAGGAGCCGCCTCATAAAAAAGGAATGGAAGAAATGAAGAAACTAAGTAAGTTAACATTTTAATATTTTGACAGAAAACGAGAGGCCATTTAGAAAAACTTTCTATTTTCAAAGAATGTAAGAAATTTGAGAAGTGGAGAATAGACTGCTATCTGTACTAGTTTGAGTTCAGTAATAGAGATATAAAAAATAGAGAATTTGGATTGGAATTATTTTTTTGTAAAATATATATGTACATTTTTTATTTGTCCTTGTCAAGATTTTCAGTTAGTACAAGCTATGTTGGTACTGCTGATGTTTGCTCCATATTTAATAATATTAAAGAACTCCTTGGTGAGTCTTTTAGCACCTTTTGTGACTAGTAATGTATTTTTGAAATAATCAAAACTGTACAGATTATTTAAAAATATTTTATTGTTTACTAAAATTTTATAAAATACAAAAATATAAAATTTTGTGAAAATACAAAAATTTATTATTAATCCTTTAAACTGGATGAAATTTAGGGAAGGTAAGCCTTATTCCTGAGAATATAGACACTTAAATCTTATCAAAAGATGTTTTTTACTCTACCTCATGTTCAGCATTCCAGTATATATAATAGAGACATAATTTGTACATAATTTTTATTGGTGTATTTTTTATTGGTAATTTGCCCTTGTATTGATATAATTATGTTTGTATAGGATCCTCCTATGTATTATAGAAGCATGATAAATGAATCATTTGATACATACTTCAAAAAAAACAAACCTTAATATATATCATTTACAATAACTGAGAAATCTTCATGGATTGCGTATGTGGGGTATAACATTTTCTACTTACAAGTGATTTCTAAATCAGTCAGACTTTTCCCACCTGGTACTGAAGATCCTGGGCACCAACTTTTTCCCCTTTAACAATATGTTTTATAGCTGTGATATTGATAATGCTTTATAACCATAGTGTTCAGTCATGCCAAGAAAGTGTGATTTGCTTTTGTTTTTATGAATCTTAAAATATTTAATCCATTTATTAACTATATGCACCAAAGAATCATTTCAAAATGAACGAGTATTTAATGTAAAGGGTGGATTAATAGATGAGGTATAGAATCACCAGGCTTTGTTTAATGTTTTGTAAAGGGGTGCATGTTATGGAATGGATATTTTATATAAGCAGCTTTAAAAGAAAAGATTGTATAATAGATGCATATAACTATTCATAATAATATTTGAAATATTTTTACCAGGGCACCCAACCCCAACAATGCTGTCCATCCAAAAGTGGCAGTTCTCTATGAGTGCAAGTAAGTGAACTAACTATAAATTGTAGCTTCTTTGTAATAACTCTTAAAGCAAATGTTCTAGTAGTGGTTAACAGAAGGAGTGCCACTTAGATACTTAAGTTGTTGCTTGCTTATTTTTATTCTGACAGAGGTTAATGAAATTTTATCTTATAGTTAAAGAAGAACAAGAATTAATGGAAGAAATTAATGAAGATGAGCCTGTTAAAGCCAAAAAACGGAAGTAAGTAATACTTATAGTTTATGTAATTCAGGTAGATTTTAGCTTTTAAAAGTTGATTAAGTTATAGTCAGTTCGTGATTGGGACAGGTAATGTGTATGATGTTAAGAGACAGAAATGATTGCTCTATTAGGCCTGATATTAAAAAGCTTTGCTTTAGAATGTAGAAATGGTGTCCCTGCTGTTGCTAGATTTGCAAAAAATTTGGTTATTCAAATATGTATTATGAAGCCAAATGACATTTTAAGAGTTAGTCAATAAATTATTTTTAGGCATTCATTAGACCTGAATTTTATGCAAAATAAATTTCCTCCCTAATATAGACCCTAACAGACACCATTCCAGAAATCTCATAAATACAGACACAGACTTCTCTCTCTTTTTACATGCTTGGCACTTCCCTAGTTGTCGAGTCTGTGGTGATTTTACTGGTGAAAAGAGGGGAGGGAACGCGTGAGCTTAAAAGAATTTTGCAGGAAAGAGACTGCTGTTAAGTGAAGCATTAGTTTGGCTAGTGCTCTAGAGTTGGGTAAAATATGAATGTTATTAACTAATTATGGGGGGTGGACAGGTGGGGTACATGGTGTTTGGGGGAGGGGAGAATGGGACCATTATTTAGCAGCAAAAAGGAAAGTTTGAAGATATTAGGGACTGGTTGATCATATAGTCCTTATTCTGAAAAGGACAGATTGAATGCAGCCAAATTATGGCAAAGAAATCAGTAAGTCAACCCCTATCAAGGGTGATTCTTTTAAAAAAAATTTCTTGATTGGCAACACATTAAAGAAATTAAGATATGAAAGAGAATCACTCATAATCGACCACAGTAACAGCTATTTTTATTTTTGCAGTCGACTTTTTAGTTCTTGACCAAACGTATAAGTATTTTTATTAGTTGCAATCAACTGATTTTGTGTTCTTTTTAAAAAAAAATCTAGAATAAGACATTTGTTTTCTTAATTATTATAAATGACTGTATTCATTCTGTTTATATACCATAATTTTGGATGTTCCTACAATGTTAAACTTTTAGGTTGTTTTTAATTGTTTGTTCTTATAGACAACTCTGTAAGGTTTTTAACTGCTTTTATCAGGAGAATGTCAAAGAAGTCCTTTATGTGGATTGCCCGAGCTTCTCTATTTAGGTACAAAGCTAAAAGCCTATCTTTCCTGGCTTAGTTTTTCTTTATTTCTTTAATTGAGATAGATAGTGATAGTTTGTATTGTGATATTTTCATTTAGTATAATTCTATAAAGATTATTTGTTTACATTAGTTATATTTCTTGGATGTCTTTTAACTCTTTTAACTATTTAAATAGTTCTTAAATAAATTATTTTAAGAGGGTATATTGTTGGGCAAATTGCTTTTACCTGTTTGTTTTGTGCATATCTTAGGTCACAGACTATCTCGCTAAGTTCCTGCAGGTCACGGATTATGTCTTCTGTTTCTTTTGATTCATGCCCTAAGAGTTTAATTACCTCTCACCATATTTGTGGGTTAGCCATAGTTTCTTTTAATTCTCTGGGCTACCTTCATTTTTGAATTTTCTAATATTCTGTTTTCCTGATTCCCTTAAGTTTATGTAGGGAATATGAATCAGTTTTTATTTTTATATTTAGCAGATCGTATGTAAGAAGGAAGATCTGCTCAAACACACCAAACTATGGAATTACTTTTTTTTTTGATTATTCACATGAATGAGCCTTATTTATAGTGCAGATGTTTGAGAGGTGACTCGATTTCATGTTGATGATCTCCCTTGAGTACCATACAGCAACAGGGTTGCCCTTAGCCCTGAGGTGCATTTTTTGGAAGAACAAGAAGTAGCTTAGTCATTGATGAACAGTTTTAATTCCACCTCACTACTCCTGGGCCTATGTTGCTCTCTGGGACCTGTTCTTCAACTTAAATCTCAACTTATCGCCCAGACAGTGAGTAAAAAAATTGTCAGGTAGGTAAGGTATATATCTCACATATCTACTTGGCCAAGTATGCAAATATTTTAATTTTGTTTTCAAAATAAATATTTGAGATTTCTAAGACTTATACAAATTTTTATTAGATTTTAAAACATGCATTTATAATGTAAAACATTTTGGAGAATACTGTTTTTCCTGTATCATTTCAAGAACTAAAAATTATATTCTGTGCTGTTTAATTCTAACATATTAAGTTTTACTGTAGTGTGAGGTTTTTTGTTTTTTTTTTTTTAATGTAGTTTTATATAACAACTAGTATTAGGGAGAGAGAGCACAGTGAAGGTGTATTTTTCCCTACAATGTAGCCATTGTAACTTTATTATTAAAATGAAAGTTGCTTATCCCTTAAAGTTCATTTGAAACCCTCAGTATAATTTGTTTTGCCAAAAATATGCTGCTCAGTAGTGAGTCTTGAATATTGTATTCATTTTAAGATTTTTGTAAGGTTCCTTATTAATATTTTGTCAGTTGATGCCCTATGTTTTTTATTTTTTTATAGGAGAGACGATAATAAAGACATTGATTCAGAGAAAGAAGCTGCAATGGAAGCTGAAATTAAAGCTGCCCGAGAAAGGGCCATTGTCCCTCTGGAGGCCCGAATGAAGCAGTTCAAGGACATGCTGCTAGAGAGAGGGGTCAGAAAACAATCTTTGGGGGAGATATTTCTGTTTTGTATAAGTAATATAAATATGTCTTGCTAAAAGGTCAAATCTAAGGTTAGTGCCCATGTTGTGGGGGGGGATAAGGGAAGCCTATCAAATTACTGTATCTTTTTCAAACAGCCTTTTTCTTGGCTAATTATATCATGTTTAACTGAATGCCATTTACTGTCCTTTTAAGTACAAATAACATTTAACATTTATTGGGTCATTAAATTTTGGTGAGTAATGTAAGACGAATATTAACATTGCAGAATGGCGGACTACTTGGGATAGGTAAGGTATATACAATTCTTCCTTTAATATCTTCAGAATGGCTTTTGGTTAAAGAAGAACTGGTACTTTATGGTATTATTATTAATGAAGCTTAATTGAGAAGGAATTTCAACGTTTTGGTTATATTCATAGACTCATTCGAATAAGTAAATTATTCAGTTTTAAATCACAGCATTGTTCATAAGATTGGAGCAAGCATGGGAAATCAAAATACAAATCTTCAAGGCTTTTTCTGATGTACTTATTTTTAAAATGTCACACAGTAGTGGTTATTTTAATGAGTAATTAAGTGTGTGTTATTTCTATATAATGTAGAAATGTTCAGAGCCAATTAGTGTGGAAGTTTGCTATTGCTAGCCTCCCACTGCTTGTCATTTATTAGTGATGGAAACTTCAGGATGGGTTTTATTATGTCTCTTTTTTAAGCAGATGTCCTGTAGATTTCAAGCAAAATTATTTGACCTTTATGTTTTTAGAGTCAACTTAATTATGAGGGGAAATACATTTTTTATTTTAAAGGTGTCTGCTTTTTCAACATGGGACAAGGAGTTACACAAGATAGTTTTTGATCCTCGGTACTTACTTCTCAATCCTAAAGAGAGGAAACAGGTAAAAGGAAAATAACATTATTTAATATATATATATATATCGTATGCCAGTATAATTTTTAAACTGTAAGGAATAAAGTGCCATCCTTTTTTTTTCTTTTCCTAACACAATACTTTAAAAAAAAATAGTCTCATATTAGAACATAGTAATCCTCTAGGTGGATGTTTCTGCCTCAGAGTACTTGGATATTTTTACCCTTATGGACATAGTTATCGCCTTGGGAACATTTGTCCTTATGCCTCTTACATACTGAGGTTACATCTACGAAGTTTTCAAAATTCATTTCACATGCATTAAGTAATTTATTTTTTATTGGGAAATGATGCAAATTTAGGGTAGAGAAATGGCAAAATATAGATGAGTAAAAAGAAAAAAGACCACTTAAAATTCTGCCCAACAAATAGGATCACTTCTGAATGCTTTGCTTTCAGACCATTATGTGCCAGTACATACGTGACTTGTATATTATAGATGGACGACACTCAAAGACATTTGTATGTCCCACACACACTACACACATAGAGTCCACATTTATGGTGAAAATGCCTTTTCACACCGTAAACTTAAAGAAATGATGGATGCTTCAGGGTCTCTGCTGAACTAAAGTTGCTTTGTTCCTGAGTTGCCATTTATTCCCACAATGATTCCGTGACACATATCTCATGGTGATTGCTTCTTCCTCCAAAGCACTGCACACTTCCAACTTCTGAATTTCTGATAATTTCTGATAATTTCTGAATTACTTGGATCACGCGGCCACTGATCTCTGTTAACTGGTGAGTATGTTGGATCATGTGCCGTAGTGCTGTTGAGCTACAGGATTTCATTTGGCAACAGTAGTATCGATCTTCCATATTTACAGTTATTGGTTGGAGTAATTCTCTACACGATGTGTGTCATTATGCTTGTGGGTCTGATCATAGACTTTTTATGAAAAGAGGAAATTTACAGTGCACCACATGTGTATTTTCGTACTTCTAATAGAAATACATGACTTTTCAAATATATTTGTATCTGCATTTCAAGCACAGTAGTCTTTAAAAGAAACAAAATGATTTGTGTGGTATGGTCTCATTCTCACCTGAGTTAATGGCCTTATCAAAACCTTAAATCAGCCTTAATTCTTTACTTGTTCCCACTGTACACTTCAAATCTATCAGGAAATCTACCTCCAAACACTTCTAAATCCAGCCTCCTCTTCACCATTTTCCCCACTCACACCCTAATTCAAGCTACCGTGATCAGCTCTCATCATCTGTGTAGCCCCTAATCGATCTCCTTGATTCCCTCCATTCTTGCTCCTTGTGTAGTCAAGTTCTTTTTCCACACAGCAGCCAGACTAATTTTGATGTTTAAGTGACAGATTAAGGCAGTGTTCCTCTAGTTAAAATCTGTGCAGTGCCTTCCGTTTTGTTTAGGATAAAATCGAAAGTTTTCAACATGGCCCATGAGATTGTGCATGCACTCATGCCTGCGTACTTCTTGAGCTTTTTTCTTAATTTGTTCGTTCTAGCTACACTGACCTTGTACACTTTGACTGAGCCAGGCACATTCTGGTACTTGCTGCTCCCTCTGCTCGGAATGTTTCCCCCCAGGTGTTTGCATAGCTCGCTTCATCATTTCATTCAACCTCTTTGCCTTCTTTAGTGTCTTCACAGCATTCATAGTTCTGCTTATCTAAAATTATCGTTTTTCATTTGTCGCCTCCTTTGTCTTGTGCATTGCTCTAAGTGTAGGTCCTGGAACAGTGTTAACCCAAATATCCCTGAAGACTTACTTTAAAACTGAGTGAAATTACAAGTACATATTGAGAACTGAAATTCTTTCTCCATTTTGGAAACATTGTAAGCTGGTGTTACCTCCTTAATAGAGTTACACTTAAAAAGAGATACAGTATTAAGCATTATTCTATTTTAAATAAAAACTCTACTTAAAGGTTCTCATGCCTTTCAAGTAGAATTCTTTTACAGTTGGAGTGTAAGAAATGAGAGAAAGCAGAAGTTAACATTTAGGTTTAAGATATATATAATTTTTCTGTACTTAGTTTGATTATTTTCTTAGGAATATAAAATCAAGGAGAAACCAATTAAGTGCTAGGTTACATATTTGTGCTTGATAACTTCATATCTGAAATTTGTGCTTTGATTTTTAAAAACTAACAGTTTCATTGCAAATGCCTCAATCTAAAATTACATCTTTTTCAGTTCTGTTTTTTTTTTGTTATCTTTTGACTTATATATATTTTACATCATTATAAAAGATGTGTTTTATATAATCGTTACCATAAATTTTAACTTATGATTTTCCTTATTTAATCTTGTTTTTGATAAAAGGTTAGGTAAGGGATCAGAAACATTTTTATTTGTTATGACAAATTTTAAAATTTTTCAAATAACCATACCATGCAGGATGTTAGGCTCTGATGTAGGGAGAAATTATGTTAACACTTTAAAATAAGTTGTCTTGTTATCTTGTTTCAAAAATTAAAATGAAAATAATATAATGTATGTTATTCAAAGCTTTATAATATTGACAGTGTTACAGTATGGTAATACGTTACTAATATAATTACTCAGTGATTGTCAGCTTTCCATCTAAGCCACTGTTTATCAAATCAGCCTCAAATTATAAATTGAATTAAATTGATGTGAGAATCAAACAATGCAGACCTATTGAAAAGGAAAAACTATTCTACTCACTGAATTCTTTGACAGCAAATCATAGGTTTTTTTCTCACATCCAGTTCCCTGGAGGACACCAGCTGGGTATCCTACAATTAAATTGAATTCTGACACTGCCTACCAGGATTTAGCATCATATCTCACAGATTAAGGGCTCAGTCCCGCAAGAGTGACCCCACTTCAGACACCAATCACAAGTAGTAGATCCCTAAGTTACCCAGACTCCTGTTTGATGTGGCTGCATTTCAGGGTTTCCTGTGACCCTCTCTTCAGGTTTGTTAATTTGCTGTAACAATTCACAGAACTCGAGGAAACACTTCATTTATTGGATTATTATATAATAAAGGGTAAGATAAAGGATACAGACGAACCAAAGATGATGAGATACAAAGGACTAGGTCTGAAAGGGTCCCGAGCGCAGGAGCTTCTGTCCCTGTGGAGTTGAGGAGTGCCACCCTCCCAGGACATATGTGGTGTGTTCATCAACTCAGGAGCTTTCTGAACCCCTTTGGTTCAGATTTTTATGAAGGCATCGCTGTATAGGCATGGTTTATTAACCCATTGATGATTGTTGGTAGAATTCAATCTCCAGCCTCTACCCCCTGGAGGTTGAGGGTAGACTGAAAGTTATACCTCTCTGATCACTGGTTGATTCCTCTGGCTACCAGCCCCCATCCTGTGGTTATCTAGAGACTTTCCAAAAGTCACTTCATTGACGTAAACCTAGGTGTGGTTGAAAGGGACTTGTTAGGAATAACAAACCTGTTCTCTTCACCTTTATTTCAGGAACAGGACAAAAAAACAGATCACTTAGGAAATTACAGAGGTTTTAGGAGCTCTGGTCAGGAGTTCAGACAAAGACCATATATATTTTTTTTCTTATTATATAACAGCATCACATACTTTTTGTAAACATAGATTTTGAAAAAATATATATATGCAGAAAAGTCTAAAAATCCTAAGTGAAATTTCACGAAATGAACATACCATGTAATCACCTAGCTTGGGAAGTGGAAACAGGTGTGCAAGGTGACTTAAGTCCTAGAGATCTGTGCAGCCTGGTGCCTGTGATTAACAGTACGGTGCTGTCCACTGAAAATTTTACTAAGAGGATAGGTCTTACATTAAGTCTTCCTATCGCACACTAAATAACATAAACAAAAAGGACAGAAGGAACCTTTGGAGGTGATGGATGTGTTTATGGCATGGATTGTAGTGATGGGTTCACAGATGCATATTTACTTTCAAACTCATCAAGTTGTATGCACAGCTTTTTCGTATGTCAGTTATACTTCAATAAACTGGTTTAAAAGAAAAAAAAAAAACAAAAACGGAATATTACCAGCACTGTGGAAGCTGCCTTGAAGGTTTAGACAGTGTAGCCCTTTATAAATATTTTTTTGATTTTTGATTATGCCTATAAAAATAAACTTAACTAGGAATTGTTTTTAAAATTATTCTTTTACAACATTTCGTTCATGAGTTGATGTCATAAGAAAACTGCTTAAAATAGAGAACATGAAGCCAAGTATATTGGGAAGTATGACACAAATAATTAGGAGAAACTTGGAAGCATAACTCCTAATTTTCTATGAGATGTTCTTCTCAGAGAATGATTCCTAACCTTGGTGTAGGATGCCTCAGAGGAGGGGATGTGAAGTTTTGTCCAGCTCCTTGAAAGGAATTAATGTAAATTCACTTGGATTTTATTTATCACTTAATTTTTTTTTTTTTACATGAAAGTATATATTGAGAAAGGAGAAGGAAATAGCTCTCCCCCTCTTATCTGTATGCAGATACTTTCATGATTTACTGCAATGCTATATTTAGAAGGTATTGAAAATGACTTTCAGGCCTAGCAGAACACTGGAGATTATAGATATATCTATATCCTGTTAAAGATTGCTGTATATAGACTGACCTGTAAAGATGTCTAAGGTATTTTAAAGAAAACTTTTTTTTTTGGTCTTTTTCCAAAGATGTGCATGTACATATTTAAAGAGCCAAATAGTTCTATAGGATATAGGAAAAATATTGAGTGCCCCTCCCCCGGTTTTATCTTCCTGAAGACAGTTCTTCCAGAGTCTTCTGACTTGGCTAGACTAGTTGCCCTCTATGGCTGGCATACAGTTGTCATTTTTGAGAATGATAGCTCTTTACCATCATCCTGGGAATTTCCTTCATCTCTCTGTTTTTTGAGGGGTAGAAGTTCACCATTCCCTTACATCATAAGCCTTTTCTTTCTTGGTTTATTCCCTTTTAATGCATTCCATCCCTGCAATAACTTCTTGAGAGGACAAGCATAGGAAATGAATATTTGAGGTCTTATATATTTAAAAATGTGTTATATCCTTATTTGAAATTGTTTGGCTGCCTAAGGAATTGGAAGTTGGAATTTTTTTTTCTTCAGAATTTTGAATGCATTACTTCTAGTTTTAGTGTTTTTTGTTTGTTTGTTTGTTTTTGAAGGCACTCTGTTACTTTTCCTTTGTATGTGGACCTGTTTATTTTTCCTTCTGAGTAAGCATGTAGGATTTTCCCATAGCCTTTGGTGCTCTGAAATTTCATGGTGATTGTGTGCCCTGTTGGAAAGGCTTATTGTGCTGGGTACTTGCTGGTTCTTTCAATGTGGAATCAGATATCTTTCAATTCTAGATTTTCTTGACTTACTTTTTTGATTTGCTTCTAACTTTTATTTTTTTCATTCTGGGGTGGAATCTGTCCTTCTGGGCTGGTCCTCATAGTTTCTTATCTTTTCTGTCCTGTTTTCTACCTCTGTCTTGTTTAAATTTCCTGGGTATTTTTCTCACCTTTATTCTCTAACCCTTCAATTAGATTTTTTATTTCTTCTGTCATCTTTTAGCTTCCTGGATTTTTTTTTGTTCTTTGAGTTTTTCTCATTTTATGGTTTCAATATCTTTTCTTTGTTCTATAGGATCCTTTAGGATTGTCTTCTTTTTAAAACTTGTATTTTTCTGCATAATCTCAAATTCCACTAAGTTTTTCTATTTTGGTCTCTCTATTTTTCGCATTGGAGAGTTGCCTTAGCTGTCTTGGTGACCTTGACTGCTCAGGATTAAGAATGTGGCACTAAAACACTGAGTGATCTTAGCATCTAGTTGGGCCCATATGATTGGGAGCTTTTTTGTAGAGCACTTGTCCGCCAGGGGCAGTTTGGTTATCACAGCTGAGGGGGTGCTGCCAAATAAATATTTTCTGGCCCCAAATGTCAAAATTTTTAGGTTGGAAAACCCTGCTATAGAGTGATTTAGTTTGGTTTCTTGAGGATCCCTGGGGAGCAAGTAATTTTTAGGCTGGTCAGATTCTGGGTAAGAATGTCCAGCATCCTGGCTGGAAAGCACATTTCTTGCTGTTTTGGTTTTGAGAGAATGGTGTCATAATATTTGGTGTGTGAAGGTTTGCATAATTCCCTGCATTCCTGGTCTGGTCTGCCTCATTCCTAATTCGTGTTCACCCAAGTCCAGAGATACTGTTTTATCTTCTAAAACAGGAGTCAGCAAATATTTAACATAAAGAGTCAGGTAATAAGTACTTTAGGCTTTGCAGTCTCTGTCACCAGTGTGTAAATCTACTCTTGTGCCAGAGCACCCACAGGTGTATATAAAGGAATGAGAATGGCTGTTCAAATAAAGCTTTATTTGTGGACACCGAGATTTGGATATCATTTACTTTTCATACCCCATGAAATTTTCTGTTGTTTATCTAACAATTTAAAGATGTTGAAACTATTCATGGGCTCTATAAAAACAGGCAGCCAGATTTGGCCAGCAGATCATGATTTGCTAACCCTTGCTCTAGAGAATAACCACTTACCCTTTACTGAAGTTCAGGAGTGGCAGTTTCCTCAGATACATAAACATAAACTTGTCAAAAGGAACCTAGTACTTACAGTGCTTCTTAAACAGTGTTATTGTGCCTGGACCCCTTTCACTTCTGTGGGTGTCTGGTGCTGCCACTTACTGAGCTATTTGAGGGTTCTCTAATAAAATAATGATTTCTTTGTTTTGATTGCTGGTTTAAGATCAGCTTCCTCTTGTCTATCAAATCCTTTATCACTTGTCCATCTGCTTTTTCAACTTCCAGAGTTACTATTTCTCTTTTTGCCATTCCCCTGTTCTTGTTGGTTTGTGACTTAAAAAGATAAATTACTCTGTTATTTTAGTAGTGTGTGAAGAAGGCAGGAAATAGATGTTCGTGCTCAGTTCATCCTCTTGACTACACTTTATTAAGTGCAGGAAAATGTTATAGAATAGATGTAAAGCATGATTACATTTTGGTGAAAATAAGTATGTCTTAAAGAGTACAGAAATAAAATTAAACTAGATTTCATGCTGTTAATGTTTTTTTCTAGAAGAGATTTGGGAAGATTGATTTCTCTTAAACATTTCTAAACTTCTAGAAAAATTGTTAAAAACATAGTCAATTCATAATCAGGAAAAATAAAAGGGCTTTTAACTTCTTTCTGTTCTGGAAGTCTAAGCAGAGGGCTGGATGCTTCTATAGTACTGTCAACTGAAGCTTTTAAGTGAGACTTGCTGTAGATAATCTACATATCACTGAGTTACCTAAAAATCTATTTTTCCTGTTATAGATTGGACAGAGATAGTAGTGACTTAGTATTTTTTTGTAAATTCTATAACTTGGTAGTAAAATTACTTCTATGAAAGAGTAACTTGTCAAATTGGTTTATTTTTGTGATAGGTATTTGATCAGTATGTAAAGACCAGGGCAGAGGAAGAACGCCGGGAAAAGAAAAACAAAATAATGCAAGCCAAGGAAGATTTCAAAAAAATGATGGAAGAAGCAAAATTTAATCCAAGGTATGCAGTTTATTACTGTCAACTATAATATGCATGTGTTTTCTCCTAAGAGCAGTTAAAAAAAATTTTTTTAAATAATATACATATAAAAGATCTGTAGATATTTGGACATAAGAAGCTTCTTATTTGATCATTGGTTTCTGCCTTTCTAATCTTCGTTCCTTTGTATATTTCTTTAGAGGAATCCCTGGTTTTCTCTGAGAGGTATTGATTTTCAAGAAGGGTACCTTTGTTTTAAGTGCGTCCCTGTGGGAACAAGTTTCCTTCTCTAGAAGCTGGTAAATAATAGAATGTCTCTCCCTGTTTTGTTTTCAAGTTGAACACATAATAAATTGCAGAGCAGGGACATTATTTTGATTGAAGTGGTGAAGGACCTTTCATTTCAATTTTCTAAGTATCGAGTATGGTTTTGTCATCTTCAGTTCATTGTTAATATGTATTGAATATATGTAATGGACTGAACAAAATGAGACATTTTAGGCTAGTATTATAATAATGATAGCATGAATTATTGGGTCTTTTATGTACGCTTAAAGATAATGTGTATGAACTTGCATGTATAGTTTTACATATGTGCACCTAAAGTATACACGTGTGTATATGTGTGTACACACACACATTATTCAGTCTTCAAAACAGCCAGTATAATTTAGGTACTACTCATCATACCTTTTTTTGCAGATAAGGAAAATTAGACATACGCAAATTAGGTAACTTGTCCAAATGAATGTGAGATTTCAGCTAGATTCCAGTGTTACACAGAATAATAGTTCAGGCAGGGAGAATACCCTATTTATGCCTTAGTTGTGGCAGTTAGGAGTGTTAAGTGGTTGTGAACACCTCAGAACTTGGAGAATTTCTAAAATTATAGGATAGAATCATGGAGTCTCTGGGTTAAATGGTACTTTTTGTAAAAGTTATCTTGTTTAAATGGTTATTTTTGTCAGTGGAATTATGTTTGTGATATTTGAGAGAGTATGTTTGGTATTATAATTTTATATTTGAAATATGAAGAGAAACCTGCTGTGACATTAATATAAATTTTAGAAAATAAAGCTAATAGAGAGTTTGTGGCTCTGAGGAATATATGTTTTAGGGGTGATACAGTTTCAGACTTTTCAAAGGTGCTTGGACTTTTTCTTAATCCAAAGAGTGAGTGTATGGATCACAGTAGTTGAAACTAGGTTGTGAAAGACATTTTTGGGGGCAGTTGAGGAAATTTAAACATGGATTTTTATTATATGATATTAGACAGTAATTTTCTTGAGTATTGGGATTATGGAGAAAAAAGGACTTTCAGGAGATACATGATGAAATATTTATAAATCAAGTCTCATGGTGTCTATAGCTTATTTTCAAATGATGCAACAAAATATATTTATTAAAAACTCTTTAAAGGTCTGGGAATAATTGAGACCCTGAAGAAGTTTTCCTTTTGTAGATGTGACAAATTGAGTCTTGCTGTATCACAGTACCCTACTGATTGATATTCTTTTGGAGTAGATGGAATTGTTAGAGTGATCTGTACTGTGCAGGCTACTTCATAAAATAAAGGCATCAGACAAGTAACTGGAAGTCTTAGCACCTTGGGCATTGTGCTGTATTGCTGTATTGATACATTTAATGCTAGCATAAAGATGAGGATCAATTTTAGTAAGTAGCAGAAAACCAGGAAGAATAACTTAATATTGAGAAAATGCTGTCCACTGACCTGAATATCTTTTTGAATTGAGAAAAGATCTGTATCACAGACCTCTTTAATAAGAGTTTGTAGATAAAAAGCACTGGAGTTTATTCTAAGAGAAAGAATGACTGGGGAGAATTACTTAACTTTTAGTGCCTTTCTCTTCCATATCTTTTCTTTTTTGATGGAAATTTTAGATCTCCTTATTACTCTTTCCCACCACCTACTTATTATTAACCAATATCTCCTGCCCGCCCCCCCCCAAAAGATTCTTAATACTGTGTATTATAAAATAGTGCTTTTGGAGTTAAGAGATAAGTCATATAAAAATATCTCTGTTTGACTCTAATGCTAAAACTTTATTTTAATCTGTTCTGGTAAAAAATATTAATTATTTTACCCATTAGTAATATAAATAAGTAAAATAATTCTGTTTTACCCATTGATGTTATATTTTTAAAAAGGTTTATTATTTAATCATGGTATATATAGCTTTTTCTGTTCTAAAATTATAAAGCAAAGTGCTTAATTTATCTTAGAAAGTAGGTTTAATGGACGACATAAATGTGGTCCCTTTTCTGGGATGTACTTTTATTTTACCTTTGTTATGTAAAATTTTATTATGGTTACATATCTGTTATTCAAAGCAGGTTTGCAGTGTATACTGTTGTAAAAACATGTTGAATTAATGAAATTAGATATCGTGAGTAATATCAATTGCATATAAAAAATTATTAGAATCTGACATTGGTTAGCAGAGCT
Organism: Eidolon dupreanum; assembly: GCA_028627145.1. Taxonomy (NCBI): domain Eukaryota; kingdom Metazoa; phylum Chordata; class Mammalia; order Chiroptera; family Pteropodidae; genus Eidolon; species Eidolon dupreanum. The sequence goes on along the minus strand of CM053515.1, from coordinate 20,096,174 downwards.
TAAAAATAGCAACAGTTAGCTGTGAGTGGCACTTGTAATCTTCAGTTGATGTTTAAATTTTGAGGTTAACCAGCCAGTTTTTTTCTTTATAAAAGCCCGTAATCTTTGTTTTAACATATGTTTAATTTACATTAAAATAGTTAAATATATTTTAAGGGGAAAATAAGCTTAATTTTCCCTCTAAAAACATACTAAATATGAGTGTTTATTATGAATAAATTCTTATTATGTAAGGAAAAAGCTTCAAATGTTAAAATACATTCAGATATGTGAAAGCTTTGTAAGTAAATGCCTTTTAATCATGGAGAAACTTTTTTTTTAATACCTACCCTCACTAGCCCTTATAGGCCGCATCTTTGTATTTAGTCTGCTTTGTGTTTACTGAGATTTTTGGATCTATAAATTGACGTTTTTCATCATTTAGAAAATTTTTTGTGTTTTTTCCTGCCCCGATCACTCTTTTTTCTTTTAGGATTCTAATGACACAGATATCAAAGTGTTTGTTATTATCTCATATGTCCCTGAGACTGTTCTCCTCCCTCCAATATTTTTTCTATGTCTTCTTTTGATTAGACAGTTATTACTGATTTAACTTAAAGTTGTTGACTCTTTATTCTCTCTTTACTCTCATGTTAAACCCATTCGGTGAATTTTTCCTGCCAGCTTCTTTTTTATATTTTTAATATCCCTGTTCAAACTTCATATTTGTTCATTGACCATGTTGTAATTCTTTGAACCTATTCGTCTGTAATTCTTTCCCTATAATTATAGTTTTAAAGTATTTGTCTACCTGGAAATACATCTGGGTATCTTGGGTTAGATTTCTATTGGCTTTTAAGTTTTTATCTATGGATCACATGTTTTTTTTTATGTTTAGTGATTTTTAATTGAATATTGGAAATTGTGGATAATAGTAAAGCCTCTGGGGTCTCTTACCTTCCTCCAAAGAGTGAATTCTCGCCTTAGCAGGCAGTTCCATTACTGGTCGATCACCTTAATTTTAGGTTTGATTTTGTGATTTTTTAGTATGGATCTCAGAAACTGGAAGGGATTTCAGTTTGTCTCCCTTGTAGCTCTTTGGCACTCTTGTCCTAATACGGTCTTTTTGTCCAGCTATACTCAATCTCTAGAATCTCTCTTTTGCTCTTAACCCTGTAGCAGCTTGGCACAGGGAGTGGTCTTTTCCTGCTCTTGTACGGCTTGGCCTTGGCTGTGGACTCACGGGGAGTTCCTACCTGGTATTCTTTTGAGGCACCTTCTCTATCGCTTCTTTGGCATTTTAGCACCCAAACTGATTTTCGTGGCTTCTAGCTCTCTGGGATCATTGTATTCTACTTGGACACTAGCTCTCCACACCTTGAGAAATTGTCTCGAGGCAAAGGGCAATGGGGCTTACTTGTTTTATTTTACCTGTTATCCACTGCTTGCAATCACTTGCCATATATATTTTGTCCTCTGTTATAGATACTTATGGAAGGAGAGCTAATTCAATAAGAGTTCTTCTACCATGGCTAGAAGCAGGACTCAGCCTCATCTTAGGATGGAAATTAAGTCTCTTGAAGCACATGAATTCTTTACTCTGATATGTGGATCCTCCTACCACTGTTCTGATACCATACAAATCTCTAACCACATTTTCACCCTTTAGCCCTTTTTCACTCCTTTCTGTAGCTCATTGTTCACTATTTAGGTAGATGTTGGGACTCAGTGTGCTTTGGGCACAGATCCTTGCTGGAAAAAATGGTATCTTCTGCTATACCTTTCTAGAAGCTGAAACAGCTCTGCCAAAGTTAGCACACTTGCCGTTTTGTTACAGAGCTACTTTTAGTGAATTTGCAGCCAAGCATGCTAAAGATTCACGATTCAAAGCAATTGAAAAGATGAAAGATCGAGAAGCCTTGTTTAATGAATTTGTGGCAGCTGCAAGGAAGAAAGAGAAAGAAGATTCGAAGACCAGAGGTGAGAAGGTAAGGTGGTTTTGGTTGCAATGCTGTGATTGATGGGAGTGTGAATGGGAAGGGCCTAAGCTGGTGCTGTGTTTCTAACCTCATTCATGAGTGTAAAAGGACCCATATTTACTGTTTAGCCTTTTAAGTTAATTTTTACAATTGTTATATATGTGTGTATTCTATCACTTTACTTCCATAATGCTTATTTTAGTAGCTTCACTAAACTACATAGGTTTGCTTTAAATTTATTTAATACTGACTGAGATGCCAGGTAAACCCAGAACTGGTTGTTAGGCCTCTCTGTTCACTGGTGCTCGCTAAGTGCCTGCTAGGGTTTCAAGGTTCATTATAGGTGGTAACATTTAAGTTTCAAAAAGCTTCTTTATCTTTTTCGCCCTCTAAAAGCATTTTAGTGACTTTCTAATGTTTTAGTAAACATATCTTACATATAAATTATTGCTTATCAGAATTAAAGGTCAGCTATTAAAGATTAATGAATTCCAAATGTCATTTGATAGCAGTGTCGGGAGTGGAGAGGAGCTCACCACTGGGGAGGCAGGCTGGTAGAGAGATGGCACCAGTGGCGCATGAACCATCAAAACATGCAGCCACTCTCCTTAGCTTCCCTGTGTGCTTTGTGAATGGAGAAGAACATCTGAATCCTAATCATTCTTGACATTTAAAACTGCTTCTTATTCCAGGAAGTTAAAATATTATATATTCTATTAAGAAATGTCGTTTGGGAAGAATGCCACTCTTGTTGGGAAGAAGCCTCCTCTTTCATTGAAAATAGCAACAGTATTAGATGAAATAATTTTTGTCAGAAATGTCTGACGTTTGCTGATTTATTGGGGGCCTCAAAGTAGATTTTTTCAGAATTATTTCAGTATTAACGTTTTTTTTTTTGCAAACAATTGTGCTTCTCAGAGGAAATGTACAAAATTGAGTGCTACTTAAACATTTTATGTGCTGTATTAGAAACATGTTAATGAATTGTTTGTTACTTTTGACTTTTAGTAATAACTTATTTGATGAAAGAAAACCAAGTAAATAAGTGATTGCTATTGTCTGATTTGTGTAATTGCTTTTATACAAATTAAATGTTTTTCTCTTTGCATTTGTAACTAATTTTTTTTCCTAAACATTTTTTTAATGTAACTATTTTATGTATTCTGTTTTATAACAAGTGGATAGATTTTACAGTTTTGTGCTGTGCGGCCTGTCAATCAGTTCAGTCTGACAGCTGTCAATCACTGATACGCAAAGTATTATGGGATTCCCTAGTGAGGAAAGAATTGGTATCTCTGTGTGGTGACTTTAGCCTCCCGAAGTTCCGGTACTTTACTTTTTTTAGTCTTTTCCTTATGAAGTGATGAGAGTTGTGCCCAGAATGTGTTAATTAAAATAAATAGAGATTACAGCTGAATAAATCTATATATTCAGCTTTATTTTCTTTCAGTTGTAAAATTTTAATTCTCTAAATTATAGGTTTGGCTTTGTATCATTACTAAATTAAAAAAATGAAACTTTCCCAGCCAATTTAAAGACTACAAAATCTATTACTGTCTAGGCCTTGAAAGCAGAAATCTTTAAGGGTTTAAATATAGTATATTTTGTATTCACATTCTGAGAAGTATTTGGTTAATGAAGTTTTATCACATTCTTCATGACTTTCACTGAATATCAAGTATATTGTCTGTTCTGTTTTTTAGTCACATTTTAACTGTGTAATTGAATAGTAAGGTCAGTACCAGTAGCTTGCTGGTGTATTGGGCATTTCTTTCTTTGTCCTTGTGATTGATTCTTCAGTTGAATCAGTAGCTGAGTCAGAAGTCTGTGAAGGACATTGACTTGGTGAAATCCTTTTTTCCCTTCAGTAGACGTTTTCAAGCCAAAAAGTACAATCATTTTCATGTAGTTTTCACTTGTAATTTTCCATTTTATATTTAAAAAAAAAATGCCTTTAAAACTGTTTTACTAGACTGTTTGTCAAATAGCTGCTCTCAAGTTTTTGTTTTTTAATTATAATTTATTATTACAGCTAATATTTATAAAAATATGGTTCAAATAACCTACTTTTTGGAACAGTTCATTTGAAGTTGCACATAGTGGAGTTAATCCTTTTATGGAATTGGCATTTTTCTCTCTTTCAAATTTCCTGCTGAACAATTTAAGTATTTTTGTTATGGTACATAAAGCTAAGGAGACTATTTCTCCCTGTTAAACAGCCTAGATAGTAAGGTACTTTCATTTTTGGAAAGTTAGTTAAAGTTTACTTTGGTCGTATATCACACATTTAAAATAAAACTGTATGCTCATTTTTACTTTATAGGCTTTGTGTTTAATATATGAAAATTATTTTAAGTTAATATAAATTCCTATAGCTTAAAAAATTCCTATTTGATACAGCTTGCATGTTTTATTTAACATACATCTTATAAATTTTTTCCTTGTAGATATCATGTGCATTTAGGAATTTGGTGTTCATCACGTTAGATACAAAGTAGACAGGGTGCACAGAAAATTTATTTTATATCACTACAACAAGTAGTTTCTTTATCACTGTTTGGAAATGCTGGGTTTATGAGTATTTCTCATTAATCCAAACAAAGCCAAGAGCCAAGTTTAGTAGTGGAGAAATCCACAGCTGGTTAGCTCTTGTCTTTTTAAAAATTTTCTAGTACCAGAAACTTTCTTAAAGCCTTTTAAGTGTTTTCCAGAAAGGACATCAATGTCCCTTTTAATCCTCTATCAGAAGAAATGAGGTTATAAGAGGAAATGAGAGGGTTGGAATAGATAGATTCATTTATTTTATGCCAACACATTTTAAATTCTGATTCCATTCCTAATTTCTCATTTCTTGGTCAGATGGGAAGGTCCCATTTTAATCTCTGTGGGGAGGAGAGGTTCTTGACATAGTCAGAATCCTCTTTTGAAATGACTTTGGCTACCTTGGGTATCTTTCCTGGTAGGAGTACAGAATAATTTAGATGAGACTAAATTTTAAAGCAGGCCCTCAAAGGTGCATAAAAATAAATGCCTCATTTATCCCCTTCTTCCCTATTTAAAAAAATGGTATATAGTATGGGAGAGGGGTTCTAAGTGTTTCATATGTTAATACTAAAGGATTAATATTATTTAATACCTTTTGGTATAATGTTAACTAAGTTGCTACTTCAGTCGTTAAGTACATTATTTCATTAACACATATTCTGAGCTGTATAATGGTAAAGGCATACATGTTTAATGGCTAAAAAGTACAGAAAATCTGAATGTAGTTTTTTTTAGTAATGGTTAATTATGGGCAACATAGAAACTCTATAATTTCTTGAATATAAGGTTACAAACATTACTCTTTTTAAAGCCAAAATATAAAAATTTACCCTATTTTTTAAATTTTAGACATTTGACAGTATAGTTTCAGGTTTGTAATGAATAAGACTTGCTGTTTGTACTCAGCTATTTCTAAGTTCCTATGTTAATTTTAACAAAAATTTTATTCTTCTACTTTTTAAAATCATTCTTGCCATCTTGGTATTGAAAGTATTTTACTATCAGCTCATAGCTGGATCTTAGCCAAAAATAAATCCAAATTCATATTTCTTATGAGAAAATGGCAGTTCTGAGATCAGAATAAATACAAAATAAATTTTTTCTATATTTGAGTAATTTCATTGGAGAACATGATTTATCTTGTATTTAAATGAGCCAAGATGTGTGTTGATTTTTCTGTTTCTCATAAGAGCAATTCTGATATTCTCTTACTAAAATTTATTCCGCTCTAAGTGCATTCAAAAAGTTATTATTCTCATCTTTAAGGTAAGTGAACATTTTAAGTTGTAAACATTTAGATATGAGGAATTTCTCATGGCACATTGGTTTTCCCCATCTTGTTTTGAAATACAGATTAAGTCGGATTTCTTTGAACTATTGTCTAATCATCACTTGGACAGTCAGTCTCGATGGAGCAAAGTAAAAGATAAAGTAGAAAGTGATCCCCGTTACAAAGCAGTGGATAGTTCATCAATGAGAGAAGATCTTTTCAAACAGTACATTGAAAAAATAGCCAAGGTAACTGTCATGGTTACTTGTACTGTAACCATGGAATAATGAAATCTTTAATTGAGTTATTTGCTACTATTTGGGGATTTGGAATTTTTTCTGTTAATGTTCTTAATATAAGAATCTCTAGTAGTTGATTTGCAAATGAGGTACAGTAGGTATATTCTTGGTAAAAACTAGGTTGAAATTTTATATTTGGCAAACTAGTTACTCTGTTGGAAACATTTTGGTGCAGTTGGTAAGAAGAATAATGTGATTTTACTTTTACAGAATTTAGACTCAGAAAAAGAAAAGGAGCTTGAAAGGCAAGCTCGCATTGAGGCAAGCCTTCGAGAACGAGAAAGAGAGGTTCAAAAGGCTCGATCAGAACAAACAAAAGAAATAGATCGAGAGAGAGAGCAGCACAAACGAGAAGAAGCTATCCAGAATTTCAAGGCTCTCCTGTCTGACATGGTATATTACTCTTTTATTTTATTTTTCCCCTTGTAAAGTACTGGATGTTAGAAATTCATTACATTACCTCAGTGAACATTTCAGTGTTCTTTAAATTGCTCTGAAGAATACAATATGGTAAGTTGTTTATAAAGAGTTTTAAAATCAAGTACTTGGTGTTAGCCCTGTTGACCCTAGTTATTTAACATTTTTCAAAAGTTAGATGGTTTGTATATATGAAAATTTATAATCTTAGTCTCAAAGCTTTATTTCTATTGGTCTCGATGGAAGTCATCTTAAATTATTACACATTTGCAAGCCATAGTTGTAAAGTGTGCTGAACGTAATTTAACCTTTTTGTTAATGATTTAGGGTCATCTCTGTGATGACCAGTTATTGTCCATGTAGGTGGTGTGAGATGTAGGACTAGAGATGTACTGACCCCAGGAGATAACCTTGGGACTTTTTGAAAAATTCTGCATTACCCAGGTTGTTGAGGTATGTAGGGTGTTTTGTCCCTGCAGCGAATGTCCCTAGACCACTCTGCTATAATACTTCTCTTTGTCACCATCTCTACTAATATTTCTTTTCTCTCTTTCAGTGAGGCTCTTTTCATCATTCCCGTTGCGTCTTCAGGTTTCTCCTCTTTTACTGATCTTTTCTCTGGACAGTTGGAGTTGTTTCCTCATTTCTTTTCCTACTCCTCCTCCCCCCCACCCCCTAGTTCATTTTTATTACGGTCACAGAAATCTTTGTAAAAGGCAAATCTGATTTTTGCCACTCTCTCTGGTGCTTACAGAGAGTGAAGGTCCTCCTTGCTCCTAGCAGTTGCCTGCATTTCAAATTCAATCTCTCAGCATAATATGAAAGACTTCATTCCTTGACTCCTCCACCTTCATATTACCTCACCTGCCTTGGTTTCTTCTCTCGCCCTTTAATTAGGCCCTATGCTGAACTTAACCTTTAATGAACCATACTTAGATTTAATGAATCTTGCCATTGCTCATGCCATCCCTCCACCGAGGGTGCTTTTAAACTTCCCACCACAGTGGCAGACTTCCTTGTTCTTCAAAAGCACGCTCAACTCTCTCTCTATGAGGCTGATCCCATCCCTCCTGGGCGAATCTGATCTCACTGTTCCTTTTGTCACCCTTGTGCTCAGCGTACACCTCTGCAGCACTTAAGACATGTTATTGCAATTACTGGCTTTCATGCCTGTCTTCCCTAAAAAGTGAGCCCTTTGAAGGAAGGCATCTTAGTTATTTTGTATTCCCAGTGCCAAGCATAGTTCTTACCTGACACGTATTTAGATGCTTAATAAATGTTGGCTAAATAAATGTTTTTATATTTTCTTCTTTTTTACCATTTTGTCTTTTCAGCCTCCCATATTTCTTAGCATTACCAGCAGTATGACTTTTTTGATTGTGCCACTACCAGCAACAAAGCATACCTTTCTGCTGGTTGGTGAACCAGCCAGACCTGTCTTGCTGTTTTTTCTCTTCTCCTCCTAACCATGTTAATTCTTGCTTATGCTCGGAAGTGTCACTTCCAGTATGTAGTTGAAGTTCAAATTTTAGCTCAAGATTTGTTGTATGCTTTTTTTCTGTGAGCTGCTTGGTCCTACAAAAAGACAATGTATTATTTCCTGTTTTATTTGTATCCATCTCTTCTAGCCGTTGATAAGATGTTAAATAGAATAAGTAGGATTATAGTTCTTAGGGACCATGGTCGACGGGAGATATCTTCTCTTCATCCTTCCCCACCTCTGCACCCATACTTGCTAGCTTACGTGAGCTCTGGCTTAAAGAAACAGATATTCAGTGACCGCTTAACTAACGTGAAGTCACCAGAAGCTTCTTTTATCAAGTGTGTTGTCATTGAAATTTGAGAAGATAAGTCTGGTGATGTATACGTTCCTTTGTTTCAGGTCCGGTCTTCAGATGTGTCGTGGTCTGATACTCGGAGGACTCTCCGGAAAGATCACCGCTGGGAGTCTGGATCCTTGTTGGAAAGAGAAGAAAAGGAGAAGCTCTTTAATGAGCACATTGAAGCGCTCACCAAAAAGAAGAGGGAGCACTTTCGGCAGCTCTTGGATGAAACTTCTGCAGTAAGAGTCTCTCATTTTTCTTATTTTAATATATACAAATCTTTGTTAATAATTCCAAAAAGTAAAGCGGTGATATGATATTAAGTGCCATGGCCCTTAGATCCATTACTGGAACTCATGGGTTTTATGACACTTTTCTTCCATGATTTTTTTTTTTAAGTAAAATGTTTATAGTATCCTTACTTAGAAATTATTTCCTTTTGCAGTTTAAAAATCATATCCGCTCCTGTGGCTATTCAGAATGTCCTTTGCTCTGTGTGATCATTGATCCCTCCTAGTGATAGCTTTAATAGATTACCTCTTTTACTCCATTTTCAATTTGGTACCATGATCCCCTTGTTCGGCAATTTTTATACTTCTGTCCAGGTTTTGTTCCTATTTATCTGCTCTCTTTTGGTGATGGTTTCTTCAGAAGTTATGATGTTGCCCCTGGATGTTACAGGGTTTGCAGGTGATTGTCTTAGGCCATTTTGAAAGTATGGCCATGAAAATAACTCTTGTGGCAAGCCAACAAAAAGAAATTGCATGAAAGCTGCTTGCCTGTCCCTGACTAGCCCAGTTATGCTGGGGCATTGCAGAAGGTCGCAGGTCGGTGTGTAATGTTATGTACCATATGTACTGCAATTTGACTCCTTCAGTAAAAGTGAATTGTATTTATGTTTTTTATTTACTTGTCTTTTCAAAGATTACCTTAACATCCACGTGGAAAGAAGTAAAAAAAATTATTAAGGAAGATCCTCGGTGCATTAAGTTCTCCTCCAGTGACAGGGTAAGAGGGTTTTGTCTGCGATTTCCTGTCAGTTTATAAGTATTAGTTGGGTGCTTAATCAGGAGCATGAATATCTTGGCCAAAATTACATTGATGGTTTTAAGTGAATAACTTTTAGGTGTATGAGAAGTAAATCTGACATTTAAGTTTATATTCTCTTTCTTGTACAATATATTAAAAAGACAGCACAATAGAAACTTTAAAAGTTTAATCCTTGCTATTAAACCTGTGTTTTGGGATCCTAGAGATTTAATGACACTATGGTTTTTATTTATTGTATAGTCAGGTTCCACTAGATAGAAATATTCGGGCTGGCAGCTGGTACTAGGCTCTCAAAGCACCTGACTCTTAAAGCTGCATTGGCAGGATAGCATCACGTGATCTCTAAGAGTAGACTCTGGAGTGAAGGACCCTCAGATGTGCGAAGTTTGTAGAAGCTGAACCCTGTTATGGTACACGCTGACTCCTGTGTAGGACACACTCACCCAGGGTCTAAAGTAGTGAATGCTGTTAAGGAAGGCATAGGTTACAGTCCCATTTTATCCCTGGGCCTTTCTCTTCTCTCTTCTCATCATTCTCCTGGTTGGTTTCTCTAGGTCTTAAGTCCAAAACCCCATAGATCTAATACTCCTCTTTCTCATGCCCTCTTAAGTTGTATTTTAGATGCATAGACCACAAGATACATGTGGCTGGGCTGAAAGGGTGGTAGACTGATAGCTGAGAGATCCAGTCTGTTTCTAACTTTTCCAGTTGTTTAGAATTAATAATGTCTTTTTTTTTAGCCCAAAGAGTTAATACCTATCATAACTATTACTAGAAAAGCTAAATTTCAGAATAACTTATTGAAGTTCCGAATGTTATGGTTGGTGTCTTTGTGCTTTAAGATGTAAATACACTGTAGGGAATGCACATTTAACCCTTAATTTCTTAACTCTTTAAGAGTGTCTGTCTACCACTTGAGGTTGTTAGGACAATTAAAGGGTATGTCGTCAGAAAACCCTATGCACAGTGGCGCATAGCAAGCCCTCAAGTTTTGGCTACTGTGTATATATGGTTCCTTATTCTTTACTTTTTGTCTTAAAAATGTACATTGCAGATTCTGCCTTTTTAGGAACACAAATGTACCTTATGCCTTTTTTCTTTCGAATTTTTTATTTTATGATGTGACTCACAAATTACTGGTTTACTAAATAATTGCTATTAATTTTAGAATTGATGGATTTCTTTTTTCTAATCTTATTGTCTTTTTGCAGAAAAAACAAAGAGAGTTTGAAGAATACATCCGAGACAAATACATCACAGCCAAAGCTGACTTCAGGACGCTTTTGAAAGAGACCAAATTTATAACATATAGGTGTGTGCAATGAAATGTTTCATACCAGCAGTCATCGTCTTTACTAGTCCTAACTCTAATGGCCAAAGCATACTTTGCATTCACACACATGTTGACATTATTAATTTCTAAGAATAAGCCAACTTTTATCAAAGGCCAAATACAGCCCATCTCTACCGTTTTTTGTTTTTTTGTTTTTTGTTTTTTTTTTTAAGAAAGGGCCCAGATGTCAATTCCTATTTTGTGTTACCCACCCATCCAGTTTTTTAAACATATTCTTATTTTTACTTCACTGCTTTTTTTAGGAGTACCCCCAACTATATGAGAATTGTATTTCATGAAGAGACTTTTTTTATAATCCTTCACTGTCAATTATCTTTGCATCCTCTGAAGACTATTAAGTGTTGTTAAACTATTCTGGAGCTTGAAATTATCTTATTTAAGCTCAGCAAGAACTTTTTTTTCTCAGAGGAAAGCAGTTTGCTGGACACTTTGAAGTAAAAATTTTAAGTGATAAAGTGAGAGCTTTAAAATAAGCCCTCTCTGTAAATCAGCGGTCCCCACCGGTTTGTCAGCAGGACCACGCCTTTACTTTACTTGGCAGTCAGTGTGCAGGAAACTGTCGTTTCGTGCTCCAGCTTTTCTTCCTTTAAGAGAAAACTCTGAAACATCTTAATGAAGGGTATGCGCACGGGAGGCTAGATAGTGCTGAGGGTGTGGTTTTTAGGTATTTTGTCATTGGATTTTTTGGTCAGGATCCTTAATGTTTTGCATCAGCTTGGGCTTTTAAATTAGATGTGAAGTAAGACTTCTTTCTACATTTTTATAGTTAATTTAGTGAAAGATGTGAAAGTGAAAGCTTGTGAAAGATGCTGGGATTGGCAGCCCTGCAGACTGAAGTCCTCTGTTCATCCACAGAACAGGTACAGCACGGGCAAGATTTATCCACCCACCCTCAGCCCTGATCTGGAGGGACCACCAGTAGGGGCGGGAGGGTAATTCAGCTTCTGAGGCCCTTTCAGTCCTTGGAGTCTTTGCTGAGGCAACTTACAAAGGTGACCACTGCAGTGAAATTTTTCTTAAAAAAAAAAAAAATGGAAACACAATTAGGAACTAGATGGACATTTCCAGCTCATTTCTGAAAGACCTGTGAACAGCAGTCAGTAATTTTTGGACTTCTTTTCTTATTTCAGATCTAAAAAGTTAATCCAGGAATCTGATCAGCACCTGAAAGATGTAGAAAAAATTTTACAGAACGACAAACGGTATCTAGTGCTAGACTGTGTGCCAGAGGAAAGGCGTAAACTGATCGTGGCGTATGTGGATGACCTGGATCGCCGTGGTCCGCCCCCACCTCCCACAGCGTCAGAGCCCACGAGACGATCGACGAAATAACTCTGCATACTCTTCCACGGGGCATCTGTTAATTCAGGATGCTTGCATGAGCCAATTTTCAGGTTTTTACATGTACGTGCATTAGTCAAACTATTGCAAAACCATCTGATGAACAGAAGGAGAAGCATTTGTGAACAGTTGCTGAAAAGAGAACACTTTGAAAATATTTATGCTTTTCTTTGTGTGGCATGACTGACATACATACTCAAATATAGGCTGTCTCTAGTAAATCTAAAATCTTGAAGCTAAAAATCATCCTTTTATGAGATGTGGAAGTCAGTGACTTTTGGTGACGTTCTTTCTAGCAGTGTTATACATGCAAGACATAAGAGCATTTGTGGTTTGAACTTGCAAGATAGAAATACCACAGACTCCAAGAAACTTCCTCTGGGGTTTGTTTTGTTTTGATTTTGTTTCTTAAAGCGGGTAAAAGAAAACACTGAAAATTGAATTCTTATCTTCCAGAGGTTAAGATTATTATAATGGATATACTTTTACCTTCGTCTCTAAAGAACACTTTAGTTTTATTTGTTCACTTATGTGCTTTGATTATCCCCTCTGAATTATAGGCCAAGTCTTGTTGTTTAGCCTAAGAGAAGATTTATTTAGTAATTTCTTCTCAGGTATGGAACCACGGTCATAACTAACATGTGGGCCTGGATAGGACTGCTGGTTAAACACATATTATTCACCATTAAGTGATCTTTATCAATATTTTGGATTAGACAACAGATTACTTTTCTGGGTGTTCCCTGTAAACTATACTCCTGTTTGAATGTTAAACTTCTGTTTCTAAAGTTTAATTTTAAGATGTTTGAATGTTCAGTTTATGTATTTGAACAACAATAAACCAACCCTTTTTATATATGTGGATTGTATATGATTATTGTTACATAATTTATAAAAACTTAAACCTATTTTTAAAAGGAACAGTGAATGTAATTGCTCAATGAAAGTTGACTTTAAATCTTGGATATCACATAGTTTTAAAAGGCTTGAATATAATACTAAATTATTTGCAGTATGAAAGGGAACGGATTTATAAAGAACTAGTTTGGCAGTGTCTTATTGCTTCATATCAAGATGCTTATTTTCATTTGTTGTCTTTGCCTTTTATGTTAAGATTGATAATTAGTGCTTTTTTGGCATCCTTTCAATATGTCATGCACATCTTATCATGAAACTTACTTTGATCCCCGATTGCTCTTTGTAGCTTTACCTCCCCCATTAAAAAAAGATACTTCTATTTTATCCCTTCATATATTCCTAGTTTCAAAGTACCACATACATAAAATGTTTAGAAAAATATGTCAATAGGATAATATATTTTCTGTTATTTCACATCTCCTATGATTGTGACAAAACCTAAAATGGGAATACCAACAGATTTGGATTTGTATATTATGTGCACGCAGACATGCATCACACACAAATGTTCATATCTCTCTCATTAGTACTCAGCTTAAGTATGTTAAGTGCCACAAAACTTATGTCAACCCTATAGATAAACCTAGAATTGATTATTTGACTAAGATGAGCCTGTAAAATGGTTCACAGGATTTTTTTTTTTTTTAATTTTTCTTTCTCTATTTTTTGAAGTTCTTTCTTATAAATTCATTGAATGATTTTTAAGTTTTATGAGGAGTGCAACTGAAGTGTTTAACAAAAGGAACACAACTATTATAGAAATATGACTACTACAAAGGTCAAATTTTTAGAATGCTTTATTTTGTTATTTTGAGTCCCACTTAGTATTGTTTGCCCACTCACTACATTCTGTTTCTCATAGTAGAGAAGTGTGAAGAAAATTGGTGACATCTAATTTTATAATTTTGTTGTAAAGTATTTGGTATTGCTCATTAAGCTGCAAATCAGACTCTTCTGTGCAGATTTCTTTAAGAGATCAAGTCAGGACTTTGTGTTAGGTTCTCAGTGAAAGAAAGAGTTGTTGTAACCTACACTGTGTTTTAATAGCTGCATCTTGATTTGGTGCTTATCAGCATACTCTTTAAAAATACATGATTCTTTTTACCCTGAGACTTGTGTTAAGGTCTGACCTCCCCATAAAGCCCCACTGTGTCAAATGATGATTTTGAAAGGAGCATTCAAAGACAGCTTAAATCTCCAAAACCAGCAGAAGTGAAATATAATTGTTTTTATTTGTTTACAAGTTAAAATATCCAACACTGGAATCTTACATCTTACATTTACTATATATAATGTACATAAAAATTTTTAAATAGTTCATCACAGACAATTTTAAAGATAATCTTTGTATAATTATACCACAAAAACAATACTTTGGATACTTTGTGACCTGTGAGCCTTAAAATAAAAATGGTCATGAACCAAGTAGAAAGACAGCCCTATCTTGTGTTTAAAAAGCAAACTGACCATTTGTAAAAACAAGACCAAAAAATCCACAGACCAAACTTTTTTTAAAAAAATTCTACCCACAACAAATTTTTTCTATTTCAAATTCTTGTTTGCCTTGAAGACAGTATTTTCTTGAGAGAATCCTTCAGTGAAAATACCCCCAGAGTTCCATTACAAGTAATCAAGAACCGTGGATAAATGTTCTTATATTGAATAAGGGAAGAAGTGTATCATAATCATCATTTTTTATTGGAGATGCTTTACCTTGAGGTAAAATGAAGTTATTGCCTGTTATTCAGGTTACACTGGTAATATATTTGGGAACATGAATTTTAATTTTATTGCTTTTCTTTTTGCATTGCCCTTGTGTGTTTTGTTTTCTTAGCCAAATCCCTGTCTTCTGTGCACTGAATTTTCTCTCTCCTGTACTAATCTTTTTTCTTTCTTGTTACTTTTGGTCATCTATAACTTAAAAACCCTGAGGCATTTTAAAAAGTAGTCAGGATTCAAGTTCAACATTATAGATATGTGTAATGCTATTTAGCAGGAAAGTTTACCATCTCCATCCCCCTTTTTGTGTTTGATGACTGCCATCAATAATTAATATTTAACATCATTAGCCAGAGTTTGTAGCTTATCTTGAGAGACAGGAGATATTGGGGGGAACATTGATTTCAGCTTGGAGAGTAACTTTCTCCTGCATTTTGGAAAAGTAGATAATTGCAAAGGGAAAGGAGTAGTTTTAAGTTCTTTCTACATATCAGTATAGGATGTCATGCTAAGATGCTAAAATCCTTAGACTTAAAAAATGAAGACTCTGCAGTGGCATTAAAAAGATCAGTGAAGCAGTTTTGAGTATTAAGCAGTTTCAATTTACTTAGCCAGAATAAGCCGTAATTTGAAATTAGTTCAGAATTGGAATAAGGTAATGTTCCTTACTCTGTAACCTTCAGTCTTGGAAACTCTGTAGGTTTTCATTAAGTAAATTATTTTAAGCAAATGAAGATAACTCATTAAGATTTATTCATTAGTGTGTTAAAGAAACACCACAAGTGGATGTAGATTTCGAGCTCTGGTTAATGTGAAATAAAGTGTGATAGGTGAAGCTAGGGCTAGCAGGTGCAGAAAAAAACTAAAGGTGAAGGGGTCTCGCTTCTGATAGGTAAGCTCTGCTCCAGCCAGTGCAGGGCTGCTTCTGCAGGGTACCCTGTAAAAGCTATTGTGAGCAAATGACAAAATAGCTGAGCTTTGTGATTGTAGAAACATCATACAACATAGTTCTTTGGACAGCCAGGTGATAATTCTGAAACATAATTATCACCCCTAACATAGTGTTCTACTTGCCAAATTGCACATTTTGAACACAGACATTTTTGTAATTTCTAATGGTAATAATCTTATCCTGGTTTTTTTTTTTTTTTTTTTTACATACAGTAAAGTCAGTAATATTGATAAGCAGCAGTACAAACAAAGAACAATCATCGCAATTCGTTTTGCTTTGAAACTTGATCATTTATCACAGTCTCCTGTCTCTTGATCTCCATGTTCCCAGGGGGTAGGGTCATCGTCTTGTACACAAGAGACTGTGTCCCTCTCATGCCAAAACTGCTCTACGTCAGGGAGGGTGGGAATCACTGCCTGCTCGGTTTTCTCTTTGCCGGAGGAGGGAGAGCCAGCCTTCTCTTTCTCTGGTATAGATGTTGGGGATTCTGGAGAGGGAACATGGTCAGGGAGGATCTCTAAGTTACTGGCTGGTGGTCCCCGAGACTCTGAGGAGGCTGGATGGTTTTTGGTTATCATCCATTTCCATAACCCTTTCAAGCCTTCTTTGAACTCTTCTGACATCACTAGAAAAATGAGAGGATTTGCTGAAGAGATGGAAAACATGAGGACTTGAGAGAGGGCTATAAAGCCTTGTGGTGGGGCCGGGCCTCCGGCCTTCAGGTGCCACATCCAAAGCCAAGCTATCCATTCAGGGAGCCACAGCACGGCAGAGGTGACGGCAGTGCTCAGTAACATCACCGTGAGTTGCTTTGAGCGCATCTGGTTTCTAAGATTCTGAGTCTTAGTTCCTCGTTTTTGACATTGGCCATAAGCTCTCCAGAAATAAAAGCAGGCAAAGAGTAATGGAAGGCAAAATACCAGGAGGGGATAGAGCTTACCAAACACTGACATGAACTTTTCGGCCACAGCTGGTACCTCCACAAGGCACATTTCCACTCCCGCGTGAAGCCTGATGGTGCTAAAAAACCATTCCGGCAGGGGTAGCAGGCTAGCCACTGCCCAGATGGCTGCCACCACGGACCGGATGGTGCAGTTGTGGATACTTACTTGCTTGGCTGGGTTGCTTGCATACATGAAGCACACTCTGGCCACTGCAACAATCGTTAGGCTCTTGGCTGCCATGCAAGTGTGGATGAACCAGTCAGAGGACTTGCAGACAAACCAGCCTAGATCCCAAGCACCTCTGGAGTATGCCGTAGCGCGGACAGGTGCAGAAAACAGCAGGAGACAGAGGTCAGCCAGGCTGAGGTTCAGAATCAGGGAGTGGATCAGGGACGGCTTTCGTTTCCAAGCACTGTGAAGAAGGATGCCAATCACACACAGGTTCCCCATGAAGCCCACCAGGCAGACAGCCACCAACAAAGCTGGGACTATGATCCTCCAGTCCTTGGAGTCGGAGGGCAGGTACCCTCCGGCGAAGTGGAGGTGAGCGAAGGACACGTTCATGGTGCTGGAGTTGGAGTCTGCAAAGGCGGCTGCCAGCATCCCCTTTTCCATCCAGCTCCTTACAGAAGTTAGCTTCTTTTTGTCTTTCTGCTTGGCTCTTTGGTGGAGGAAATAAATACGCTGTCATCAGCATCAAATGACACTCTGGACCCTCCCCTTGTTTTCTGAGAGGGATGTGGAAGAACGGTGACTGCTAAGCTCCCTCTGCTGCATTCAATATGCGACTGCCCTGGATGGCAGGCAGCAGGGGCACATGGTGGCTGCTCATTGGCGAGTCTAACATCCAAGCGTCAGCCCTGTGGAGTGAAATATGCTCATAAATGATAAATGGGGAGGACATGCGTGTAAGTGGGTTGTATCCCTGGGGGGTCCCTAGAGACAGTCAAGGCAATTACTGTCGACCAGCTGTTTCTAAAATCTTGACCATGGTCTGTAATTCAGTAAACACTACATCTGAACTACGGAGTCCTTGAAACTTAAGCACGCACCAGAGTCACCTGGGCAGCTCGAGCCTGCAAGTTTGGAGCAGATAAAGAGCAGATTTCTTTGCTCTTAGAAAGCTGAGTAGCCTCCAGTAGCTGGGATATTCTATTCTGAGACTGTGATTGAAAAAAAAAAAATTATGGAACCAGGGAGAGACTGTGGCTTAGAAAGACCACACCAAAGACAGTCCTAGGTGAGGAAGGAGGATATAAGGGCAGCAGAGAGAGAGAGAGACCCAGAATGTTGGAACTCAGAATTCACTGCCTCTGACGCCAGCTTTCCCCACCTTGGAAATGGGCTCTCAGCGAGGCCTCCCTCTGCTTCTGCACTCTGTAGCCACCACCCCAAACGTCTCAGCTGGGTCTCAGGCTGCTTTTCCTAACAGTGACATCACCCATAGTGATGATGCCAAGGGGTAGCACTAGAAACTCAGAAGCACTAATAAAACAACAAAATCTGAGCCACAGACATCTGTTTTTTGTTGTTTTTGTTGTTGTTGTTGTTCTTTATTAAGTTGCAAGGGACCTCAGGCAGCTTAACCTTCAAAAGAACCCAGACAAAGCACATTGGTGGCCAAGCTGTTAAGTGGCTTCTGATAAAAGCAGAGCTCAGTGTGATCTCTTACCAGGGCTGGGCAAAGCTTATCCATAAAGCTCAGTGCCAGGTGAGGGTGAATGATACAGGCAGACCTCGGAGACACCGCGAGTTCTGTTCCAGGCTGCAATAAGGTGAGCATCGCAATGAAGTGAGTTGTAATCTTCACTGGTAGAATGTCTTGCCTTCGATTTGTAAAACAAAACAAAACAAAAAAAAAACACACGACATCTGTGCAGCACAATGAAGTGAAGCGCAATAAAACATCAAAGGGTAAAAGTTGATTCCAAATGTTTCCACCTAGGTCGTGTGTTGGGTGGATTCTAAGTGCCAACCTCTGTGCTAATGTTCCATGCACTGAATCCTCACGAGAACTGGACCGAGGACTGTTACTGCCCCTTCTAAAGATGGCGACTGTGAGGGATGGAGGGGTGAAAAAACTTGCCTGTGGTCTGTAGATCATACAGCTCATAAATGACAGAGCTGGGATAGAGGCCCCCATGAGTCTAACCCCAGAGTTGGGGTTCCAGAGCTAGGGTTCAGAAGCAGTCTGTTGTCCTACCCCACTAAGGAAGGTGTGGGACGCTGACTGTTCTTGAAGCACTACAATCGTGAAATTGGTATAGTTCAGTCCGACAAGCATGTGTTGAGCCCTTTGGCACCAGGGTACAAAGCTCCCTGCTCCTTCCGCTCTGTGCCAAGCATGATGCCAGCCCCTGGGAACACGAGGTAGAGTCCCCTTCTTTGAGGAGCTACAATCTAGTTGGAGAGATGAACAACCAAGAACGTTCTATGACTGTGATGCAAGAAGACCAGCTAATGATGCCTGAACAAGAGACACCGGAGCCAACTGAGAGTCAGTGAGAAGAGTTAGGCCAAGGCTTCCTGCAGAAGCAAAGTCTAAGGTGAGACACTCACACACCTACCTTCTCATCTCCACCAGAGCCTTTTGGAGCTCTTCACTGCTGTGTTTCAGCATCCCTATGTTAAACACACCAGAAGACAGCTGCTTCTCATCAGAGACGTTAGCATGGTTTATTCCAGGTCCCTGAGAGTTAAGCTCACCTTCGACCTCCAGGTTTCCAGGCTCTGAACACTGCAGGTGAAGCTCGGGGAAAGGCAGAGTGGATCAGGTGGGCTTCGCTGACCAGCTGCGGTTTATTAGCTTATTGAGCATGCTCAGCTCCGTCTGCACGGGCAGTGGATAAGTCAGCCTTCATTGCAACTGCTCTACCATTTCTCACTCTCACTCCCAATATCGATAAAAGGTCGTGGCGCGCGGTTGCTGTTCCCTTCTTTGCCCACGGCCCTCCTTTGTTGAGCCTCCGGTCCTCTGGCCGTGCTTGTCGTTGGACTACTTCTATTGTGTTTCGTGGAATATCTTTTGCTGCGGAGTCTTCCTGAATGACGTGTCCCGTTATTTCGTGTCTGGTGTCTTGGAGCGTCATTCCAGGCTGCAAGTGGAAGATGAGTGACGGTCAGTCTCTAAGGTAAGTGTTGAGTAGGTCTGGCTGAGTCTGAGTGGCCACCCCTACGAGACCAAACCCCCTTCCTGTCCCCAGCCTCATTTGTGTTGTTGGTTCAGTAGCCTTTAAGTCTGCTGTAGGGAAGACAATGGAAGAAGGTGAATTGTGCTGTTCATCACAAAGTGGTCATCAAGTCTGCAAACATAGATCATTATTTTGTCCTGTTATTTAATATCAATAACCATTTATTATGCATTCGTGTATGTTTCCAGGCTCGATGGCCATCCTATCTATTTCAAATGCCACAAGTCTGTGATCTGAACCCATTTTTTAAAAGGTGAAACTGTTAGGTCTGAAAGGTCCTTTTTGGATTGTCTGGGTCAAACCTTTGCTTCCCAGGTGTGGTGACAGATGCTCAGAAAGTGTAAGTGGCTTGTCCTGGGTCACTGGTTTCTTGGTAGTAAGGCACAAGCTGGGATCCAGGTGTCTCAGCTTCTAGGTTGATGGTTTTTGTTCTGCAGATGGTCTGCACTTTCTTTTGCCAGGGTTTTTTTTTTTTTTGCCTCAGTTGTAACTTATGTTTGATTTCATGGAGGATAAAATTTGGAACAAAGATGTGAAGGCTCTTTGGAAAGCAAAAGGATGGTAAGAGAAGGTAGCTGCCTCGTTCCAGCTTGTGTACAACTTTCAACTTCACTGAAAAAAAAAATCACTCATGGTCCTACCAAAACACAACTGTGGTTAACATGTGATGTGTTTCCTTTTACCTCTTTTTTTTCTTTTGCAAAAATTTGTTGGCATTTTACATTATTATAATGCACATTATAATGATAGCTATGATTTCAATTATAATGTGATGAGAGGTCCAGTTTGAAAAGACCCTCAAGAGCTCTCTCTCTCTCTCAGGGATTGGTTTTACCATAATGAAGGAGGCCCAAGTTGCTATTTTGTAGGGGCACATTGTCCTAGGGGAAGAGCCTTTTCAGCAAGGACTAAAGTATGTAGGCCCAGCAAAGTTAAAACCCTGCTTTGGGCATAAGCCATCCTTAGCTACAGCTGTTTTGATTCTGTAGGCTATCACCTGCTGTGGGTCCCATCATTTAAAGAAAAAAAGTCTAGCTGTTAAAAAACTAAAATTCCATTGCTATGCTCACCTTGTAAATTTTTTTCAGTCTGTTAAAAAAATATTGAGATATTATCCAGATACCACACAATTCGCCCATTTAAAGTATACAATTCAGTGGTTTTGGGTGTTAACCTTTTTCACATTCTTGCGTATTTCGAGTGACCAGCAGAGATGCGATACTCTCCCTAGTGCCGACTAGTGCAGGCTCCACGACTGCCAAGCCCCGCAGGTGGCAGGGCATCTTCACAGGTGCTTCAGACATCCCAGGGTTGGCTGCTGAGGGAAAGGAACGTGCGTGCTGTGTTCAAAGATCCGTCGTGAATCTGATTTCTTTGTGGCATGTTAAAAAAGAAGAGTATGTTGCCATCCCTTTGTCCCAGACTTTGCCTTCCTTTTTAAAAGCTGAGAGGCAGCTCTCGCGATGTACAGGTTTTGCTTTGCATGCTTATTTATTTTGGGGAGAAAAACAAGTTTAAAAAATTGTTTTAAATCATTTCCCAGTAATAAAATATCATACTCTGACTCTTTGAAAGAAAAGATGTTTGGATGGAGGGGAAGGAAAGCTGCAAATATTTCAACCTGGGTACAAAAAAAACATTTGTCAACCACTTTTCTGCCGAGTTCATTAAAACAAAAAAAAAATTGTTTTAACACTTTCCAGTTCCTCATTTCAACAAACCCATGTGGAAAGTTAAGGAAATTCTCCAAGTTTTCTTCCAAGATGACCTCATCCATTATTTTACACCTTTGCTCAGTAGTTGTAAATGAGAAGTTGAAATATACAAATCTGAGTTATTCTCACAAAGTATGTCTATAATTTTCACCTTCATAAAAATGTTTTAAAAATTGGAGAAAGTGATAACATCATCATTTTGTAGGAGAAATCAAAACTTCCCAGAGGTTTAGACTTGCTGGTAGTTACAAAACTGTCTAAGTGCTAAACCGAGACCTCAGATTTCTGCTTCTGGCTTTTCCTACCAGATCAGTCTCTGAAGGACATCAATGTCTTAGTTGTTTTCAGGTATTCTGTAGTAGTCTTCTATTGTATTCGTTTTCTATTTCTATTTCATCACCGTCTTAGCAGCTTAACACGACACAAACCATTTTACAGTCCTGGGGACCAAGGGTCCTAAAGTCAAGGAGTCAGCCCGGCTGCATTTCTTCTGGGAACATGAGGAGAGAATCCATTTCACTGCTTTTCCCAGTTTTTAGAGGTTTCCCGCATTCCTTGGCTCTTGGCCTCTCCTCCATCTGAAAGCCAGCAGCATGCCATCTTCCCCTCTTTCTCTCTGATCTCTGCTTCCATCACACATCCCTTTTCCCTACTCTCACTCTTATAAAGGACACTTGCGATGACACTGGGTCCACTGGCTAATCCAGGATAATCTCCTCATCTCAAGATCCTTATCTTAATCACATCTTCCAAGTTTCTCTTGTCATGTGGGGTAAAACAGTCTCAGCTTCCCAGGATTAAGGCCACCGACCTCTTGGGCGGGGGGGCGGGGAGGGTATCCTACTGTCTTCCAGGTATCCTAAAATAGTTTGGCAGCAGTAAATTTGGGAAACGCTGGACTAAACAAAGAAGAGCAGAACTTCTCTGCACTTGAAAAATAATAATTACTACAGCGTCCATTTGTTGAGATGAATGCTAATTCCAGAAGCACTTTGTAAATTTTACGTGTATTATTTCATTCTCATGGCAATACCAGGGAGTTCTATTATTCCCATTTATCAAACGAAGAAAGAGATTCAAAGTTAGTTAAGTAATTTGCTTGCAGCCACACTGCTAATAAGTGGCAGAGCTGAGATTCAAACTCCGATCTATCTGATGCTAGAGCTGAGTCTTGGAGAGTTACAATATTAATAGTCTAATACGTAAGGCAGAGGGTTTAGCATGCAGATTAATTTAGCCAAGATCATAGCACCCTGCCAGTCTAGTGTTCTTCAGGAAACTATGAAGTGGTAAATTCGGTGGCGTTCCCCTCAACATTATCCAGTAGAACTCTAGCCACATATGGCTACTGAGCACTTGGAATGTGGGTAGGACAACCGAGGGACTGAATTTTCAATTTTATGGAATTTTAATTATTTACATTGAAATAGTCAGCGGTGGACAGCACAGACCTTCATTCTTCCACGTCCCGTGCTCAGGTCTGGGCCATGCCCATGTAGCTACTTTACTTGAGCCTAAGCCTGTATTTGACAATTAATTAGTATCAAATCACATTTGAAGAATGGTTATTGAAAGTTTAGAAACTGCTTTGGGCAAGGATTTGCCTTTGTGGTGGAAATCATGTAAAAGAGGATTTCGGGTGTCATGAGAGGTGCCGATGGGAATTGGTAGACTGATGAGTCCCAGACCTTGACGGAACTCTCTGGGGTGCTAGTTAGAGTTTGAGAATCTCCACTAAAGTTAGATGTCCTCATCGAAGAACTCTTCAATCATTTAACAAGAATCTATGAAACCGTTGTAGAAATTGTGGGAAAGTCAAAGAAGTGGGACTAAGGGCCCATTAAGTCTTTGAAGCCGCTCTCTGGGGAGATAGCACATGCTTTGGTGAAGAGGTCATCCATGATGTTACATAACACTAAACCACTGGAAAAGCAAAGCAAATGCTGAGTGCTGTGGCCAATGGTGTTCACACTTTTGTGGACGATCTTTTCTGCAGACAAAATCTTAGGCAGAAGCTCAATGTCTGCAACAGATAAAAGGGGAGCTATACTGTTTGAAGCGGTGTCGGATGGAATTGTGGATTTGTGTTCCAAGGCCCTCGAGGTATCTCCCTGAAAGTCTAGGGTGTATAAGTCACAAATGGAATCTAGGAAGGGTTTAAAAGTTCGGGTAGGAGAGTTCCTGGAGGGCTGCACGGGGAAGGTGAGCTGTGATACTTCCTGGATATCGCTCTACATGCATTTTCAAATACACTTTATACATCCACATAATTTTGATAAGATCGTACTAGATGCTATTGTAAATTTGCCTTTTCATATAGTCATAAGTGACTCTGTTTTTTACATCTTTAAAATGACTGTTGGGTATTCTCTTATGTTTGCAAGGGACAGGGTATAGACTGGGGAGGAAGAGGTGTCCTTAGGATGTCATGTCATTGTCTAAACCAGGCCATTCCCATCAGCCTTGGGTATATTTTTTACTCAGAACCAGCCGTAGCGATTAGTTTTTAGAAAGAGCCATCCTTCCCTATACATGCCCAATGACATTGGGGATAACTGAACTGGTATTAAATCTTGCTACAGCCTTTTGTATTTCTGTGTTATGTGGGCACAGGGATTACATGGATAATTGAATCACAGCAAGTCCTTGAGTTCTTCACATGGCTATTTCAAGGTCTCTTCTCAGTCAGTCTTGAGCATTCTATCGCATGAAGTAACTGATTCAAGGTCTCATGACTAGTAAGTGCTAGGCCTGGAATTTGAACCCAAGCAGTCTGGCTTTGGTGCTTGAGCTCTAAAAAGCATCAATCTGCCTCCAAAATAGCATCTCTTTCCAATAACTAACGTTAGGCAATGAGTTATAGGGAGGCACGGAGTCAGCCTGGTGAGTGGTAAAAGTGGGTGTAATAGACACTGTCTGTGTTTCTGATATGAAGTGGTTATTTTTCCTCTGATACTGACTAGAATCCAGACATCTCATTGGGGGCTCCTCTCAACAGCTGCCCTGCTTGCTACGCTAACTATAAAAATAATTTAATAGTTTGGTGAACAACTCTTCCATCAATCTCTTTATACATATTGACAAATAAATTATATACATTATGTAATTTTGAACGGGATTGTACTGGAGTCCATCACAAATGAATCTGCTTTCTTACTGTGTAATGTGTAACGCAGTGGCCTAAGGCTTTTATGCCCGGGTAGGTGTGGAGGTGACTCTACCGGAAAGATGAGGCAGAAATCTGTTCAAAGTACAATGAATAAGTACAAAATATCCAATAATAACTTCTCTTTAGAAGTAACACTTGGTCTATTTCCTGGAATCGGACAAGTTCTTCATTCTTGTCTTTCATAAAGTTTTTCTTTGCCATAAAGCCTCCACTAAGACCAAATAGTTTTTATTTAATTTTGACATGCTTAATAATGTCTATTGTTATTTCAGATGTGTTATGTTTGAGACCTATACTTCTGGTCGCTACCCACAATTTTTTTCCAATTCCCATCCATTTTTAATAACATCTTTGCGTAGTTGTACAATTTCACAGCTCCACAAAGTCAGCGGCTGACCCTGTGCAATTGCTTAGCAGGCAGCATCCTCTTGTGGCAGCTCAAAATACTAGTTGTTCAGCTGATGGAGAAGAATGTGGGGTTCAAAGGTAGTTTGTGGGTGACAGTGCCTCACCTACAGAAATACAGGTTGAATAAAGATTGAAGACTTTTGTGAATGGGACGTGGATAAACGCACTTTTAATTAGGAAAAGGACATTTGAATATAGATGGAGAAAAAATGAAGACGGAGATAAAGAATGGTTTAAAATGCCTGTGAGGGGAGACTGTTCTTTAGAATCTTCTTCTAAACTGTGGGTCAAGGACCAGCAGCACAGGCAGTGCTTGGAGCTTGTTAGAAACACAGAGTCCCGGGTCCTACCCCCGCCCTCCTCCTGAATCAGATCTGCATTTAGCAAGAACCTCAGATGATTCATTTGCATGGGACAGTGTGAGAAACACTGGTGGACAGTGTGGTGGAAGTGTTTGGCTCATGGGCTTAAGACTTAGAATTGGGTTAGAATCTTACCTCTGCCACTTACTGTGTGAACTTGACCAAGTAACATTTCTGTGCCTCAGTTTTCTCATCTGTAAATGAATAATATCAGTAACTCTCTCATAGGATTATGGTAAGGCCACCATCACCACTGCCACCACCACCCAATGGCGAATGCTCTTCAAGTTTAAAGAAATGATGAATTGTGATTATTATAATCACTATAAAGCGTGGTCTTTGAGCAGGTTGGGATGGTATGGGATGCTCCAATTGAAGAAGTAAAGACTGTGGGTTTGGCAAGTGGAGGTGGGGATGCTGAAGCCTGCTGGGAGCTTCGGAGATTCAATTCTGAACCCTTGACCCACTCTCTTCATTAGTAATACAAAAAGAATTATTTATGATTAAACCAGTTTTCAGAGAGCTTGTTTAATCTTGTGAACAACAGGGAAACCATTGAAAACAGTTCTCAAATCTTTTGGTCTGAGGACCCCTTACACTCTTAAAAGTTATTGAGGACCCCACAGAGCTTTTGATAATGTGGATTGTATCTATCACAAAAAGTTGAGAATGTTAATTTATTTAAAAATAATAACCCATTACATGTTAACATAATTTCATAAGAAATAACTACACTTTCTAAAACAAAAAATATTTAGTGGGAAGACTGGTATTGTTTCACGTTTTTGCACATTTCTCTAATGCCTAATTCATTAGAATAGAGCTGGATTCTTCTATCTGCTTCTGCATTCAGTCTGTTGAACTGTCACTCATCAGGTGGCCTCTAAAAAGCTCCACTGTAAGCTCATGAAAGAATGAGAATGAAAAAGGCAAATAA
Organism: Eidolon dupreanum; assembly: GCA_028627145.1. Classification (NCBI taxonomy): domain Eukaryota; kingdom Metazoa; phylum Chordata; class Mammalia; order Chiroptera; family Pteropodidae; genus Eidolon; species Eidolon dupreanum. Next base: position 20,069,803 of record CM053515.1, on the reverse strand, counting down.
CGTTTTAGTATCATTAGAAAAGAGGTTTGACCTTGTGAGCCCCCTGAGAAGGTCTCAGAGATGCCCAGGAAACTGGTGGTTTAAAAGATTATAGTATATTCACCATACACACAGATATGTAGTTGAAGACAAACTATATTCTTCTACATTAGTTCACTACTTAGAGGGACAGAACTCTGCTGGGATCCCAAGAGGCACTTGAAATGCACGAAACAGAATTTCTGTAAGGATTATAATTTTCAGTTTTTGCTAATTTGCATCTGTCTCATCTACCTGTAGGTTTTTGTCTCTCCATAGGCATCTTTGATTTAGGTCCACTTGGCAATTACCTTTAGATGTCCAGTTCAGCTGTAAAAAAACTGATTTTTGCATTCTTCGGCCATTGCTGCTGCTAGTAGAGAATTCAGCGTTTAAATTGCAGGTGCGATCAAAGCATTGCTTGGCTTTCATGTCCTATTTTATCTGCTAGAGAGAAGAGAAGGGTAGTCTCTCTAATTGAAAATGTGTCTTTCAAAATAGAGCTGTCCAAGTGTATGAAGTTGGAGTGGGCTCTGAAATCTTTGCAGGCAGACTGGGAATGTCCTGCAAGGCGGTGACTTCCCCCTGTTGCGAGGGTTACACTTTGCAGTAGCTCAGCGACAAAGAGCCTCTGGTTTTGTTTGGTCTCCATGATGGCTACCGTAGAGACTATGTTGTGACAAGAAGTTTAGCGTCACTGTCTTAGGGGTGTCTAAGCACAGTATAGCCGATGGACACTTCAGGACCAAATTAATACGCTTTAATCATATTCACGAATATGGTGAAAAAGTACTTCATAAACTGTTTTTGGAAAAAAAAGCTTTGTTATGTAAATGAAACAATTCTGACTTCACAATGAAATCTAAACTGTAATAAGAGGAATCTATTTTTGATGTTTTGCAATGCTGTTCACTTTTTAAATGGTGGCCTATTATAGTCAAAATCAGTTTGCATTTTTTTTCTTGAATGTATATCATCTGATGCTGGGGGAAGGTCAGGAATACGGGTGAAGAGAATTTTGGTTTTGAGTGTCTGGCCTATTTGTAGATGAGAACAGGTTTTGGTAGCTTTGTGCAGTTGCATGGAATTGCCAGAAGAGGGCGACAGAATAAAGTACCTCGCTGATGATAACACAAATGGCGTTGTAACCTGTGAGAATTCGAACACCGGGATTGTGCGGGTGGCCGAGACCTTCCTAAACTGGAGAGTCATTCCGGGTCTGAAAGGACCAGTTTGTCCTCGGTTCCAGCTGATGGTTACCCTGTGGAAAACAAAAAACAAAAAACGCCTCAATATCGCCAGGTCTTCTGAATGAAGAAAACGGTCCAGATTCTCTGAAATTTTCTCAGTTAAAAAAATGTTGCTTAATTTCTTCAAAGCATCATTCAGGCAAAAAAAAAAAAAAAAAAAAAAAAGTCACATGAGTGGGCTGAATTTGGCCTGTGGTCTGCCAAGACCTATAGAATCCTAGGATTACAAATGGCCCAGACTTATCTGTTTCTTTTTATTAAAGGAAATCTCTATAGTATTTCTTTGAAAGGGAGGAGAGTGGAATATAGAAAGTAAAGGTTTCTGTATTTCAAGGGAAGGTCACACAGTCTCCACTGGGATTAAAATTTCAAGGTGATAATACACTTTTGTTTTGGAATCCTGAGGTCGGAATGGGCCTGCCTGTTAGGAATTCTCCAAGTTACAAATTACATTTTCAGTATTTATAATAAGTATTTGTAATAAGTGTTCATAAAAAGCCTATACCTGTGGGAGTGACCACAGGTTTTGTGGGATTGTTTGGCTTTTAAATATTCTGCCTCGTTTCCCTGTAACTACTTCCACACTTGTCAGCATGCTGTCTTGACACTTGATTTGGGAAATGTACTGACTTTTGGCTGGTGACCCAGAGCCTGGCCTCAAGTACTACCACAATACTTGGGTATTGCAGTACTCTGCTGCATTTACCCCCATCTCCCTCCAGACTGTTCTTTTTTATTCTCTGTGTGGCAACTGGAGTCATCTTTTAAAAACTCAAATTTGATCAAGTTTTTCTGTGTTCTTTCCTTTCACTCTTAAAATCTTTGTGCTCTTTTGGTTAAATATTGATCTCTCCATAACCCGGCCTGTGCCTCTTTCTCCAATTTAACCACCTCCTCTATTTACTCTAGACACCCTGGTGTTGTAATTACCATGTTTTCTTCACCTTAAGCTTTGGAACAAAACTATTTTACATCCTCCCTCCCCTCCCCCTGCTCCCAGAGCTTGGCTAAAGTTATAGTTGAAACCCCAGGTGACCATTCTGTGAAAAGAAACACTGAATAAAGGCACTACTGACACAAATGTTCTGAGTTATTCTTTATCCTTTATTTAGAGACATAAGGAAAAGGATAGAGATTATCGACAAACTGGAAACCATAACATTCGAGTTAAATCTTTACTGAATTTACAGATTTGGGTTAAATCTGTAAAGTTGAATTTCTGAGTGTTCACTTAAAAAGGGCAAAGAACTTTTCGATAATATGCAGTGCTTGGCTTTAATAGTTATATTCCAAGGATCGTAGACCTGTATCTTTGAAGCTACTTGTACTTGTAAGGAAAAGAGGATTGGTTAACATGTTTGTTGAAGGATATTGGTCACCAAATGATTAGACCATTTGCTTAATGATCTTTTTATCACCAACCCAAACAATATAAAATCAAATAACCCCCCCAAATTATCGTGGATCTCATATCCACTCCTGCTTAGAGTGGTTTAGATCGGCAATGTCTAGTAGCATTTTCCATGACGACGGCAGTGTTGTTTTTGTGCTGTCTAATATGATATGTGGCCAGTACAACTGAGCAAGCCAATAGTTAATTTTAATTAGTCACACGTGGTTATTGGTTACTGCTGTAGTCTGAATGTTTATGCCCTCCCACCCCTCCCAAATTCATATACTGAAATCCCAACTCCCAAGGTGATGGTATTGGGAGGTGGGACTTTTGGGAGATGACAGGTGATGAGGGCAGAGCCCTCATGAATGGAATGCCCTTACAAAGGACATCCGAGAATTCCCTGGCCCCTTCTGATCTGTGCAGTTAGAATGAAAAGTCCATGACCAGGAAAAGGGCCTCGCCTGGACATTCTGGCACCCTGCTCTTGGAGTCCAGCCTCCAGGACAGTAAGAAATAAAATCCCGTTGTTTAGATAAGACACCAGTCCGTGGTACAGGCATACATCGCAGATATTATGCATTCGGCTCCTGGCCACTGCCATAAAGTGAGACGTAATCTTTTTGCTCGTGGAGGGTCTTGTCTTCTATTTGTACAAACATGCAACATCTGTGAAGCACAATAAAACAAAGCATAATAACACGAGGTATGCTGTATTTTGTTATAGCAGCCCAGACTAAGACAGCCAACTGGTGTAGATTATTCGGTGATTAAGAAAGTATTTGAAAGACTACCTTTCTTCAGAATTTATTTTTGCAAGTGAAAACAAATGGACGATTCTAACAGATTAACTTCCAAGCCCCATGTAAACTTTTTTTTTTTTTTTTTTCCCATAAGGCCTATGAATGTGCGAGGTCCCACTGCCTGGAATCTTATTCTTTCCCAAGCTAACTCCTCATCCTTCAGATCTTTATCCAAGCATTGCTTCCTCTGGAAAATCTTCCCTGATATTTCTTAAGAGATCAAGTCTCCTATTAAAAGCACCAGTCCCTCTTGCTCACGGGAGCACACGTGTGTCGTGGGGAGGGATGCAGAGGCAAAGGAAAGATTAATCATGCCGGAGATGTGGTAACAGCCCAGGGAGTGGCAGTTGCTTTGGGAAGTGAGGAGGGTGGGAGGGGGAGCGGGGTCCAGATCTCCCGTGGGGTTTGGCTTTAGGTAGGATGAGGGCAGTCCTCAGCTGTGGGAGGAGGACAGAAGTGGTAGATGCGTGCAGACACGGGGAGGGTTGTCCACTTGGAGGTGGCAGCTCCTGTTTTCCTGATTGGGGCCGGTAAGTAGCAGGCTACAGAGCGGGGAAGGTTTGAGAATGAGGACAAATTTGAGACCTGTTACTCTGAATCAGCAGAATCACTGGGTGTGATGGAAGGCCCACCTGAGTGAGGGCTGCTGGTTATAACACCTGCACGCCCAGGCAGGGCTTACAGGTGTGGGCACAGTGGGAGTTGATGGTCGGGCTGCCGAGGTTGGGGTTTTGCCAAATCCAGGAACAAGTGAGGACAGATATGTTGAAGTTGGGAAAAATCACTCTGTTTTTGCCCCATTGTTGACTCATCAGGGATTTCTTGCTGATCTTGCTAATAATCTGAAATTGGTGAATATGAGTTGACTATGGACTTAAAATCTTAGTGACAAACCTCGTGTCCCCTTGCACCTGGCTAATGAGCTTCCCATATCTGTTATTTGAGGAGATATTATAAGACCAGCGGAATATGTGAGTTAAGCTTTTTTCCTGGGCCCTTGGCTGATGCAGAGTGACATTGTGTGATGTCACTCTTACCACACAGGAGAATGCCAACGTGGCATCGTCTCTGTCACATCTGTATGTCACCCTCCCTCCCAACTTAGAAACAGTGATTATGAAAGAGGACAAGTCTCTGACAGGGACAGCAACTGAATCTAACTCTTGCCTTCTGGGGCCTGATGATTCGATGACTACAAAGTTCTTACTGGGAAGGTACCGGGCTTACTGCCTGCCGGATGGTATCAGGTGGTCAGTCCACAGGTGTCGTGTCTCTGAAGGGGACGCCCAGCTGACAGTTTTGTGTAAGAGTTCCCTGGGGAAGTGGCTGCTAACGTGGCCCAGCCCTTATGTGGCTGCACCAGGGAGTGTGGTGAAAAGGGGCCCTGAGCCCCTCCCGCTGCTGCTTCATCAGACTAATTTAACGAGGATGTTTCTCCTTTATTTTAAAGTCAACTTTTGTTGATGGACAAATATGTGAATGAATTCTAAAAAATTAAATATGAAAGAGCTGTAGGACTTCTCTCTGCAATTAGTGCTCCTCCCCTCCTTTCTGCAGAGATGACAACTGAGATTAGTGTGTATTTTTGTAGACTGTTGGATTTGCTTGCTGTATTACTTAGGGGTAGATTTGGCTGCATGTAATAGGAGAAGTACAAATAAAAATAAATAAGTTAAGCAAGTTTCTTTCTCATTTAAGGAAAGTCTGGATGCAGGCAGTGCAAGGTTGGTGTGGTGGCTCTATGATGTCATCAGGGATCCAAGCACCAGTCTGCCATCCTCTTGTCCATTGTCTCCATCCTCAAGGTCACCTCCTGGTCCAAAATGGTGGCCACCAGCTGTTCTCCCCACATCCCAGGGCAGGCATAGAAGGATGGAGGTGTGTTTGCATTCACTCTTGATTACATCTCCTTGACCAGAATTTAGTTAGAAGGCCATACTTACCTTTGGGAGATACTGGGAACTATAATCTTTCAACTGAATTTATTGCTACAACAAATAAAATCGTAGTTCTATTACTGTGTTACGGGGAGAGAAGTCAACTAACAAGTAACACACGTAACTTGCAACTTGTTTTTCTCCTAGTACAATATGTTTTAGAGATCTTAGGTTAGTACACACAATTCTACAAAATACCACAGATCGGGCAGCTTATAAACAACAAATTTATTGCTCACAGTTTTGGAGACTGAAGTCCAAGGTCAGGGTGCCAGCATGGTCCGGTTCTGGTGGGGACCCTCTTCCAGTTGCAGACTGCTGACTTCTTGCTGTGTCCTCACATGCTAGAATGGGTTAGGGAGCTCTGTGAGATCTCTTTTATAAGGGCACTAATCCCATTCATGAAGGCTCTACTCTCAAGACCTAAGCATCTCCCAAAGGCCCTACCACCTAAGATATTGCAGTGGGTGTTAGGATGCCAACATGTGAATTTTGGGGCAACTTAAACATTTAGGTCATAGTAGGTGCTTATTTCAGAAGAGACATTGATTAGTGAAATTGGTGGGCTGAAGTTTATGCACATTCAAATGTATCAGATATCACCAAATTTGTCTCTAAACTGGTTATGGGTATATGAGAGTTTTGTCTCACCTAACTTTGGCTATTTCACCACTAAACTTCCCATTTTGAATGTAGCTGTCTATCTCACATTGGCATCTTGGTCACTTGGTCATCAGTGGAACAGGATTTATGTCACTCAGAGAAGACTGTGTCTACTGAGGACCATTACTAAGAGCTGACACTTACTGAGCACTTACTATGTGTTTGACATGCTTATGTCCACAGATCTTTCCATGTGTCATTACTTTCTTGAAAGCTGGGTACTATCCTCCCCACCTTTGTACGTGGAGAAGCTGACACATGGAAGAGATTAAGTAAATTGGCCAGGGTTGCACAGGTGGAAAACGGTAGAGCTGAGATTCAGAACAGGCTTAGGTCTCTTAACCATTCTGAAATATTGCATATACCTATGGTAGTTTAAAAATTTAAACACATACCAAAAAATAAAATAAAAATTTAAACACAAACCATTATGAGTTTCTCTATATGCAAAACACTGACAATGAGCTGTGTGGATGGCAGGAACAGGAAGAGAGAGAAAAGAGAGAATGGGGAGGGTTCAGAAGACCTTATGCACAGCGGGGTGGTCAGCTGCAAGGCTCGGCTTTGGGCTGGAGAGATGTGCAGGACTGGCCTAGTGCTGGCTCTGACACCTGTAAGTCATGACCTTGTGTTTTGTAGTGAACACAATGTGTTATGAGAATTCCTGGGGTGGGGGAGGATCCCTTTGCATAGGAAGAAGTGGACTGGGGCAATTGATGGAGAGAGCCCTAATTGAAAAGCCTCCTATCTCATGCCCCTCCTGCCTCTGTCCCACTTGACACCCAATGTGATCTTTTAAAATTGAAAATCAGATGGCAACACTACACGGACTACACTGACTTGCTGGGATCCCCCGGAACGTGTTCCCGCTTGAGGATCTGCACATTGGTCCTTTCTCTGGAACGCTGCTGCTGGAGGTGTGTGGCAGGCGTGGCTCTCCCATGGAGGTCTTCCTTCCCGGGCCCTGCTCAGCCAGCTAGAACCCCCAGCCACCCTCCCACCCACCTCCTTCAGGGTACTCCCTCGGAAGTTCT